>CM073769.1:59822719-60373850 GCA_037158775.1 Hetaerina titia | reverse complement strand
AATTTTTAAAATTTTAACCCTCAATTCATAAATATTCAATACTAATGCTTTAACTTGATATATTATGGGAAATTATTTAGTATACAATAATATTCTATGTTACTTATAAGAGAGGTGAAAAGGCATCCACTAGTTTGAGATTCTTAGCACAACCTTTGGCCCATGTTTTGCTCAAGTATGGTAGTTGGGGTCTTTTTAGCCCAAGGATAAAGTTTATTCTGGTTATTCTCCACAATAGGCCACCTAAGCATCCCCTCTACAATATGCATATGTCTTTTTGGGTGAGAATCATTATAGTGTCAAGAATGATTTAGTATAGTACATGAAATTATTTTGACATATTGCCCCACAAGCTGCAAACTTGTAGTGCCTGTCCTGCCTGTTCCCCTTTTCACACTAGATTTGGCCCTGCTCAGCCCTGTACATTTTAGGAGGGTTACTCTTTCATTCAGCTATCTGCAATAAATATATAGTCATCAGCAAAAGAGGTTATGGTTATTGGTTACATTTAGATGTGGGTAGATCCACTTCCACAACTAACTGCAACAGAATAAAATGGTGAACATTAGGGCACCACTTATTAAAATGTAGACAAAGATTTTCACAGATGTGAAACATATTTTTATATGTTACTCTTTTCATCTATCTTTCTGTGGATTATTTTATTGAATAAATTGGGAACATTTATTTTCAAAACCAAATTAGATGTGATGTGAATATCTTCATTTATATTTTGGAAGTGTACAGTAGAGTGTTTTTCAAAATAACATACATATTTGCTGAACTCTGGAAATGTGATTAAGTGCATTAAAATACTAAATATCATTTATTGACCATCCAAAAGGAAGCATCTCTGAAATTTTATGGTGATTTTTTGAGGTGGCTAAAAATGCAAGGTTTCACATTTATGGTTCAAGGTTTTGAGCTAGGAATGTACAAAAAATTCAAATTTGGCTCAAGTGCTTCACTCAGAATGTATTTTAAAATCTGCATAATGATATTAATTTAAAGAATGATATAAATACCTCTTTTATCCATTTATCTAAACAGTAGTAGAAATTGAAGTAATAAAAGAAACTAAACTAGTACATATCTCTTAAATATTGACTATCCGATTCATATGTACCAGTTGGCTGCAAATTTTGATTCTCACTATGCTGACTGAGTAATTAGGCATGATGAGCTTGGAATTATAGAGTAGTAAGGATATAATGACGTCTCATTACCTAACCTAGGGCAGAAGCAATTTATCCCATGGAGTCAGAATCTAGGATTGATTAAATTTGTATATTTCAGTCATCCCAATGTCCTAGTTCCAGAAAAGGTTTACTCTTGATCACTTATATTCTTCATTTCATTAATTCATGGCTGACTGACCTTTCCAAAGTTTGGGAATATGGACCATCCTCATGTAAAATGTTATTCTAAATCTTGAAAATGTCACTGACTCTGAATGCAGAAATTTAATTCTTGAGAATTTTATTTCACAGACGCATTCCCTCTAAGTAAGGAGATATTTGGTCACAGGTATACTATCTAATTGTTTTCTCATGAATATTTAACTCTTCTTCTTCCAGTGTGATACCAGTTTAAGCCTTTTACATGCTAAATTATTCAGTGGGTCATCTTAATTTTTATTATCAACTCTTTTTAACCTAGTCTGTCATAGCCACCTTTCCCCTTCCTCCTTTCTTCTTTTCTTTCTATCTACCACTGAAAGTGTCCCCGATAAAACCTTTTTATCATGGTACTAACTGCCATAGGTAATACTGATGAATAACTATTTCAAAGAGTTACAATGCAACAATTTTATGAAATGATGAAATTAATTAAATTCCAATTTAATTAATTCCAATGATGAAATTTATTTCAAAGAGGTAAATTGCATGAGGTCAAAGTAGTATGGGCGTAAGAAGAAAATTGCACTTTGCAAAGAAGCTTTCTCTTGGAAGAGGGAATTGATGTGAGGAGAATCGAGTAAGGATTTTACAAAAACACTAATTTTGTACAGTGCCAAAACATGGTCAACGAAGCAAGATAGTAGTCATAGATTGGGGTCTTATGAAGCATGGTTGTGGCTAGAGATGGAATAGAAAATATAGACACAAAGGAAAACAAAAGAAATACTATATGTACTCTGCATGGTAGGGGAGAAGAGGATATTGTTGGAAGGAATCCAAAGGAGGGAGGAAAAGTGGATGCAGATAATTTTCATTGGAGATGGAATATTGAAGGGAAGAATAGGATAGGCAGGATAGGTTGGAAGAGGAAAGGGATAGGCATGTTGGATGGAATGAAGGAAGGAAAAAAGTATGTGGAACTGAAGGACAGTTGCTTGTAGTGTTGGGTGTCAGGTTTAGATGGTGATAACAAATGTAGTGGTGCTCAGTCTGTTCATCCAAAATCTACCTTAAACAATAGACTACCAATAATAGTCAAATTACTATATTACTATGCCTTTGTTTGTGAATAGAACATTATTCTTTGAATAAATAGAATTTTTTATATAATGAATAACATTCTTAATACAATTAGTATTCTTTAAAAAATGTTTTACCAATATAATTCTTATCAAACACTTCATTTTCTTCTTTCATACAAGTTTCCTCACTATTTACCAATAATTTTGTGACCCATTACTTACCGCTAATTTCTCTACTTCAATCTTTGGTCTAGCTGCCTGATACAGGATGAAGAGAACATTAATGGCAATACCAATTAGTATACCCATTTCAATTCTCAATGCTAGGCAACTGATGAAGGTTCCAATCCCAGGGATGAGATCGCTCTCTGGCAAAATGAGAGAAAGAAGAGACTTATTCAGAGACAATACTTTTTCCACAGTTCAGTGCCTAATCTAGACCATGACAGGGAAATTATTAATTTAAAATACTTGAAGAATAAATTCATGAATGTTAATGTTTCCACCTACTTTGGCAATGTTTTATGACTCACTTTTGGTTCTCCACATTGGCCGGACCACTTTCACCTCCACCATGAAAACAACAGCAGCAATAATGATCCCTGCCAGAGAAGCCTTGGGAATGTAGTAGAAATAAGGTGTGAAGAAAAGAAGTGCCACAACCACAAGTAATCCTGTTAAATGAGATCATAAACAAAAATACAAATTATTTTGAAACTGACAGTCTGGGTACTCCTACATTTGCAGGAGGTATGTACCTTCTAATATATATCAAAAATCCTTTCATAAACATTAAAAAGAACTGAAGAAACTTATGAAATCTGCAGAAAGTAAGCTTACAACATCCTCCATGTAATATAAGGCATTGAGCTTGAAATCACACAAAGAAAACTACAGGGAAATTATTCCATATTATCAAATATTACAGCCTTTAGCAATAATTATTCCAAATCCCAATTAAAGGCACTTAATAAATGTTGGAAACTGTATTAAATAAATACATTATATGAGTAATAATGAAAACTTTGTTGCAATTTTCCACAGTTAAAACTTTATTGCCGACCATGGTTTCGATACACTGTATCATCTTCAGGTGAGCTTCAGGTTCAGGCTTCAGGTTCTCACCTGAAGATGATACAGTGTATCGAAACCATGGTCGGCAATAAAGTTTTAACTGTGGAAAATTGCAACAAAGTTTTCATTATGTCTCGATTCCACAATATCACGCCTGATTCTTCACTTTTCGTACATTATATGAGATTGAAGCCTAAGACAAAAAATACCATTTCATATCAAGGTAGAGCTACTGGTGAAATTAGTCCAGTCTCTAGCAATTCCTATCGTTGACCAAGCAGTTTTATCCATTATCTACTAGAAAGTAGATAGACATACCTAAGAAATTTGAATTTTTGTAAATCTGTTTGCCAAATTATTTAAATACTGGTTACACATTTATTTTCATTACATAGTAGGGAGAGAAAATATCATGTTGAAAGAAGAAAAAGATCTCACCTGTGTAAAGGCCTCCCATTGGTGTCCGGACACCACTGCAATTATTCACAGCACTCCTTGATAGAGAGCCAGATCCAGGGTAGCCTTGCACAAATGAGTTGGCAATGTTGCATAGCCCAATAGCTATCATCTCCTGTGTTGCATCCACAGATTTCCCAGATGCTATGAATGGAAATTTGAGTGATAATTAGCAAACCTTTGTGTAATGAACCTTATTTTCTTTTGGTAAAAATACATTAAAAATAATAATCAAATCATTGCAACAAAAAAGTGTTTCATTTCTAAAGCTAACTTGATAAGAAAAGGCTGTTAGGGTATGTACACATATTTATGACATCAATTTATTAATAACTATTGACTACAAACTGTAAGAAAGAGCAGGGGGTTTGAATCCCTAAACACTGGAACAGCAGGACTTAAAATTACTCTCATAAAATATCTAATGGTGAATTTTAGACATCCTTTACCATTTTGCATGATAATTGCATGAGATAAATTTTTCTGACATACAGTTCATGGCTATATTTCTTATTATGCTAGTTGAGTATTTGCCTGCCAATTTAATTGATCATTCAAAATAAATTAAAATAAGAAAGAGAGACAAGGTGTGGTGACTCTCTGCTCTGGTGATATTGGCAAAGCTGTGGTTGGGCAATTCAATGCATAAATTGCATGTCTATATGTCTTAAAGCTTAATTGATGGGATTAGAAATTGGTAAAGAAATAATTTCCATTAAACGCATTAATTATGCCTAGCGGTATGAAAAACTTTTTCTTCTTTGTCCATGATTATTTAAATAAATAGAGGAAAGAATAATGGGAATACCAATGAGTCCTCAAAGCATATCGATGACATGTTCGATCACAGCCCACAAAAAAGAAAATAACACAAAATTTTACATTATGGTTTGCTCTTGAAATCCGTTTTTAAAAGTATGCAATTACAGAGGAAACGGTGAATATAAAGTGAAAATTTGTCCTCATTGCACTCAACCTTAAAATATTGGGTCAAAACCATGGAAATTTAAAAGAAAACCATTAACCAATTTTAAACACTGTTTCAATGAAGATGTGCAGTCTTTTTAAAATATAGTCTATTTAAAAACACTTCCAACATTTTACGTTAAGTCGCGCCTCTCGGCTAAATTGCACAATGGAATAATCAATCGGGAAAGAAGTAGTTGTGAATTCATTCTCTGGTTAATGCCCTGCTCATGGATGAAATCAAAACAATTGGATTCACTACCGGCTGCACTCAGGCTAATACGTTAACAGTACCGATGGAAAAAATCGCCATCTATCGGTTGAAGATCAAGAGGGAGATCGATTCAAAACAGCTGTCCCTCTGCAATCATGATGCATGGTGGGGTTAAGAATTCAATTGACCTCGTGTAAAGCTCATTCATGAAATTTTGTGACGTAAACGCGGTCGACCCAGTTGATACTAGCAGTCAAGAGACAAACAGACTTCGAAACGGCCAAGGTGAGAGACAATTTGTGACCTTCACTTCACTACGACCAGTGGTGTGACGTAGTATTTTTTAAATCATTATTAAACTCTCGAACTACTCGTCAATCTCAGCTTCACTGAGCAAATAAGAAAGCACAGGTTTTTCAGTAAAGTTATAGGTTTAAACTAATACCCTATTCTTTTCCAGTAATGAGGGATATAAATGACAGTTTTAGGCGTAACATTGTTGAAATCCTTCATGATGAAAGAAGGCACTTTGCTTTTTCACATAGAATTTTTTTATTATTACGACCCAGGTTCTGTGACAGCGTAACATCTTCAGGTAAATTGGAATTTTCGCTGTAATCGGAATTCGCTGTAATTCGGAATGTTACGCTGTAACGAAACCTAGGTTGTAATAACAAAAAAAAATTCTCTGTGGAAAAGCAAAGTGTCTTCTTTCATTATGAGCGAAATTTATCTAAACCGCGGTGTTCTAGTTCCCTGTCTGTATGTGCCAGACCGGTTTAAACATTGATTGTCACAATGGACCCAGAGGACTAGGTGCCCGGGGATCCAGTCGCAGCCTCCCACACGCAAGTACTATTTATTTAATATTTAGGTGCCACGAGGAATGAGACCATTCATACCATACTGATTTCATATTAAGAAATTGAGGGGAAATGAAAAAGTGTAGAATATGATATTAACTTTTTTGATCTTTCTTTCATATATATTTATTTTCCACACCTATTTCCACCATAAAAGGCATTACACAAGCCGGATTTAATCGGCTTCATTTAAAACAATAACTCTCTGGTTGCAACTCCACGTTTATCACCAAAGGTAATGTTAAGGTCTCCCCTAATTTTTAGAGAAACTTCCTTGTATTTTTTACTCATCGTCTAAATGTGGAAAACAGTCTAAAGGGAATTGCAGGACTCGCACTATGGTTCGATCTTCTCTTTTGGGAGGGGATACGTATGATTGAGGGCACAGCACCTCTAATCTTATGCTCGTGATGACGACCTCCTCTAACCGACATGTTCTGATGGAAGACCTCCAAAGAGATACTTCAGGTGGAACATTTTGAAGATTATTGTTGCATAGTGCATGCCATGCTGTGTTCCAGTTAGCAACCGGTAATGTTCTTTAGCTCAATTCTTAGATCTTGGGTTTGAACGTATTTCGACTCTAAATGCCACTTCTTCAGTGCTTCTTTTGCAGTTATATAGAGACCTTTGCATTTCCTACCATTCCGGCGTGCTCTGGAACCCGCAGTAATGATATGCTAAAATGTTGACCTTCTAGGTCCAACTTACAGAAAGCTTTGCAGATGGCGATGTCCTCCAGGAGAGAGAGGAGTGGAAGCACAAGTAAACCCGATCCACATTTCGACACTATTTCCAGGAATCCTGCTGTGGTGTTGTCCGGTTTCATGGCCGAGAACGGGGGTGACTGGAAAGTAGGCAAACCTGGAGGAATGTCTCCTGGAAAAAGAAAATTCCACGGAAAAGTCAAACATATTATTCGGAGTACTTTTCTTGCTTTCGGAATCCAAGTTCATTTACAAGCAGAAAAATACCGGATGGAATACGAATATTGTTTTAATCCCGTTCCCACCACTCTTTATATACATTTGTTTAACTATATTATTGTCCTTAAAGATTCTAAGCTGAAGTAACATTTGAACGGTTGTTAGTGGAAAGTAATTTAAGGAAAAGTGCAATAAGCTGTATATCGTACGTACTGTGGTACCGCGACGTCTTTCATCTACTGATTTCACGGTACCGTTGACGGTCGTGCCACAATATAATTTCAACTTAATGAATAGTAAATATCCGGGGAAGTCAATGAAAATCAAAATATTAATATCATTTCCATAAAGTAGCTCGGTGAGGTTTGGAGACAATATGGCTTTTTCATTTCAGCACCCAAGAAAAAGAGAAAATATCTTTATTAATTTGGGTACATAGAAGTACAAAAAAAGAATGTAAATTACTAGCAAAGTAATTAATAACTTCCATTTTTTACAAACTTCCTCTATATTTTTCCAGGGTAGTTTCTTAACCTCCTGTCACATACCCTTTGGGGAAGGTAGGTCCCAGGGGGACTTAATATATGCACTTTTAGATGAACCCTCAGCGAAAAATGATTTGATAGGCTCAATGATAGGTAGATGGGAATGCATTCCGCGGCGTGTTTGAACTTCTCTCACCAATAAGATGGAAAGGAGGCTCCCCGCGCAGTGCGAACCAGTAGCCAAGGAATCCGCACGCCAACACCAGAATAGCGTTCCTTGCTGTCGCCACGAGCCACAAGGTTTTATTGACAAGGTTATGGAAGGTGCTCCGCTTCTCTTCGTCCTTTGGTCCAATCTCCACCATTGTCAGGAGCTGGGAGCAAGCAACAAGAAGGAAGGATGCTGTTTAGTTGGTGAATTAATTCAAATCTTGCAAGAGACACATCGCTAATTTTTTCGGTTAAAGATAATTAAATAAAAGCAGAATTTTTTCTTTTGAAGTAACAAGTTCTCGTTGAAATTGAAAGGAAATTTTCATCCAGGTTATTTCATTAAAGATCAACACTATTGTTGTTTCAGTTACATTACAGCAGTTGAATCTCATTTACAGTGGCGGCGCTCGTCTCCCGTAACTTTCATCGGAACGGGAAACGAAAAAATAATTTTTTTCGATATCCCTTTATCAAAGAAGGTGATTTAAAAGACCGTATTCGTATTTACAGACAACAGAAGGTTTTGGGGAGAACATAAACATCTCTCGGTAGATAATGCGGTCTCTGAATACAAAGAATTTCCTCCGAAAAGAGTGCGGTGCGATAGCGAATGATTCATCGATTCGGGGGTCGCCGCATCACTATAGAACCTTAAGCAACGATTGTTCAATAACAGTTCTGAATGAAAACTATGTGTAGTTCGAGCATGTTTTGTGGCAGTTTTGCATTTCATATCTTATCGTCGATGACAGAGAAAAAATTATGTCAAGGTATTTTCTAACAGATAAAAGTTCAATTGATTTTTTGGTATTTAATAACCTTCGCGTTGAAGTGCACATTCGTGTTTTTCACAAAATATAAATAAATTTAAGATCAAATACGGATGGTTGGTTTTACGAAAAAAAATGATAAAATTGGCTTCATACACTCTACGTAAACATTTTATTATTTAGTGTTAAAAGCTTTACGAAAGATAAACTAAGGAGGACGACTAAAACCTTATCCTTGGGTCATGATTCAAAAACTTGCATTAGGAGGTGTTACAGGTTTTTCTCATTCGGATAATAGCATCGATATTCGCCATAACGGAAAAAGGAGCAACGCGATAGCTTTTTAGCGGTATACTACGTAGTACACACAATACGTAAATGGACGGATGACCTCCTTAGAATGAGTAGGTGTGCCGTACGTATACTGATCATCAAGTTCACGCAAGTCCCAATCGGCATTGTTTTAATGCATGCAATTGAAGTATTCCTGTTTCTTGCTAATGCACAGGGGCCGTGAGACTTCACCACCCCCCTCTGATTTAATCTATCGTCACTTTTTCCCTTTGATCTCACAGAACAGTACACCGTTCTGTTCAGATATTCTAGTCTTACGAAGTAGGATGAACAAGAAATATGTTTGTTAAACATAAGTTATTTTGTGGAATACGTATTCATGTATTCGGCAAAGCTAAAAAGCAGAAAATCTTACTTCATTGATTCGTCTGTCATCCCACGGGGTTAAAGCACCTGCCATGTTTACCAAAATCGAAATAAAACACTCGATCCTGTGTTAATGTGCTTGACTAAAATAAATGGAATCAATTTCTGATCGCTTAAGTTAATTACAATCTCATTTCTGTTTGTACTTCATAATAAACTAGATGTATGCTATGCTGAACACATATGTGAAACATATCGTGATACAGACATGATTAATGTCCCTTTTACAGGCAAGATTTATTTCACCCATATCCTTCCCACTCCAGTGGGGAAAAACCGAAAAAAATAATTAAAGATGACTAGTTCGACGAATTGAGACAAAAGACACTTTATCTACAGAAAAGAGGTTCTATTCCAAGAAGTCACTCAAATATTCACTCGCGTTAAACACGACGGAACTTTCTGAAGGATATAAATGTTATCAATAAGGTAAAATTATATTAGAAACATATACAAAGTTAAAGTGAAAGGAAATGTATGAGGGAAAGCAAATAAATCAGATGTGAGGCAATGTCAAGGAGGGCGTAGGCAGGTATGCCACGCTGAGGGAACGAATGTGTTAGTCTCTTAATCCCCTTAGACTTGAGATCGAAGAATGAAGAAGATAACGAAAGATGAGTGAAAGCAGTGTGAATCGAGACGCCATCTGCATATCAGGGTCGCCCCTTACCCTCATCAGGAGCAGCACAATGATGCAGGTGCACCCCAGGAGCGTGTCCCACATCCTCGTCTCACTTATGGAGTCGATAACGCTACTCCACATTTCGGTGAACGTGCTCCCCGACGCCGAGATCCCCAGAACGTCTTTCACTTGGGAAGTCACGATCACGAGGGCTACGGCGGACGTGAATCCCGAGGCGACCGGCCCCGACACGAAGTCGATCAGGAAACCTGGCGTGTGGAGACGAAAAGAGGAGAATAATAATAGTCAAGTTTACATGAACGGAACATGGAAAAGTAAATAAAGAGTGACATACACCATATACATTTTCGAATTTGAATGGATTAACTCTGAAAATAAAGGTGCGACACATTACTATATTTTCACTTTCGTATACTTATGATAGCTTTGTTGCTCGGATGAGAAATGGCATTCTGGGATATCATTTGATTTACGTGTGTGCTACAGGTTAATAATTTCCTCCTCATGCAACGATTTTGAATTGGCTTTCGAAATTTGTACATTTCGGAAAATGTTTACGGTCTCGAGGAGTAATCGGAGCGTGAAAAAATGGACAATTCCTAAGATCTCCCCAGTGTGGTAGTCCACAAAAACCATTTTTCATGAAAGAGCACGTAATCTTTTTTTTTCTTTCGGTCTTCATCATTCCCATTCCCAAATAGCACCCACTCAGTTTAATGCCAACAAGCAATTGGGCATTGGGAGAATTTTATTTCCAGGCGGTGGGGCTTGTTTTACAACCCGATGGAATGATAAAATTCGACGATTGAGGGAAAGCTATCTTACCCCTCAGGAAACAATACCTTGGGGAGTGGTCGACCCTATCCCCCTCCGATAGGCCTGTCGACAGGTGTCTTTTTGTGACTAATAAATCATATGAATGAATGACTTAGCCTTAATAAACCACATTTCTTCTGCTGCGGGAGATTACCGGCAGTGAAATATTTTTTTAAAAATTCGTATTGTAATAAAGATATCCATTTATTCAAGACGAGTACGTCAAGTGTAATTGATGAATTTGTTTCATCTTTCATTACATTTTATTATCCGCTTCTTCGTTCCATTTTAAGGAGCGTATGTCTTCACAGAAGCAGAGCGACAGTGTTTGCACCTTATTGCCTGAAATGTTAAAATGCACTCCAAAAAGCAGCATGAAATGCTTTATTATGGTATCACTACTTCTAAATTACAAATTTAATCATTGCTGCCCGAGAGCCGTAAAATTCTTAATGAGAGGGTTGTCCATTGTTTGGTCTAGTACTTGAGTGACTAAAATCTTGATTTGCATAATTAATTTGCCTATTTTGCATAATTAAATCTGTAGAGTAGAATGATACTGATACATTGAGAACAGAATTATTAACCCAATAACACTCATTACGCACTAAAATTAATTATGCATGCATGTCTTCACGGTGAGCCAAATACCCGATTCGTAATTATTAAAATACTTGGAAAAATAAAATATTTTTTACCAATTTCCTTCTTTATTCGCAGAAAATTTCGAAATTTAAAAAGCATAAATGAAATTAAATAATAGTGTATAATGTCTACGCCATTTTACTACAGAAGATATTTACCATTATTTAATTAGCATATATTTTCTTTTTTTACTTGAAAGAATTACGTAGCTATATTTTTAATAGCTTAGTAGTGTTATTTATGGCTACTCCCACAAATGTTCTAAATTTATCATAGAGCCAAGGCATAATTCGAACAAAGCCGAAGTCTGTCCAAATATATTTGTACTTTCTAAAGATAATTGTGTCAAACTAGCCAATAACCTTTTAAATATATTGTGGAAGGTTCATTTTATATACTTACACTCACTAAAAATCACAAAGTGAAATCAATCTTTTTCTAAGATTTAAGTGCATTCAGTGGATTCATTTTCTCGGATCACAGAATTCATTTTGTCTCGAAAATTGATCAAGAGAAATCTAGTACAGGGATTACTTTTGAGTGTTTTTATTTTACGTAAATAAATGTATCTATGATTTAAAACTTGGATGGATCTAGCCTTTATTCTCATAGTGCCCCTCGTCTGCAGGTAGTTTAGTTGCCTACCGAAGCTTCCTATTATGGAAATTCTTAGGCAGGAAAATAGTGGTTCATTTATCTGAGATAAAAGCCGCTGCTTTTGAAAAAATGTGCTCTACAAACGTGTTTTCCTTAAAGATATTATTTCCGGTTGTTTTCGGATCCGGGCACTATTAGCTTTCCAAACAAACGATTATGACGCATTAACTGACGTCATGTAAAAACTCATGATGAGAACTAGTTTGTTAGAGAAGTCTACATTCTGCCAAGACTACCACGAATCTTAGCCATTTAATGCATTTAATGTGCATCGTATTGAATATAAAACAGACTCAGCCTCAATAAAAATATTCAAACAGTGTCAACTATTCTGAATTTGGTGAATTACACCCGAGCTAGACTCGAAAATCTGTATCATGAGTCATACTGCATCAAGCCGACTGTGATTTTTTTACGTGGCTGCAAGATATAAAACAAGCATTTATATACAGAAAAACTCCTCCTACCGGGATTATCATGGAAACCAAGCAAACGAATGAGAGTCGAATCGGTGAATACATCCGTTCATAATGAATATAAGGAGAGTTTGCGCTTTTCCACAGATTTATTAAAACGTACGACGCGTTTCAACTCACAGAGTCATCATCAGTTGTACCTGATGATGACTCTGTGAGCTGAAACGCGTCGCACGTTTTAATAAATCTGTGGAAAAGTGCAAACTCTCCTTATATTCATTATGAAGAACTTCCACGACCTTAAGCCTGAATCTGTTGAACACATCCGTTCAGGTATAGAGACCCTACAACATTCAAATACCTCGTCTATGAATTAAGCTCTCTGATCTCTCCCCTTTCTCTCACTGTCCAATTTAGATTCTGAGTTATCTAACAGTCACAGACAGGTAGGCATACTCTCTTATAAATGCTAGTATCGATGAAATTCCAAATATTATTTTTATTCAACAAAATTAATTTGAACTGAAAAATAAACTACTACTTATGAATGAATAATTAAAAGCAATTACTTAGTGTTAATAGGAAATTATTGCTATAAGATCATCCCTCTAAATCAAACTGCGGGAATAATTAGATAATTGATTTTTGGATGGGATATTAATTACATAGTTTAAAATATGCATCATTTCAAAACTGCTATAAAATATATTATAATTACCAAGGCCTAGAATCCCCATGAGCAGTTCTAAACATCCAGCGAGGAAGCATAGGAGAATTGCATACTGCGGTCCCATGCCGTTGACAGTCTGATAAGTCAAGAGAGATACGATTGCCGTTGGTCCCATTGGCACATCCTTACAGCTACCGAACAGGATATACACGAAGCAGCCGAGGAAGGATCCGTAGAGTCCGTACTGTAAGAGTCCAATGAGAGTTATTAATATGTATTGCGGAGTAAGGAGCGCCTTGTATAAAACTCTGTGTGACAAGTTTTGTTTCAATTATTAATTTTTTTTAATATTTAACCAAATATATATAAATATATTTATTGATCATGGAGTAATAATATAATTTTACATTTATTAATAAAATTCGGTATTCATTTTACCAGAAAACATAAGTTGGGGAACTAATTGTAAAGCAAATGTGTGTAGTATTATTTTGGCATTTTTCAGCAAATTTTTCAAGACTCTATCTTTGTATATTTCTGCTATCACGAACGCAACTCCTATAATAAAAAGAGGAGAAGATAATTGAGCAAGTGGTTAGGGTTTCATACTTTTAAACATTGGTACGGATCGACTGAAATTTATACGAGAACGTTTAAACACAGGTACCTAAATCAATTAGAAAATATTTCCTGAAAGATTTTATATGTAAAATGGTATGTAAATGAGGCTTATAACTATTGATGCAAAAATAGAATAGAAGCTACGGGAACAAGTGCTTTATTGAATACAAATAGAGTGAAAATACAGGTATTTGTACTAAGATTTATTCAATTAAAGACATTATACGACAGGATAAGAAATTAAGGATTAAGAAGTCACTGTGGCATACAGGATAAATTTATAAGTGATCGATGCAAGTATTGGCGCAAACATATGAACAGAACACGACATCACAGGCCGGTTAAAACAGCCAAGAAAAATTTTAAGAATGATGGCCAACGATAACTGGGAAGATCACGTAAACGATGGATGGCAAGCACATCGCCATCATCCGAAGATCTGGTTTAAACATAAGCTTTGTTATAAAGGTTAGTAGCTAAAAGATTATCAAACAACCCGGAGCGTAACTCTGTCCTCTCTATCTCCCTGCCTTCCAAGCATCTTAATTGTCATGACGTGAAGGTTTGATCAATGAATGAATCATTTAGTTACTGAGTGACCCAAGAAGTACTCCAATTTAAAGCGGTCTGGCGAAGCTGTTTCAATTATAGAAAATCCCAATTCCCGCTCCTTGTCATTTGGTGGAAAAACTTACGGGAAGTCAATGGTGATTGGAGATGATCTCCGAAAAAAGTACACTTACGCACATATACGGTAAGTGAAAATCCAATTTTAATTTAATACGTTCCAGAAAAATATTGCGCCGTAGGTGCCAATGACTAAGATTAAAACCACGTCCAATGTTTCATCACGTTTTCCTTTCCCTATTGCATACCTTACCCGAATTTCTAACTGAAACAGCCTTGAAGAAAAAAAAACGAATGAGGCAGTAACTTAACGCCTACACCTATCAGAATGTAGGATAGAACTTCTCATAAAGTTGATGGCATGATCGAGTAACGTATTTTAATAAATATGCACACGAAATATACAACAAGGATTTAGGTAGACATTATTACTGACATGTAATACAAGTGCATTGATATATAATAATTAGTTTCTTTTCTAGTCCAAGCAGATAGCCTCCAATAGATCGTAGTGATTGTAGTCCGATATCAGGAAAACGTGATATCGTTTGTTGACACAAAACCTTGGAGTTTTGAATTATGTGCGGGAAGTCAATAGAATTGTGCCTTTTATCTTTTCGAAAGAATCCAGATTAAGTCGGATTCAGAGCAAACAAACAAAGATGGTCCAAGCTCCTTCTGAGTGGTCAACCATTAAAGAATATAGTTGATTTATCTCGAACACCGACATAAGTGCTTCCTAATGTTACTGTCATAAAGAGGGCGGGAACTTCTAAGGAACGTCAATCATTTAACGACAACGGAAGAGTGACGCAAGGATTGGTCAAGATTTGGCTCTCGCTACGAATTACTTCCATATAATTATGCCTATAAATGAGAAAATTAGTCTCATTTGCGATTATAAACGTCATGCGTCGTACTTTAACTCCTCTCGTATGTTGTTGACTTTCCCTTCAAGCAACGAATCACCTGCTAGAATTGATAATCGTTTAAGTTCCATTTGAAATGATTTCAATATTTTACCATCGCTACCGGCGCTCAGACAAAGGGGCAAAGAATTTAGAGGATAAAGGTTTGGTTCTTATCAAAATTGATTGGAGATGGTTCATCGCAGACAGATTTGCTGTGGAGCAGACGGTCATATCTCCGTCGTGCCCGTCAAAGCAAACATTTAATAATGGGATTAATTCAGGACACGTAATGCAAGCCCCATGCCTACGAAAAATAGTATGAAAACGATTTTTTTTGCATTTCATATTCAATATTTTTAAAAATTACGACTGACTAAACTAGTTGAAATGTATGTAACTGAATCACCCAGAAGTCTCGAGTAGATGAACTGACAGATTCGAACCGTCCGATATGATATTTGAATATAACTATACTTGTCGTTATCGGCATGAGTTTTGAGATAATATTTTCAAAATTAATGAATGGGAAGATTATATACAAAGTGTGTACCTGTTATGAGATAACAGAAATTACAATTGTATCGCTCGCGGCGTTTAACCAGCTGGCGACCTACTTCTCCGTTTTAACCACCTTACAATTTCAAAGAGGGATTTCCCCTCGTTTGAAAGACTAAATTCAACTTGATTTACACTGAGAAGTCCACGCTAGGGAGGGATTTTTTAAATATCTAAGATATTTAATTAGTAAAAAAAATATAAAATTTAAAAAATATTGTATTTTAAATTGTAACTAAAATTGAGGATTTCTTCATGAAGAGTTCATAACTCCCGTGCACAACGACCCACCTCGAGTTGGTTCGGTGGATGAGGGCAGAGCTCGCTAGACTCCTTTCAGTCCCCTTGCCATGCATGCAGAAGAGAGGATATGGAAGAAAGTCCCTTCCTGCTTTCCTAGTTTTCTTAATCTTAGAAGTTTGTACAGTGTGGATTAATCCAGAAGTAATTAGAGAAATCTCCTGGAGACACACTAGCTAAATACACTACCCCATCGTCTTAAGCCGAAGAACTCCATTTTTTTTCAATAAAAATAAAATTTAGGGCATCGCTATTCTCTCATCAGCCTCTATTTTGTTATTCACAAGCAGACTGATTAAATATGCTTAAATATGAAATTTTAGCACACACAAAAATATAGCTGTTAACAATTTTCCCTCGATATATACGACGATTCCAAAAATGGCTCAGATTGTTCGTGCCTGTTAAAAAAAAAACAATTTCTGCATGCTACTGAGGAAGAGAGATTACATTGAAGAGTTTTGATAGAAATCGAAATAAAGTTGAATGATTTAATTTATGACTTCAATTCTTTCTGATCTGAAGCGGAAGCTTTCCACTTGCAACTTTTACGATCCAGTCGACAAAGGTAATTGAACATCGATATTGGCATGACAACAATGCATTCGGTTGAAATTCCGTTCTATCGATTGTACAAAGTTTTCACGCCAAGAAAATAAACGGCAAAGACGAATATTTTGATGGATCTTATTAATATATGAAATAATAATGATATAAATAAGGTAAAAGTAACACATTCACGTAGTCATTAACTGCTGTCTTAATTAAAGTTTTGCCTTCATCCTATGCATTTACTTCTAAATGTTAAAGTATAAAAATAATTGAAAAAGACACTTTTAATCTCCCAAAATGATTCTTTTAATTAAAAATCCGAAATAGGTGGTAGACGGTAACATACGTTTGGAGCATTATTCTCAAAGATGTAAGACAAACTCAAACGACTTGAATTATTGGCATTGTCATGCAGCGGGAGAGTTAAGAAATTAGGGCAAAGAGTCATCTCTAACAATTAAATGGACAACTATGGGAAGAGTGGATCCAATCCAATCCAATGAGAAAATCCCATTTAAAAAAAATGGAAAAGAAAACGAAACATTCTAGGGTAATTCATCGGGCATATTTTCAGACAGAGGAACTTGAAGAGTACGGGAAGCATGCTAAGGAAAACTGAAAATGGAAATGGTAAACAAAATATATGAAAGAAAAATCTCATAAAGAGAGTATTCACAAATACATGAAGAAAATAGAAAACAAAAGGATGAGGATTTGGAGCTACATCAGGTCAAGTCAATCGCAAGGTAATTGGCTAAAAATCACAGTAAGAATGCTTCACTCTATCAATGCTCTCCTTCCTTTCTTTTGTTTATTGCAGCTATTATTATCATTTTGCAGTTACCATCACTATCTTTTTATCAACTCTCCAAAGTTAGCAAACAGTATGGAGCGTAGTTTTTCACGGTAGAAATACTTAATCTTTGAGGGTAGATGAGAAACTTAGGGATTTCGAGATATGAGTGTGGAGGAGGATGAAAAAATAAAATGGACGGAATAGAAAGGAGAAAAAGTAGCGGGTGAGAGGAGAGGGGGTTATTGGGAGAAATCCAAGAGAGGCAAGAAAGTGGTTGCACAGAGCATTGATTGGGGATAGAATATTAAAGAGCTTAATAGACGGGAGAACGTTAGGCAGACTATGTCGGGAGAGGGAAATAATTGGCATGCTGAATGGAATTAAGGGAGGTAGAAAGTAGGTAGGTAGGTAGAATTGGAGAAGTGTCTAAAGTAAAACGGAGTGATAGTTTGTTCCTCGTTATACATAGCTAACAAATGTAGCGATGCTCAGCCTATGTTCATCCAAAACCTACCTTAACGAGAAGACCACCTTTAAAAACATTTTTCCCTACTGACGAGTGTTGTCCTAAAAACTCGTCCACAAATTACCTGAATTATTTTTCGCGATATTTATGAAAACGGGTTTTTATCAGCTAACTCCGAGTTGCAGATATGACTCGTCGTGAATTCGGACCCATTTCCTTTGATCTAGTCTCTAAAATGTGATCCACGACAATTCTGCAATGTAGTTGGAAAACTAAATCAGGTTGCATTCCCTGTGAACTTATCACGGATACCAACCATTTTTCTCGCTCTTTAAATTTATCTCTTAAATTAAATTCATCCCTTTAAATTTATAGTATTCGTACATCATTTTGGTTTGCACCTAAATTTCATGTGATAACTCGGTTCAGTCAACCAGTTGCACGTACATTTCTGAATTGGAAGTCATAACTTTTTTCTTTTTCTTCAAGCAATTCTTAACCAAAGAGGAGCGCGTACGCTGTGCATTTTGCTCAACTGCTTCTGCTGGTGACCTTAAAAAATCTACTTAAATACACAGGCTTTTCGGACCCAAAGTTTTCGCAATACAGCTCATGAGGAGGTGATACGATAGGGCGTCACCTCCTAATGGTGGTGACCTCCTCTTCCGAGGATAACAGGATAATTTTTATTCACTCCCTGGGAATTGCCGGAGATACTACAGGGTTCGTCCGGAAAATAAGTGTACTGAGCTCAGGAAAAAAAATGTATTACACTTTTACATATCTTAAGCTAATATTCCTCAAAATAGGACCCTTGTGAGTCGATACACTTGTTCCAGCGGCGTTCCCATTCCTGGAACGCTCCCGCGAAGGCATCATCGGGAATCTCTCGAAGACACGTCGTCACGGCCTCTTTGACGGCGTTCAAAGTCCCGTATCGCGTTCCTTTCAAACTCCTCTTTATCTTCGGGAACAGAAAGAAGTCCGGGCTGTAGGGCGGGTGCGGCAGCGTTGCCACGCCGTGCTTGGCCAAGAAGTCCGACACGACAAGCGCGATGTGAGACGGCGCATTGTCGCTCAGGTTGTCAGTCATACGGTTGATCGCTGGCCGGACGCGGGCAACTCATTTTCGAAGCCTTTCGAGCTCTTGGACGTAAAATGCAGCATTTACAGTTTGTCGTTCAGGTAAAAATTCGTAGTGGACGACTCCCCTTTTGTCAAAAAAGACAATGAGCTCATTACACTTATTTTCCGGACGAACCCTGTAACTCTCGAAGCCATCAGCATGGATCCGATCGAATGAATGAGGAAGAACCGCGTCGACTTGAGTTTGATGGCCTGCATGTTGCCATCGCAAGGTTGAGTCGAAACAATCAAAGGCAGATCCACCGGCAGGCGAGGACACTGCCCGAGGTTGCTCACATCCCTCGCCACGCCCCTGAAGCACGCTTGGGCATGAATATCGATTGCGTCCTAATTTCCAAGTCCTAAACGCTTCGGTTTTTCCTTGATGAACTCATTAATATGGCGGCGTGGTGGCTTAGTGGTCAGGGCGTTCATTCTGGCTGGAGGTTCCCAACTCCGCGTGATCCCTTTGGACATTATTTACACATAAGCAGCATGGAAACTAGAATTTTCTAGTAAGCCGTCGTCAACACCGAGATAGACACTGACCACTATCCCAAGTGTGCGCATTTAACGTAGTGTAGGTCTTAGTACGCTTAGAACGCAATTTTCATATCAAACCAAAGAATTTGATAGTATACGCCAGAGCTCATGTTCCCTACACTAGAGTTTGCTGGATGATTACTTCAGCAGTAAACTTCCTCTCCTTCGTCATGCCAGTATAAATAAAGTAGCCTTATCGCTAGCCTGAATCCTCTAATGTACGTCCAAACATGAGCTAACGATTATCTTTGAAGTTCGATCTGTGCAATTTAAGTTATAGCATATTTTTTTAAAAAAATCTCTGAAATTATTTGTTCAAACTGTTCGAAATTGTTCACCTTGAAGAAGAAGGAATCAGGAAAGTTATAAAATTGACGTACTGTAAAGAAATTCTGGTTGATAACTGCATTTGATAAATGTAACCGTTATATACGGTATTTTATCACTATTGGGAGTACTTCGGGGCAAGTGGGAGAACCTGAGTGTGCTGTCATCAGTTTACTAATGAGTGCCTCAGGATTTTTTCAAATTTTGATTTCACCAAATATTGACTTTCTTACATGGAAACTTCGAAGAATTCATTTGACTGCTATCTAGATGTGCGGTGTGGTGTTTTCCCCGCCTAGGATTGCGGTGAAATCTTTGCGGATTTTCCACCGGTTCAAGGTTTGCCGACGTTTCCACCACTAGCAATACATTAGTAATATTCAATAACGCTATCGTTAGCGATCGAAACGTTGGCAGCGACACCCTGACCTGTTGGAAAATCCGCGAAGACTTCCTTTTCAGATTCACGCGTTTACCTATATATTTACAATAAGATTAATTAATTAAAACGCCCAAATTACGTTGAACCATGGGAAATACCTAACAGATAGTGCTTTACAGCACTGTGATCATTAAATAGGTACCGATTGGTCACTCTCATATTTTAGATCTATTTTTTCCAAGAATATATTTCATTGTGAATCTAAAATTAAAAAAAATGCCTGCTTACTTCGGCGTCATTTAATATCACGGTGTGGATTTTCTTAGACTTTTTATCGTTTTTCCTCATTGGCCAACCTCATTTCCCATGGCGTATTCGTTGATTGTTTTGAGTTTAGGCGGAAATGATGCTGGATTGCTTTTGGGCTTCCATCCAGTACGCACGACCGTTACGCAAGAATTCGAAGGCAGGACTTTTCTGAAGCTGACGCAGTTAAGCGATCCGCCTAGCCTTTACGATGGTGGAATATAAATTACGTAATCTTCAGCAATGACGTCCATGACACATTAGCGGAAACAGGCGGGCGTGTGCCCCTGAAATCACAGGTGTAGGAATAATTTACGTGGAATGACCTCGTCCAAGAGCAGAATTTACAATTTGTACTAACAATATGTTTGGCTGGTTTTTCCATTTTAAAAACGTTTTTCTTCATAAATTAATATCTTTCGACGAAGTAAAATCATAATTAGCCCCAAAGACTAACATCAATCGAGAAAAGATCATTATATTTTGAACAAAATCAACTGAACGATTAAATATTTTTATTTATTTTATTTTAAAATTATATACTAAACAGTGACATAGAGTAAACTCTTTGAATAGCAGAAACGAATATCATCCAGAATCTTTTCTAAGGTAAATTTTCGTAAAGGTCATAATTGCGAGTATAAATCTTGAATTCCAATGTGATCCTACTGAAAACATACCGCCATTTAATATTTTATGAATAAACAATAGATGTACATTTGTGTTGAGAGAAATACAATATTATTTTTTTAGTTAATCATTTGATTGATTGCTCACTTCTATCCAGTAGATACAAATGATGAGGGTTTCAGGAGAGCAGTATGCGTTGATAAATGGTAGTTGATTTAGTAAGAAAGAGTAGATTGTCCATGGCTCCAAGCTAAAGAACATTCTCGGCTTACATGGTTTGTATTTAAAGTGCCGGAAAAATAGATTTATTTCAGTTATTGCTAAAATGCCTCGAAATCCTTCGAAGTGCATCCCTTGAGCGTCGACACACTTTTGCCAGTGACTTTTCCACGACTCAAAGGCTCCCTGGTAGGCGGAATCTGAAAGGTCCTTATGGGTTCACGTGTAAGTTTCTTTGAGTTTTTTTCTTTCTTTTCGTCTGTTGAAAATTTTATCATAAAATGCATTATAGTAGAAAAGCCTTAAAGGATTTATTATGATATCGTTCATTAATTTAGATTCAGGATTCATACAGCACGTCAACTCTCTTTCATATTGAAACATTTTAAAATTGCCGCTAATAATGCATGCCAAATGACCGTGCTACTCAGGAAGAATGTGTCCTATGCGAGAAGACAGTAAAATCGCCAAGATAAAAATGTTTCTCACCATCGATGGCATTTTTGATTTCTTCTTCATGTTAAGAAAAAGGAGATCGATTATTAAGGGGCGTTTGAAATGAATTAAAGAATATCTAATTGAGGACACACAGCGTTTTATAATTCAAATGAGTGATGGAAAATGAGGGTAAACTACGGCACCTTTCCATCTTTATGTTCACAGTTATAATCGGCTGTCATATTTCGTACCACACGACTTATGGCTCATGAGTGCTTCAGGAGAATATAGTATGCCAAAGATGGGCTCCATTACAATTAATTTCTATCGACGATAACGATGCGTAGCAGACCATTTTTATAGCATTCCTTTGTTAGACAAAGTAAAATGACGTTTAACGTCGTCGACCCCATTGTGAGCAATTATATTCTCATTGAAATCAATGGACGTATAGTGGGAATTGTGACAACAGTGATTTTTACTCGAAACGATAGGATAAATCGATTGATAAACTGAAATGAATTCATAAAAAACTGATTTATTCCGTCAAATTATATGCTGAGCAAATAAATTTCCGCATCATTAGCATTGACTTCGTTATTCTTTGAAAAGCAATTCTGTAGCTTACTGTTCACGTGATCACGCTTACGTGGCGCGTTAATGTCCTGGTCTGGTGCCCTATAAAACACCAAACAGGATCCAAAATTATTTTATCAAAGTAACATAATAGTCAATCCAAACTTCCTAACTTTTTCAACCGGAAAACGAGACATTTCTGTCCGCGGGCTGCCGAATACCTAAAAATAATGAATAAAAATTAACCACTCTGTGTTATAATGAAATTACTAAATGTTATTTCAAATTAGAGAACTAATGCAAGTTATAAGAGACAAAATGAATAGGTTGAATAGAAGTGATTGTTTTACGTGTACAAGCACAAATAGTTAGCCCTGTTCAAACCTCACAACTTCGTAAATCATTTCCGTATTAATGCCGTGCTTGGAGTTAGCAAGATGGGATGGGGATCCAATTTAGTTCCGTATTCTGGAGGAACAGCGAGGAGGCCACCAGTGGGATTGCACTGTCGAGGGAGTGAGTGACCTTTACCTGCGGAGGAAGGCCCGCCACTGAGGAATAGGCAAGGGACTGTGGGATGACTGTGAGGCCCACGGTCACCCCGGCCACCAAGTCCCCGACGGCATCAGCCCGAGAGTATTCTGGGAGCCAGGCGGAAACGGGAAGACGCCGTCGCAGCGTCTTCATGGAGAAGAACTTCCGGGCCTTGCCCTTGGCCCACGCCACCACCACCCTGTGGAGCGGTCCGACCCCATCCGCGCCGTCGTCCTTCCCTTCGCCGCCAGACCCCCCTCCGCCGCCGCCGCCGTTGCACTCGGCCGCTAGAAGGATACAGAAACCTGGATTAGGGGTGGGGGGTAGTGGCTGGTTGCCAGACTGGCACTCAGTACCGCTGTTGGAGAGGGGAATTATGCAAATACGTACAGAGTCATTGATTAGGCATGGGGCATCTTTAGTTGCAGGTTGCAGTTGCAGGCATAGGGCAGTTTAGGAGTATGGTGTTCCGTTACTTGTTGAAGATGCCAGAGTTAATGAATTAAGAGACTCCGGGAAAATGACATAGATAGTAAAAACTTTAATTCAACTATTGACCGGAAAAATGTTTCACACCAAATTTTAAAAATAAATTATTTTTTGGTTTGTGCCACGGCTTTATAATTCCAGATCGCAAAACCCAACAGTGCTGGGTGTAATACTTCTCTCACGCCCAGAAATATTTTCACTGCCTGAGCCAATTAAGGATTCCAAAACCCAACGCATACACTCATGGTATGTAAAATGTAAATACACCTGCCTAAAAGTCAAAAGATTTAGATTAGCCAGATTTACACACTTCAGGTCAATTTTTATACTTATTATCGGGAACATTGGGTAACTTGCTGATTAACGATTGAAGTATCAAGTCCATGATAGTCTGATCTGTAATGGCTTTCTTGGGAGGTCTTTGAACAAATAGGAGTAGATTTGTAAGCACACACATCTTGAAAAAGTATTTGGTAATTTACTATTTGGTATGAATATTCTATAATTCGAAGTAGATGATCTCAGTTGAGGTGACAAACTACGGAATAGTTATTGTTTATCTAGAAACGAAACTATATGTTTCCGAGACAATTATGATGGTTAACAAGTAACGTGTTACGCAACTTCAACAGCTTATGCAAGCAGTACACTCGGCTTATGGCGCACTCAACTCAGATATCCTACCCCTCGCGCAAGCATAATAGGTAGTTTAGCAAACAGTCACCATCTCTTTATATTCGGCGTCATCATAACACAAACAGGTCACGTGCACAAGTTCACTGATTTTCGCTTTAATTTTTTTCCCTCGCATTCCAAGATGTTTTGAATGCTTCAACGATCTTCTTATATACCCCTCCCATCTCGGTGACCCAATAACATGGAAAAACAAACGTGTTAGCCACAATTCGCGGCGATTAATGCCGCATAATGCTTCCTCTGGTTGTCGCAATAACGTGGACTTCGGGTAGCCCCCAGCGGACGGAAATACGCATTTCCCTGAGAATTTCAATCGTCATAACTTGGGAGAAACCCATCACAAACATAGTAACATGCAAGTTCTAACTCAATGTTTGACCTAGATAGATCCATGCTGTGATCGACAGAACTCTTCGGAGTACTTCAACGCGGAAACCAAGACGGAAGGATCGCTGTGTCAATCGCCTCACATCCCCGGTCAAGAGCACGTCTGTTGTGATAATGAGGTTGTCCGTGAAACCGCGTCTCGAGCTGATTGAAGCGCGATCAACATAAATGGAGTTTTGATGCCCTATGGGGGTATTCATCCGTGGAACCTGACTTGAGCCTTCTGCTCGAAAATATTTATTTAATGGGTCACGGAAAGGGTCGTAAGTGCTAACTTGTTATGCAGAGCAAATTTCCTATAACGATGGCCATCTGCATCATATTATCGATCTCATATGAATTCCATTTCTTTCTTCAATTGAAAATAAGTGACGCAATACGCCATATCGGGTGTAAATATAATGATATCCCCATGTCCACACTCCTCCGTTTTATTTATTTGATATTAACTAATGAAGCAACGGATAATTAACATGTAGTAAATTGTCAAGTCCATGATAGTTTGACCCATACTTTTTTTGCTGAATATTGCATTGATAGCAAAATGAAATTTCCCGAGCCCTTAAGCCCTTCGCGTGAAATTTCTTGTCCAAAACCAGGAGTACTGATGATTAACTCTAACTTTGAACAATCACAAATATTTATTTCCGAGTAGGATTGGGATGGAATGTTTTGCGTTTTTTCCCCGTCTTATCTAGAGGGAAATTTCTACTGTCTGTCAGAAAATCATGAAAATGGGAACAATTTCGATATTTGAATGGGCTATGAAGCTTATAGTATTCTGCCAACTGGACGAGGGCTAGGAGGAACTTACACCTTTTCAAAAGAAGCTGGACCTATTTGAGATAAATATGACCCACCATGGCGAGAATAACTGTGAATTATACTGCATGGGCTCTCGAGATAATGCAGTACCATAAAGTTTCTCAATGTTTTCTTCTTCTACCCGGCACTGCTGATATTAAAGAAGATATTCTCCAAATTAAGCTTCAGTGTAACCTGACGGCAGTTTCTGTTCAAAGTCGAGTGCTTTAGGAGTGCAATCTTGATATAGTCTCGCAGAGTACAAATTATGCCACCTGAACAGAGTTAATATAGTCAAGTGAAGCATGGACACTTGAAATTAATACATTTCAAGTATTCATATAACATATATTCAAATCCTGATCGTTAGACTCCTGATATTTTGACTCAAAGTATTATTACCGTTTACAACACTAATCAATGAAATAGATGTCCTTTTAAATATTCATTAAATTAACTCTGTGCACAGTGAGGCATGATTTAACAACAGACATGTTTTTTATTCCGATATATAAAGAGTGGCGCCGCAGGAAAAACCTACATACCTTCTCGTTTTCAGATATTCGTTTTTCGCAAAACCACTTGGCTCCGCACCCAGATTGGCAGCTTGGTTTTCGCCAAAACTCTTATCATTTAATAAGAATCACTCTGCTTATATCTGTGCTCGGATCCCTTTGCTTTCACTCATATGTGTTTGCATATTCCCCATGGGCGAATGAATTGTCATCGCCAACCAAGACGACAAAGTTACTAACTCCAGTGTAACTATAATCAGAGAGGGAGAAGGGTATTTTTAAAAAATCTCCAATATAAGACGCTCAGTTAGAATTCCAAAGTTGACTGCAAAATAATGAATCCTGATAAAAAAATAACACATACAATAAATCTTCTTTATAAATCAATGGTACGAGTATATGTTTTTTAATTAGTATTTTCTTAGCTCAGATCCAATTTTTATCCCTACAATTTTGTAATTGCTCCCGGCTTGTGTCCCAGAAGAGAAAATATCTTGACAATAGATACTTTTAAATATTGGAATCGAGCTTAGAAATTTTTAGTTGGGAACATTACTTTTTCCAAAATGATTTAAGTCGTCGACTCACCCGAAACGTAATTCTAATTCTAGTAACTGTATAATTTAACTAGTACTTCCAGTGTTTTCTCGATTAAGGCTTTTTCAGTTGATACTTCTTCATTCAAGTTTTGCAGTGATTTTGATTTTTAAGCTTTAAACATGTCGGGAAGGTTTGTGCAATGCGGGAAAAAACAACGGGGCGAAAGAATAAGCGGAAATCCCGGGTAGAGAGACAGGAGGGACGGGATTCCAGATACTCGGGTATTTCAACAACCTGTCCAATCTGATTGCAAAATCACTAGCATTGCATAATTGTACAAACCTAACTCTCGGGTCGATAAAATTAACAACAAATGATCTCTCCACAGATCCAGGCATTCCTTCTTTTACTCTGTTACCCGCGTAAAATTGTAGTTCCATGAATTGGTGCGGAGGAACTTCTCAGAAAAGGTTTTATTTTACAGCATAGGATGCTAATTCTGAAATAATATCGAACAAATTTGCTGAAAAAATTATAAATCATTTCAGAAGGTTTTGTTTTAAAAAATACTGTACAGAATAACACTTTTACTCAATTTCCTTTGGAATTTCTTAATCAAGAAATATTTTGATTTTAGATTCAAAGTTCCAATTTTCACCAATGAGATCATTCAATTTACTCCTGCAGGCTTTCTCAATAAGATCGCATTCCAGTTTGTTATGAATGCTCGATTCCCGCCTCTAAATCTATTGCGTCCACGCACTGCGACCTAGTAAGTAAAGCTTCTCTTTGAAGGGGTATTAGAGGCTGGGGCAATGGGACATGTTTACACGATATTACTCGTGATCATGGCGCCTCTAATGGGACGCCAATTAACGCCGTTAAGTGGAATTGGGAAAGATCTTGTGCCCTTCTGCGGCAGAAAATCGAACGCGGAAGGAGAGATCGTGGCGGCGGCGGCGGTAGCGATGACTGCAGGTGAGTTTCCCACTCACGACGCTGGAGGTACATGCCTCCCTCTCCAACTTGAAAAAGCACCTTCAAATCCCGATAATTAACGCGCGTAGCTTACGCTCGAGTCGATCTTTAAGTGGTGAGATTTATTAGCACAAAGATAAATCCATGTTTTACAGTCCTACATGCTAGTAGTCGAAAGACATAAGTGTGCACTTCCATTTGTCCGTGAACTCGTTATTCGAATGCCATTTATTTATTAAGCTTGAACGAAACGAATTTATGTGAACATTACTGGACTAATCTCTTCAACATTCAAATTTCACTGCTGGTGATCTTTTCAAAGACCAATAGTCGGAGTGACCGCCGTACTTGTGCGAAGAATAGTTTCCTATTTTTTCGCGAAATTTACGAATTTTTTCTGCTTTGTCGGAATATCGCCAACTTAATGTGATTTCATCCGATTCCAACCGAAGTGTTAACGTGTACCAACACGAGTACCGGTGGGGTCGGGAAGGTGCGGTGGCTAACGTACAGGTTTCTCACCGTGAGGGTCCAGGTTCGAATTCCGGAGGTGGAAGATTTTTTTTAAAGTGGTATCCCGATGCTTATTTGAGGTGCTTCGTGAAGAGAACTTTGATTGAGTACCACGTACGTCGGATGGGAAGTTTAACTGCGGAACCCCTTGGCGACTTTCGATAAGAGTAGGCTAATTCCGACGCCGGGGGATTTCCACCCTTCCTTTCCCATCCTTCCCTAATGACCTTAGCTGTCGGTCGCCTCCCCTAAAACTAATACTACTACCCACGAGTAACGTATTTGGGCCATTACATACAAAGATATTTCAACCAGTGAAACACATAATTCTAAAACGAAAGTCAAATAATCAGTTATTTTGTTCACTAGGCACCACTTTTTGGGATGGCGTGATACAATGAGTTGCAAACTGCCGATTTAAGTGTCACAAACAAAATCGATTGAATTAAAATATATTGGTGCAGCCAAATACAAATAAAAAATGAACGATTAATTGAAGAGAATATGATTCAATCAAGAATGTCTGTTTTAGAAGAAAAACCAAAGTTATTTAAGTAATTTATCATTGTTGGCCCATTTATACCAAAAATAGCATTCATCTTTAGCAAAGAAATATTTCAGGAATGCAAATTAATTATTTATTTCATATATTATCCGCACTAAAATCAAATATAATCAAAACTAAGAGATGGCACTTGAGTAGTCAAATTCATTCAAAGTAGTATTTATAGTATTTCAATGCAACAATGTCAGAATGTAAAAATCATTTGCCTTGACCGCGATTCGAACCCGGATCCCTCGATATCCAGCCGAGTAAAGCCAGATAAGCCATCAAACGTCCTCTTAAAATCTGTAATGTTAGCAAAGTTTAGTTAGTAGTTTAGCAAAGAAATATTTCAGGAATGCAAATTAATTATTTATTTCATATATTATCCGCACTAAAATCAAATATAATCAAAACTAAGAGATGGCACTTGAGTAGTCAAATTCCAAGAAACTACAGGAGATACGGCAGAAGTAACTTTTAACGGGGTCATCCGCTAATATGTATTTCAATGTAACAATTTCAGAATGTAAAAATCATTTGCCTTGACCGCGATTCGAACCCGGATCCCTCGATATCCAGCCGAGTAAATCCAGATAAGCCACCAAACGTCCTCTTAAAATCTGTAATGTTAGGGGCTTTAAAAGTACAGGAAATTGTGACTACCGTACATACAATGTCTCAGGCATTCGTATTCGTGCGCAACGCGCCCCAGGCTGCGGGGTTAAAGCCAACTTTCAACACTTAGGTTGTAAAAAAAATGGCAAATAGAAAAATTTACAAATTGGAATTAGCTTAACTGACTAAAGCCATCGGCCGGACATTGAGGGATCCCGGTTCGAATATTGGTCAGGGTGTTGATTTTTACACTCTTAAATTGTTGCATTGACATTAATACTCAATTTTTAACTTTTCCTTTTCACGATATTTTTGTGAGTTGATAGCGAAGTTTGTCCAAATTTATTAGAATCAAAGACATGAAATAATTGAAATGAACACCTCAAAATGCGTTTGATCGATTGAAAGAATCTTTCACTCAGGTGTAATAATCTATTTACTCAAGTGTAACAAAGGCCTTATGTGCGCGGCACGCTGATTTTTACAAATAAAATTAAGAAGTAAACAACGACTAACAATGGACTACTTGATGCGTTCCAAAAGTAATGCCATTTAATATTTCCCGTCGCTCCTATTGGTTAAAGCGGGATCAAATTTCTTGGAGTAGGTGGAGGTAACGCTAAGCTTTACCACAAAATTAATATCAGTTCTCTCCAAGCTACAGAAGCGGCAGGACGTCACTTAATGCGAACCTCTGCTGCGCCGACCGTGTCATGAACTATCAACCGAGCGCTAATTTTAAGTGAACTTTTGCAACGCATTGAAAATGAACATGTTTATTTGGACAACGTCATCACTGGTGATAAAACCTGGGTATTTAAAATACGACCCAGAAACAAAACCAAAGGCGGCAGAAAAAAGAACTCGCCCCCTACCCTGATGGGTGAATTTCAAACGACTTTGGGTTTAGTACTGGGGTTGATACCTATAAACACTCATCAAGCCGACCTTCGGATTGATAACTTTAGTTTTTTGCTTATTTTTCCAGATTATTACATTTGATTATCACGGATTTGACTCCAGTTTTGAGTGAGAGGCAAATTGATACATATTCATTTCATATACGGTAATGATGGCGGTAATACGCGACGAGTATAACGCTGCCTTGAGATGTTTCTTGTTGTTTTTGTCAAATTGTCCAACAAGATCTATGTGATTCTACTGATAGAAATTAAGGAAAGAGCCATTATAAGAAAATGTGACCTGACATCCGGTCCTGTGAAACAGATGTGATCATTTACATCACTGCTTTTGTTGTGAGAGATCGTCGAATAACGTAAAAAAACGCCAACCGAAATCTTGCAAATTGCATAAGATGTCAACCATACGTTCATTACAGGAAAAGTGCCCGTTAACAGGTGCAGTAGATGTTACAGTGGCATGAGGAGTCTATTTTGAAGGCTATTCCTGCAGATAAAACTTGGGTACATGATTTTGATCCGGAGACTTAACAGCAATCCTCTGTGCGGAAATCTACAATGGTATGGTATCAACAACATCAACGAAAGCCAAAGGGCTGAAAAATTTATTATCATATAGTTTTTCGACATCTAGAGAATGGTGTACTAACGCAAAAAACTACAAATGTGACGTCTCCAAGGTGACATCAATCGCTAAAGGTTACTTTTTAAAGCATCAATCAATACAACCGCGATTATTCACGGCACCAATCGAAAATGTTGTTGCTAAATATATTTCGTGAAAATCGATGTGAACAGTGTTCCTCGTCCTTCCTATAGTCCACCCATATGACTTTTTCATGTTCTCCAATGTGAAGAAACACCTTCGCGGAAGTCGCTGTTCATCATAGGAATCCAAAGTAAGAGAACTGAACATTTCAAATTACAACGGCTTCCGCTGTCGTAATACGAGTCACAGAAACTTTTATTGGATATACATTAAATATTTAGCTAACCAAACAACACATAAAAAAATCTTTGCAAAATTAATTATACCAACGAAAATGCATTATCCCTCTACGATGAGCAGCCCTCGAATAAAATGGATAATAGCAATAAAACATATTAATGAAATGTTTATAGTCTACCCTCAATAAGAATAATTAAATGAAACCAGAAAAACTACACCATGCTTATATTTCGCTATCTAATACAATTTAGACTCATCAACGTTAAGTTAGATTATACCATCAACCAAGTCATATCATCAATTAAACTTCCACTAGACAACTATTAATTATTACTAATCCAACTACTGGAGTACTTGATTTTGCTTACAATAGTTACTATTCCTAAATAAAGTACTTCGTAAATATTTATAGCCTTAATGAATAGTCTCAACGTGCCATAACATGCACCTAAATGCCACAATCGCCAACTCCAAACTCGGATATTAAGTAAACGTTTTTTCAAGTGCGACAGTTTTAACTCTCGCATTATGAAAAAGACCTCTCCTGATATTTATTAAGATATTAGTTCATCGCTCCCCAATTCACTCCAGATATTTTTATGTGATCAATTGGCTAACAACAGTGGTGAATAAATATTTTTGTCGGATGATCACGGGGGAAAATGCAGCGCAATATACCTGTTATCGTTCGTAATAATTTCAATGCTTTAAAATGATATCGTTCGGCCCTGTAATATCGAGGGCGTTCACCGCTAGTCACCTCCTACGCATATTACGTCGAATATCCGTCAAATCCGAGACGTTACACACAAGTTTAGTAAGATATCCGATTATGAGTTTCGGGCATATTATTTATCTATGAGTAAACGCAGCGGGAATACAAACTCCATGGACTCTGAAACAGTTTCGAAGCAATGATTATTATGATCAGCAAAGCACACATTTTATCTAACAGAATGCGAAATTTTGGGTACATTAAATTATGTACTAGAAACTATAGTTATGGCTCGTGACTGAGTTGCGATATATGTCGAAATTAATATCTAGCTGTCTATACACAAGTTTGGTAAATAGGTTGGTTCTTTTCTGTCTAAATTATAAACAGTGAAAAAAATCAAAAATAATTAGTTGAGCTCCTGATTAGTTGAAAACTTCCCTTCAAAATTACGTCAAATATTGATACATTTACTTAAGGTCGAAAAATAATAATAATATAAAATCGCATGGAATTTTCCAGATATATTAAGTACCTAGTATGCCTAAAGCCTAATTTTATTCAGGCAAAATCATCTAACTTAAGAATATTCAAATTAAGATAATGAATAATATTAATTTTGAATGGAGAAGTTCGTAAAACTGGGACACTTTGGCATATACTGGCAAACAATATGCCCATTGAGGTACTGGCATGTTTTACCATAGAGTGCATATTTCAGGATTCGTGAGAGCCTGTGGTGGTTTTCGGATAATTTTCAGTCATGTTCATTATTACCCTGAGAAAATGTTGACAACATTTGTTGCACATCGAGCATTACTACATATACTCGTACTGTAATACTTACAAATATAAATAAAAACGCAATTCGTGGTAAAATATATTTTGCTCGTAAATACATTTATTCATTTCAGTTTATAATGATTGATATAGCGATTGTCGAATTTTCCCTCCAAATGTCATTCACCTTTTATTTATTACTTATGATGAGTCGTCAGTCGTAGCAAAGCTTGTACAAAGTAATAACCGTTGACTACTCTTTCTGTGCTGTAAATATCCTAATATTTCTATTATGGAATTGGATTTCGTCGAAAACAATGCAACTGAGGAACCATTAGGATTATTTATTTCATACATGAGCTAAAAAAACTGGAAATAGTAAAAAAATTGTATGACGCACATAATAGTGATAGCTAAAAATCCATCATTAGAAAAGACCTAATAAATCTGGCTATCATCAAAATAGCTTTGGGAAGACTATAACGTCAATTTACTCATGAATTTCGCCAACTATATGTGTACCCTGAATTTTTAAGACTCGTTTGTCTTCGTTGATGATCAAGAACAGCGTTGAAGCAAGAAAATTTATTGAGATTAGCAATTACTTATTTATAGCCAAGATTAAGATCTGAAAAAATAAGTCTTATGATTAGTTAACATGAAAAACATTGCATAGATGCGGGCAAATACTCACCACTTTGTTGAAGGATAGGTAGCAACATATGAAATTTATGTAGTCGGATGCAGTCATTACGATGAAAAATACACTGTTGTATGATTTCAATCATTCAATGTAATCTACAGTTGGAAATATAATATCATTACACACCAAGGCTCTGTTCCCAAAGTTTTCTGAAGGGCATCGATTAAAGAGTCCAACGAGGTAAATGGTTTCCATTTCTAAATAACAATCAAATTTTTCACATTTAAATAACAATGAAATATTTTTCAATTTTCTTGTGAAAAGGATGTGTTAAACGTTTCTATTCCACTCAATCATCCAAAAAACTACGCCAATTTCATTTTATATGGTGATAGAAAAACAACTATTAAGTAAAACAACATGTTTTTTAGGCCAATTAATTGTTCATTTCCTATATTTTAAGTTTCAATTAATAAGCAAAATGTTTGTAATGTTTCAATGGATGAAATTTTAAAAATGGAACAAAATATGGAATTATGTTGGAAATGACAAATGCGAAAACACTTACACATGCAGAAATAAACTTTCAAAGGGAAGAATGATGTGATATTTTCTCGGCGTATCAGCTTAGAGAAGTTTTCTCGGGTCCTTCACTTGGTCAGGGGTTCCATGTTGGCCGACGTTTCAACGTTCGACTCGAGTATCGTCCTCAGGGTAGATGCTCGAGTCAAGCGTCGACCCAGAGAAATCACACGAGAAAACTTCATTCTAAAGGGCACTTCAATTATTTATTTAAAATAAACGTATGAAGGGAGTTTCATGAAGGATTCTCGGGTCTTCCACCGGGACAGGGGTCCCATGTTGGCCGACATTTCGATGCCCGACTCGCGCATCACCTTCAGGGTTGATGCACGAGTCGGGCACCGAAACGTCGGCCAACTGACCCGAGAATCCTTCATGAAGCAAATACGCCGGGAAAGCACTAGATCGCATAAAGGGAGTTTTATGACACCATTGGGGAAAATTCATCAGTTTAATCGGTAAAAATAAGGGTTTAGGAAACCTTCGATTAAAATATACCCTTTTACAGCAGTAGCAAATATTTAGTGTTCCTGAAAATAACTCCAGGCGACAAAGTTGGACTACTCAAAGAACAAAAAGGTTTCATCGTAGGAATTTCGAAGAAGTGGTCCTAAAGCTTTCATCAGACTAAATACGTTTGAACTGATACATATTTATAATTTATTTATTTTGCATTAATAATGAACTAATATTAATATTTCAAAATATTTAACCATTCAGTTATAATAAATCCTTATCTTAACTCATCAGTAGCAACTTAAGAATAATGGCGAATTCATTTGAGATAAGTATTCGCTTAGTACTGACTGTATTAAATAAGGGTCCTTTATCCTTAAAGGGTTTCAGCCCTTGGCTTCAGAAAAATTATTTAATACAATCAGTCTTGAAAAGACCGTAAGAAGCTCAATTTATCTTTTCCAAGAATACCCTTGACCAATCTGCTAAGGACCTTTAAAATAAGACGAAGTGGGATATCACCTTGCAATTGCGTAATTATGTCATGCTTCGAAAAGGGAAGATTAGGAAAAAATAAATTCTAACAAATGGAATTTCTTTGATAATAATACTCTGCTGCCCTTTAGTATGTGTGATTAGGATAAAATTCGGTTTTATAAGCCACCTGGAGGGTAGGTACTCCATCCGTACCACCCATTTTGGTATTGCTCAGTATATTTTCATTGGTAGGAGACTTATTAAGTGCACGTGATCAGTTACACTGTCAATTTATTTTATGGCACTAATTATCGCATTAACTTAAAACTTTCGCGTATTTCATGGGCACAATTAGGGCTTGAAATTAACTCTTTCGCACATTCCATTCCAACGGTGCTTAAGATAAGGCGAATAGAAGAAAGAAAATTAATTACGAGGTACGTTTGAAATGCATGCTAACAAGTCAGTACAAAACAAAGTTTCGGAAATTATAGATTAACTAATAAAGTGCTTTTGCTGGGGAGACATATGCCTGGAATATTTTTTGTATTCAATTAAAAATTCTGATACATGGACCTATAAAACCATTTCTGTCCCTAAAGTTGCTTTTGTTTCTTCCCTAAAATCGATTCTGTTCCAAAAAGTTTTTAACGGTTTGGAAGAGGTTTCAGTCTCCACTTAATACAAGTGAAAGTGTGTGTAGGTATTTCTATAATACATGTCTCATTTATTTTTTCGTTGAATATAAAAATGTTCTCTTTTCACAATATTTAAACGTTTTCCCATGAAAATACCAATTTTTATCTGATATGTGTTTCAATCTCGGCTTGCTCTTGCTTGAAAACACATTTGGCATTGTAACAACAAGCATTCATGAATTAACGAATAAGGTTTAAATTTGAAATGAATATTTTCTAGACTATTTGATTTGTAAGATTTTTCGATGCGCTTCACATTCATTGACTATAATAAGGTGCTTTTCCTACTTTAACTGAGCTACTTTCCGACTGAAACTCGATAAGCAATGAAAACTAAGGCAGCAGGAAATTAGCCTGACATTCACATGATAAGTAGCATACGTTCGTGTTATATCTGTGCCACATTTTACAGTTGACATTTTAATATAGGAAGACCCCTTAATATGCGACCAAAACAAGCTTGAAAAACTTTCGTGAATATAATTTTCGCAACACTTTCCATAGCAAATCACAATACACTAATCATGGCCAGTGATAATTTCTTACTTATTTTTCTGGTTGTTCATGATATAAATATTGCAACCGATGAGGATATCTAGTTTCTTGGCGGCTCAAAATGTTCTATATTATTGATTCATAGTTTTGGCACCTGGTGGGCTTATGATTTAGCATTTAAAAAATCAGGTACGTCGCACAACCTAAAATTTTTATTTCAATAACAGATAAACGGAAAAACTCTATTACAATTTCTCTCCACATGTTACACAAAAAAAAGAAACTTGGCAAATATTTTCAAGTTATTTACAAATAATGGAATTAAATAACTAGATATTAGTTTCTCAGATGCATCAAAGTGTATAGGAAGTAGATGCCTGTTATGCTCAAAGTGAAACACAACAAAGTGAAAAGCAAGTCTTTACCTGGATTCATCCTTTCAAATAAAAACCTGATCCTTTACTGGGAGGAAGAATTGATCAAGATATTATTTCATTACAAGCTTTGCTGCAATTCGTGTGCGACGTCTCTTCAGCAGTGATGTTAAAAATGTATCATTACCCCATCGCACTACGGTAGGAGAAATCATGTCAATAACATTTAAGAGATTAAGTGTAGAACAGATTATAGATGTCATTTTTTCCACGAAAAATAAGGGATCAGAAAAACATTGTCCGACCGCGGTAGGATCATATTCGGGTCAAAATTAGGCTGGTGTTTATTCACCCCCTGCCACACACACACACACTAGGGGTGGCTTGCAAGGTACTAAAATATTAAATTTCAATATCAATATCAATCAATATCTTATCATTTTACTTTACACGCCATCATGAACAAGAATATTGTATGGGGTGTTTTGAAAATATGCTCAATGTCGAAGCAGGAAATCACAAAAAATGGTGAAAATCATTCATATATTGTTCCAGGAAAGTTTTGGGCCAAAAAAAAGTCAAAGCGAAGGGTAATCCACGTAGGAACTTCATTAGTATTACCACGCTCCAATTGCTAGTTTTTCAGATTTTGTGCTGGATTTCTGCATTGAAATTTAGTTTGACAAATCCATTTCAACATCGTAACTATAACACTTAATTGAAAGCAAACCTTAGAGAGGAAATTTTCCACCCAAGGAAATATTCCTGCATATAATGACTTCTCTTTCCACTACAAATTGACCGGAGAAACTGTTTCAAACTCAACTGCCACATGCCATGAGAGCGCGCTTGCAAAAATTTTTTATCCTCGGGACCAATAAGAAGCAACTTGCAAACAAAACATTGATCTGAAGTTTTCCTAACATCCTACACGATTCTCTGCGGTTTTGGTATTCGATAGCTTCAATATCATTTCGTGAAATAGCACTGTAATAGGTTGAAGAAAACACATTATTCACAGGCTTATGAGAAGGAATTCTGGGAATTTTAGCTGTATTTAGCGTTTAGTAGAACGAAGGAAAAGTCACAGTTCACCGTCACTTTTAATTTTTGATTCCCTCGTCCACGCGTCGACGACCAATTCCCTCCCTTTCTCTCCTATGGACAGCGAAATCGTCCCTCCAACCATCGACGAGACAATCCTCCGACTCACCCTTGCCCCCTTTGCCATTCGTGAACCGTGGCGGGAACGGTGACGGCGAAGGCGAGTCCCCGGCCGGGTCTTCGAGGTACGAGGATAGCGTGAGGTCGCTGCTGGCTCGGCGCACTTCCGACTTAAGCATCGCGGCCGCTCCTCCCGGACAACTATTCACTCACTAGGAGATAGGCAGGATCGTAAGAATTAACACGAGATGCAAGCACCCTCTTGAACGCCCAGTGTTTCAAGTTCTACGGTGGTTATTTCGGCGGAAGGCACATATATGCCCGCCGTTGCGTTTGCGGGATAGTCGACAGGTGACGGTGGGGAGAGGGGGAGTTTCCTAGAGAGGGGAAGGGTGTCGAGTGGGGAGTGTTGGCGGGGAAGGAGGTAGGGGGAAGCGGGGGAGAAAGTCCCTTTGTCGCGCCCGTGGAACGCGGGGAGGATCCGGAGAGTCACCCTCCCCTGAGACTACGCACCGGTTGGGAGAACCCCCTTCGCGGGGGGAGGGAGGGAACGGCGTGTGAGGTCGGATTTCCCGACCGCGCCGAAGGGCTATCGGCCACGGCGAGGAAGGAAGTTGTATGGATGAGCGCTTGGATGGATATCTGCGGAGAGGGGGGTGGAGGGGAAGGAGACTTTGGGGAGTGCGCGAGTTGTAGCTCGCGAGTTAAGGGGGGCAGAAAACCAACGGGGAGGTAGGAGAGCGTCGTAGGGGGTGGAAGGTGGGGGAAAGTGACCACGTGGTTCCGTCCAGTACCCTGAAACCCCCACTGTCCTTCCCCCAACCCACTTCCTCACCTTTTCCTCCTTCTGGAGAAACTCTCCCTCCCTCTATCCCTCAACTCCTTGGTGTGCGCGTGTGTGATGTACTTCCCCCTTCCATCTCAAACCCTCCAACCCCTCCCCCCCTTCTCCCCCGCAATCGTCCTCCGCCCCATCCCCTTTTCACGTAGGCAGCCCAAGGAGGCATATGCGATGCGGTGTTGCAAGACTTCCAGGATGAGATTAGTCACAAAAACAGATAATAAGGACGCCTACGAATGTCACGAGGACGAGACAACAACGGCAGTTGGAAAAAAAACGACCGCCCGCACCGCCTCGCGGTCACCTCAATTGGCTCTCGCTCTCCCCCACCGCTGCGTTTCGATAAGTATCGCCCGGAGAATGAAATAGCCCGCGCACCAAGCGTTAACCGCGGAGCGGGATCGGGGAAGATCATACCCTAAATCAGTAATATTGGTAGATGGTGCATGCCATCGATCAGGGATACGCGTGAAGTAATGTAAAAATGACGAGTCGGAATACCACGTGACACTGGGCAATTAATGGCGACGTTTTTGTAAACTGTGAATCGCCATAATCAATTAAATATTTTCAGTGGGAAGATACGAAATAGGGAACATGCAATACAAGGCCGACTTCTTACATATGTGCGCAGGTACAGACCGACTTCTTACATACAATTATGTGATATTGGCAATGCATGAACCTTTCATTGATGAATTATGTATTTTTCACAAGGACATTATAATTCCCATACCGTCCTGGATAGGGAAATTTGATCTACAAAATCTCGTTTTGAAATGTATTAAAGGATTTAGTACAAGTTCTATCCTAATCCATCCAACCAACCTTTGGGTAGATTACTGTGGTTTAGTGTACCCCGCATAATGATTAGAGTTTCGGCGGTTTTTTCTATTGTCCTCGCCTATGTCAAATAGAACTGAAACAGCAATAACAGTGGGTATCTATTATCTATTTGTCGACCAACCTATTGGAAATTGATAACAAATATTAGGGAAACCTGTGCAATATTTTAAATATTTTTTACACACCTAATGGACATGGTTTTCAAACTAGGGAGAAAATAAACTATCACGCCGATGTGTTTTACTTCCGTTTCGTATTGTAATTTTTGATATTCTTGTTCTATTCATTGAGGATGTTTTTATAAGGTCTCTTCCTGCTTCCGATTCGTATTTGTATCAGCACAGCTGTAAATGTTTTTAACATTCAGTTTCAATTTATTTCCTTGGAGACATTTGGTCAGCAACTTAAGTTGTTTATTTAATGCGTTACAAATAGTCAAATATTTATTTGTTTTTCATTAGTCTGAAAACAGCACTTCCACCTTTACATGGGACTTGGAACATTGATGTAACAATTTATATTCAACCGTTACGATTTTTTTGTTGCCTTTCTTACTGGAGACTAGTAGTTTGAGCTTTGTATACTACACACTTTTGTGGTATATAATGACATGTAGTAGAATTATGTAATAGTAGCATGTAGTAGCAGTATGTCAATAACCCGATCATAGAATATTTTTCTTTTCTTCACTACTTATTTCCAAAATTTATTTCTAATGTTCCTATAAGCCTTTCTTACCTCTGGGCTAGTGTCATTACAGCATTTCATACTTAATTGGCTACGTATTTTTGATTTTGTAGCACTTCCTTACTGTTTGCTGTTCGAGGTTTATTTTAGCTAAAATGCTTCCCTACAGTTCTTATATGTTCTTTTTACCGTTTTTCCATGAACGTACTACACCTACCATCAACGTATTTGCCCATTAACAGGACTTTATAACAGTTTTTAAACATTTTCTTTTTCTTTCCAAATTTTCTTTCATTCATTCATCAAAATATTTTCTTCCCACGGGTGTGTTGTTATTTCTTCATTATCTATTATTTATCTGTATTCTTAAAACTTGGCGCAAAAAATCTTTTCAAAGCGTTTGTCCATTTTGTTTCAATTTCTTATTAGAAGAAAATCTAATGAACATAATAGAGACGCAACAGAAGTCCGAATTAATAGCAATTTGAGGCATATAAATAAAAGGCAAATGCTTGCAAGAGCAAGATGATATTTACTTTTACTCCAAACTTGTGCATTTAATTGTTTAAGTGATAATCAGTAATTCAAGTAATGGTGGTTTTTACACCTACACTACAAAATAGCTTACCTGTGCAAAGAATTACTTTCACGAATATAAATTTGTGTCCGCAATTAACATTCCATTTATCAACGAAAAACTTTGTTCCAGTTGCACGGGCTCTTAATAGATTTAATTTTAGTAATAATTATTTAACACTTCGCATTGCCACGCACATGTAAGTAGTATGAAAAAATAAACTTGGTAAAGAGAAGATAAAAATAATGATAACATAACGGGAATAAAAATAAACAAAATTCAAAAGAGCCAAAATCGAATAAATGTTGATATAATTGTTTGCAGCTGGTGTAGGCGTCCCAAGGAATATTCATCTGCCTACAAAACAAACATCTGTAAACGTTAGTAAGCAATCTGTTTCCTGGTCAGGCAAGGATTACGCATAATAACGGAAATGAAGAGAAATTCAATTACTTAAACCCTTTTCCCATGAATGAAACAGTTTCGGGCGTAGTATGGTGGAAATCCTTCATGATGAAAAACCTGAAGATGTTACGCTGTAACGAAACCTAGGTCGTAATAACAAATATAAAACAAATGCCTTTCATAACCTTTTCCCGTAAATATAATGAAAAATTTTTTATGAGAATGTATTTTGATATTAATGGATTCGTTAAAAATAAAAATATAACGAAAACTTATTATTCAAAAAAATATTATTAAACATGGTGAACTTTCGTTTAAATACTTAAGTTAGTCCTTTAAATCACTCAATAACTAAAAAAAATCCCTTTCTGTTTTCTGATCAGGCAAGGATTACGATTAAGTATTTATTAATACTCTAGTTAGTTTATTAAATCACTGAATAACTACAAAAAACCACAACATTAAAAAATTATGGAAGCATACTACATAAATACATTTAATGTGAAATGCATGCATTTATTTATTTTTCTGTTTAGCGTAAGTATTTTCTGTTGTAAAATGGAATTTACTGGAAGGTGAACAACTAATTATGTCATAAGTATACTCTGTTTAAGTTAGATTGATAATTAAGAGAAGGATTAAAACAGTATCGCCGTCCTACGGGAACGGATAACGCTTTCCCCTCATCCTCACCCTAATTTCACGAAGGACACAAGTTATTTATTTCAAGTGATTTGAAGTTAGCCAGCCTACCACTTGCGACTCTTCCAAGGAACTCACTCCATAGCTTTAGTCTAATCCTACTGGGGAAAAGAGGACACAAGTCTACACTTAAACACAATTTAAATTATTAATTCTTAGTCCCATGTGCTTCTTGTCCTTCTTTAAACGCAAATATTACAAAATCTCTTGGTCATAAATGGATCATATTCTAAAACAAATAATTATATTATACTACCTTGATCAAAATGTTCCCGGAATTTATTCAGAAAATTAAAAATACAAGTTTATTCATCTAAATCTATATTGTCCCCTTCAAAGTAATCCCCATCGACTGCAACACACTTATGCCAGCGCTTGATCCAATCCTCGAAACATTTTTTATATTCGATTTTCAGTATGTCCATCAGTGCTTCCTGCGACTTTTCCATTACTTCCTCTCGGCTGCTAAAACGCGTTCCCCGTAATGGTTTTTTAACTCGATTGAACAGAAAGAAGTCACAGGGAGCCAAATCAGGTGAATTCGGTGGCTGTTGGATGGTATTTGTTGCATTTTTCGTCAAAAAATTACGAATAATGATAGCACTGTGCGACGGTCTCGACGCACTGTGCGACGATTTCTGGTCTCTTTCGGCGAATTGCTTCACGCAAACGTCTCACAACGCCCAAATAATACTCTTTGTTTACTGTCTGGCCTTCTGGCAAAAATTCATGATGCACTACACCGTTGTAATCCATGAAAACCGTCAGCATTGCCTTCTTTTTTGACTGAAAACGACGTGGTTTTTTTGGTCTCGGCTCATTTGGTGAACGCCATTCACTTGCCTGATGTCTGGATTGCGTGTCGTACTCATAAACCCACGTCTCGTCTCCAGTAATGATCCTTTTGATGAATGTGGGATCGGATTCAGCCTCGCAAATCATGTCTTTTGCGACGTCAACACGGTCTCTTTTTTGCATGAAATTGAGGTATTTTGGCACCAACTTTGCTGCTACACGACGGAAACCCAAATCATCAACCACAATGTCTTGGGCGGATCCATACGCAATGTTCAAGTCCTCCGCTATTTTGTCTGATGGTTAATTTGCGGTTATTGACCAACATTTCTTTTACTTTATCAATTTTTTCACCGACTTTCGATGTCGATGGTTTGCCACTGCGTTCATCATCTTCGATTGACTCACGACCACTTCTGAACCGCTCGTGCCACTGGTAAACGACCGTTTTTTTTTTAGAGAATCGTTGCCGAAACACTTTTCCAACATTTCCAACGTCCGTGCGCCACTAAATCCGTTTTTTACGCAAAATTTAATACAAGTTCGTTGTTGCAAATTTAAATCCATTTCTGCAATTGTAAAAAATCGCCAACACACACAGAGATAGATGTACTCTTGGCTACGTAACTTTTGCAAATGTCAAGTTATGACACTAAGATTTAAAGGGAATATCAACAACAGATGTACCAATTTAACAAAAAAAACAGAACTCAAATCGGAACGATGGGAGCGCCACCCGGTGGTTATTCCGGGAACTTTTTGTTCAAGGTAGTATACCTATTGTTAACATTTCTTCAATTGTTCTTGATTTTGTTCTCACAAAGAAAACTTCTAAAACAAAACTCGATGACAAATGTACTCCTGGTAAAGGAATTTTCCATTCCGATCTCGTTTAATGACTTCGGTGTTTTTTTTAACTTTCTTTGGTAATGCAAGCAGATTAAAAATCACAGAGTAATGAGAAGACATTTCAACAATGACGGAATGAGTCCATTCAGGTGGTTTAAAAATATTACCTGCAAAATTTTACATTAGCTAATGTTTTGACATCAGCCGGATTGACCCAAAATGTGCTCAATTGAAATGTAACATATTTTTATATAAACTTTTCCTCCATTCTTCAAAAATTAATTTATAAAAACAACGAAAAGAAATGGTGACATCCATGTTTTGCACCATGCTATATTTTTTACTAAACTCATAATCTTTCACTCTTTTCTAAATGAACCAAAGTGCAACTAACGTTGCCATTTCACACGCAAGGAGATACGAATATCACGTTTACGTAATATGTTTTTATGCTCCTACGCACTCATCCAGCCGTGGTCACCCCTCCTGGCATCTTATCTCATGGAATTACTTTCCTCGTAATTACCAGTCTGACCACCCCTGTACTCATTACATGCGTGGACTTTATCATCTTACTATGTGCAACTGGTAATTTTCTGGTAAATTTTACTTACTTATTGGCACAATTCCTTGCCTGCTTCTTTCACCATCTTTATCTGGTATGACGGTCAAAGTTAGTAAAAAGAACTATTTGGGCTATTTATACTCAGGTAAACTTACAAGTTGGACGTTTACACATGTTAGCCAGCAGTTCTCTAGCATGCGTCTAATGTATATTTGTTCGTATTTTTCATCAGTAAATCCTAAGGGCTATTAGTTTAATACACCTAAACAATACAGTTAAATGGTTTAAAGATAGTTGGACAGAAAACTTGACACTAATGAGATGAAGTTGATAATACGCGAGGATAAGAGAGTATTATGCAGCTCAAAGTTCATACCCTACCACATACTCTAAATATTAATGCGAGGGGCAATTACCGAATGTGCGAGGTCATGAATCCATTCACTCTATCAGTTGTCATTATTTCAAAGGAGATACATATTAATGCGTTTAAGAAAACAAAAGTAGACCAGAATACTTTCAATAAACCTAGTGACCCAGTGTTGCCCTATCTTCATTTCGCCTCTTAAAACACTGTTTCCGACGACTGATAACGTTGTTTTACCATGAGTGGAGATGGTATCTCATTGCATTTGGCCTTTTAGTTATTTTTTTTGCATTATATGTCCCTTTTCACTGACCACATCTCTCACTTCTTCTTTCCACCAGGCATTACCTTCATTCTGCCGAACACACTTTTCAGCAGTAATCATTCCTTCCCAGCCCTCCCAATCATCACTCACACTTATGTTTTCGATATAATTGTCATTCTGTCTAATTTGAGCTTGCTTATTCACAATACTTCATTAAGTTAGCATTATTTCAGTTTTGATTTTATTGCAGGGAACGATATAGAAACAAATTGTTCTCCCTCAGAAACCTCAAGAGAGTCAGGTCTACATCTAGGTCACCAATAACTCCATCGTCAAACTACTGAACACAATGTGAGACCATTTCCATTAGTTTCAGCGAAATCACTCTACGGCCACACTATGAATCTTTCATTTTATTGCAGGAAGATCTTCACTTTCATTACATAACTCTTCCAAAATATTATTACCACTTTTGCGCGTCCATTATTCTCTTTATTCGTTGAGTTTACCTGCTTAATTTGTAGATGACTTCTACATCGAGAAATCGATCCATCACGTGCAACCAAGAGGACTCACTCAGTGGGCTAAGCTCAGTCACGAGCAGGACGTACCGTAACTAACTATAAAATCACTGCAATTCGTCGTCGTGCCACAGGTAATAAATTCCACCTGTTTTCTCCTCATTGATATTGATATATTGATAAAAGTATGTTAGTACCCTGCAAGCCACCACTAGGGTACGTGGCAGGGAGTGAATACACACCAGGCTCATTATGACCCGAATATGACCCTACTGCGGTCGGAAAATGTTTTTCTGATCCCTTATTTTTCGTGGAAAAAATGATATCTTAAATCCATCTGTTCTACACTTAATTTCTCTGATTTTATTAACATGATCTCTCCTACCGTAATACGATGGGGTAATACACATTTTCAACATCACTGCTAAAGAGACGTCCTTCCAATAATTGCAAGAGATTTTATCTGTAATTTAACCTTCGTGCCGTGAGTGATTACATACTACTAATATTTTGGATAAGATACTAAGTTTATCATAACAACGTTTTACAAATCTACCTCCTCTACGCTGCACGCGATTCAATTCGGCAATCAATCCAACTTCGTGAGGATACCATTAGCAGCATATTCTAGCAGTAGCTAGATATATGTGCCGCATCTCTAGCAGCATATTCTAAATGAGGCCTAACCATCGAAAGATAACATTTCCTTTATGACAACAGGATAACAAGGCCTTTTCATCACTTACACCCAGGATTCTTCTAATTATTTTTTTTCTTAGCTTGACCGCATATTTCTCGTATGTGTTTCACCCGGGATAGGTCGTGATTGGGGATAACGCCTAGGTATTTAATCGAGACTACACACCATTTCGGTGTTCCCGATGCAGTAGAAGTTCGGGAAGGAATTGCCCTTTTTTCTAAAAATTCATCACTACACGCACTTTTTAAAGTTGAATTCTAATTGCCAACTGTCGTACCAGCGTCGTATAGCATTAAGGTCATCTGATAAAGATGCTGTGTCCTCAGGATCATGGATATCACGGTAAACGGCAAATATCATCGGCAAATAAACTTATCTTACGAGTGACTACCAAGTCAATGTCGTCAACGTGAAGTAGGAATAAAAGAGGGCCGATGACACTTCCTTGGGGTACACCTGATGATACTTTTACTGTATTTGAGGTAACTCCAGCTATCACTACTCTTTGTAGCCGACCATTCAAAAAGTATTTACGCAAAACCAGGACATTTTTATCTATGCCATGTACTTCTAGCTTTGTTAGTAGTTTAGTATGGGGCACTTTATCGAAGGTTTTCTGAAAATCTAGAAAAACCGGGTCGACTGGAATATTGCCCTCTCCCGGAATGAGAATATCATTAACAACAAGCGGAAGTTGTGTCTCGCAGGATCTATCTTTTCGGAAACCGTACTCTTTTAAAGAAGGGATTTAATAAGCTAGCATTTTCCAAACTGCTAGTTACACTTTCGCCTTTATCATTTTTAAATGAATTAACTGTTGACTTATTTCTCTAAACCTCTATGAAGTAAGACCAAAATGCTTTCGGATTCTCTTTCAAATTTTCCGCTAATCTTTTTATTTTGAATTCGCTTAACGCTTTCCGAAATTCCTTCTTGGCATTTGCCCTAGACATCTTGTAATCAAAAGGGATTTCATTATTTTTGTCGCTACAGGTGCTATTATCCCCAATATTTCTCATCTTGGTGTGAGACAACTTTTGACATTATTTTACTTTAAATAATTTATCAATCAACCACAGAATGTTGATGGTTAGGTAAAACCTGAAAACGAGCTAAAATCTTCACATTACAAGGTCTTATATTTTCACTAATGTGACTACAATGAATTTTAGGAAAAATATTTCCCAAATACTTTTATAGTCTGAAACGCACTGTGCTACCTGTATACGAGTATTTTCTTTAAGATGTCAATCAAAAGTCCTTGAACCCATTTTCTTGTTCATCACAAGGTCTCTTTTAATTGCAAACTATTTTAATTTATTCCACAATATTGTATATATCTTACAAAAATACGTCAGTTGTTTTCACAAGCCTTATTAATATCAGACAAAATGAATACCGATACGTCGCAACGAGAAACTTTCTTGAAACCCTCCGATAAAACAGAAGCCCTTGTACATTTCCACCCCACAAACTATAGGCCCACTATATCTCAGCCAACAACAAAAACCTACCGAGCACCGCTTTAAGATAAGGCTGATCGGCCGTCAGCTTCTGTTCCGTTTACTCGCTCCCACCCAGAGAAGCACCCGTGATTCACGTACGAGAGGCGTACCTTCCCCTCTAAGGTGATCATAGGTATCTTCCTCCACTCCGGTGCCACCCAACTCCCTCCGTGTCGTCTCCTTCATCCGTTTCACCATTTGACAACTGTCCTTGTCCCTGACCTCATAACGTAGCCACTACCATGGTCAGAATGCCATTCAGTTGGCACGTCACGGTACCGTTTCGGTGGGTTGATATTATTTCCGTAATTAATACTGCTAGGCGTGGATCAGGATCTTCCCTACGTAGATCAAACGTGAACTAACGGAGAATTAATGACTGCGTGAAATCACACTACTAATGGATGGAACGTGACATAACATGTGTAAACATCAGTGTGCCCACGGACGGACACTCACTGATACGAATGAACCAATGAACCACGCGGAAACCGATTGAAGACATCTGATCAAGGTGAATTATGGCCAATACAATAGAGTTTTTGAAGAACAAAGACCCTCTTTGTCAGCAAAGGTGTATCTAACACACAATACATATTTGAAAAGGACTTTGTGTTTTTTTTCTCCACAATTTATAAAATATTAAGGACTCAGACTACATAATATCTTTAAACTATAGACTTCAGGAGTTACTCAGGAGTTGTTATCATGAGTAATCACCATTAAAAAATAACCACCAGAGACAGAAACGCAGTAAGTGCAGACTAAGCCGAGTATTTTTTATTGAGAGGGCATATAGGATGAAAATCCTACCGCTATATGACCGACATCAAAAGCCTAGAAGTCTAGAAAGAAGGCATGGAAGATGGGGGAGTGTGAGGCTTGGATAGAAGGTTTAAAGATTAAAAAACAATGAGCACAAGAGAAAAGTGGCTAGCAGAGGAATGATAAGGATTGAGTGGATTATTTATTAAGAATAAGTTTCTACCAGAGAAACCAAAGGAAGAACTCAGTGGCAAATGCTATAAGAAGAACGTAGGTGTATATTACTACTAATATTATAAGCCATTACAACCAGCCAAATATAACAACATAAGGAACAATAGCTGAAAGAAATCCAGGAAGAGATGAGGAACTGAAAGAACAGAATAGATAATTAAAGAAACGATATGTTCTTTTGCGGAGTGTATACTACCTATTAAGATACAGGCAGATACTGTATGTTTTAGACGATCAATACCAACTATTATCTTCTGCGTATCGCGTGAACCTCCTCTACTTTTTTCAACATTTGTTTCTTTTTCACTTCTCGGTGCATTCATATTTACCAAATCTAAAACTTGGTCCTCATCCTTCTTCTCTGACCAATTAGTTTTGTTCATTCTTCTCCATACCCACACATTAAAATCAACCTCTCATCTACGCAAATTCTATTGCCTCAAAGACCAGATATCAGAGCCGCACAAAACTACCCCCAATGTTAAAGCGTCTACTTATACTTTATTTGCTTTCTTGCCAAACGTATTTGCCATCCACTCATTACAAAGGCTTCTTTCATCAACATTCTTCTCCTTTTAATGTTTCCACTACGCTAATTTTCCACCACAAAAATGACCAAACACGTAAACCTTTCTACCTTCTCTAGTTTACTTCCTTCCATTCTCATATATAACATCTTTGCTGCCTTGAGAATCTCATAACTCACGTTTTCCTGAAGTAAAACTCATAACATACATGCACACCATACATGTATTCATAGCATGAATGCTATGGCGAACTTAATATATCTCTGATCCCTTGACTGGCTCACTATGACTTGGATATCTGCAAACCTGAGTTGATTACCTCGCCTCTCACTTCCATACCAAACACAAGTTCTCCTTATCCTCATCCCATTTCTCATCCTTCAAATTTCCCCAAAATATATGTTGAATTTATCAGCGATCCTCCCGGAAACCCTGACACACTCCCCTTTCTTCCACTGTCCATCTCATTTCTCCCTCTCCTACCCTTGTCTCGCATTTAAAATTACTGTCTACAAGCCTTCGACATATATTTTCTGGACTTAGTTGATTTTGATATCTTGGGAGTTCGAAAGGGGTGTTCTCCCGTGTGGAGGGTTCTATATGACCTATAATACTGAAGAAAAGGTCTAACTCTTCAACTCTTTTGTAAATAGCCTCTTCCAGAAACCCTTATGAGCATGGAAAAAATAAAATAATTACTTGGGCCATGGATGATCAAAGAAATAAGTATTTCAATGGTCCAAAGAGAACATCGGGCTTTTTTGTGCGATGAACACAAAACCTTGAGAAATCCAGTTAAGAAAATACGAAAATCAGATATTGCAGTATCTGAAAATTATTTTTTTTTAAGCTGTATAAAATTGTAAACATTTGAAATGGTGAAAATTCTCAATTCTCTAGAAATAATCAATCTGAATGTGAAAATTAAAAACAATTTAAATTTTTGTTTCTTGTTTTTGAATACACAAGTATCAACGGCATTAATGACAAACTTTGAATGTTCCATGGAAGTGTAGGTCCTAGAAAAAAAATATATGGTTGTTTCTTCCATTATATTTCATCTGTGCAGTCTGATTCATTCAGAGGTTTCGAATAAGTCGCCTATCCTTACAAACTAATACTATATTCCCCAATCTACATCCAGATCCATCAGCTTTGCCCATTTCACTTGGTGAAACACTTTCTCCCAAGCCACGAAGCACACAAGTAGATTCTGTTTATAATACGTATTTCTTTCGGCAGATGTTCGGCAGTACTGCCATTGCTTCGCCTGTTCCCCTTCCCCTTTCTTACATAAACTGATGTAAGCCGAGTTAGTTGATTCAACTACTGTGCCCAGAAAACACATTCATCATTCAAAAAACTTACCTTTTCTGATGAGAAATTAAAACGTGTGACAATAAGTCTTTTAAAGTAAAGAAGTGATAAGTTGATTAGCTCTGAGCGAAATGCACCCTTTGCGAATTGAATCTTGTAAAGTTTTTTTTTTGGATTGGATCATGTCTATACCATTTTAACTGGAAAGGTAATATCATTCAGTTCATTACAATTGATTACTGTATGTACCAGGCATGATAATGGCTTATTTCCAAACATATACTAGTATTCTTTATGCATTGCGGTGACACGCATTTCACCCGAAATCGTCTCAACTCCGTATCACTCGAACGTTTCTCTTCACTGCTGGCGACTCGTCAGCTCGGCTTGGCTGACCATCGCGACGTGTGGATTCGACCACGGATCGGCCTAAAACTCCTTGCTTGCCGTGGCGTGGTTAACGCGCACACGTCCGCCGACGTTTGCCTTGAGTGAGAAGTGATTCGGCATATAGAACGGCTTCTTAGTGAGGATTTTGCCGCCTGAGAGATTCACTTGTGGCTCTAAGTTCTGGATCGACGGTCTGCATATTTTTCGTCAGTAGCGAGATATGCATGTAGTCGTTGGCACGTAGCTGTTGATTAAGAGGTATCCTCACTTCCGGATTAGTGAAGTTTTTCATTTGCTTGCTTCCGTAATGTCATATTTTCCGGTCTCGCTGGAGGATTCGGCACCTGCTGGGTTTTTCCATTTAAGTGTGGGGATTTGTGAGCTTCCTTGTTTATGATACCTCGTTTGATAAATTACAAACATTATTATATATAGTTCAAATTCAATATCTCATGTAAATTATTAACTTCAGGGCCAACTCAGGTGTTTTCGGATTGTTTTCAAATATAAATTAATTGTAAATTTAAGCACAATCGGAAATAATTTTTTAAAAATTATTTGTTAAAATTAAATCTACGTTTTCCTACGAACTTGTTTGTTTTAGATGTATTCTACCCATAATATATCTTGAAAACCTTTCATGAATGTACGCGATTCAAAACATAACAATCTCCCGTTTTTAAGCTTCTAACTCTATAGTTTAATGTTCAGTGTTCTTACAAATATTGCCACAAACTCTTTGCTGGGCGTCGTGGAGTGCTGCGCATCTATACATCCATCTTTTCGTAGGAGTTTTCAAACATGGAAAATTCAATGAAATCAAAAAAGCAGAAAAGGCAGAATTATAGGTGTTGTAGGATTGCTCAATTCTAATTCAATAGCATTTTCACCACAGAATTCATTGGTACGAGCATTCTCGTAACTCCGAAAGTTTTCGATGAGGAGGGTAAGTGAATTCATAAATTAAATCATGTAATTAGAAATATCATTAAATATTTCATTATTTAAATCGTACAAAAAGGGCATACATGTAATGCATAATATGTAAATGCAATTGTCAAACATAAATACCTCTCCATGATGAACTCAGTTGCGTTTTCGTTTTATGCCTTTTCGAATATAAAGCATATCATTAGGAATTTCGGGGTACACAAATTACTGTGGTTTGCAAAAAGAGGTTTCAATAACCATTACTTTTTAAATTAACACTTAATTCCTCTATGAAACGAGATGCAACCAAAAGGAAAATGGGAGATCACAAGGAGACGCGAACGACAAACCAAGGGGCCCAACCAGACGGCGTGGTGACTCCACGCATAACGAATTGATGGCCGCTTAGCACATATGATTCAAATCAGATCAGTGTGTCTACGAATAAGCCCGGTGACGAATAGACTCCACTTCGCCGTGTTTCCCCCACCGGCGATTATCCACGGACGACCTAATATCGCAACCCGTCGACGGATCGGGCGATTGTTTGGAAGGAAACCAACACCAAGCCTTAACTTATTTGCCTTTTACTCACCTAAGGAAACAATCAAACACCCCAAGCACAGGCAAATGTAGGAGGCTTCATTCAGAGCTCTAATTTCAAGTGCACACGTTAAAAAATTCGAGCAGAATTGTCGATCACGTAGCAGAACATTTCCATTCCACACCTTCCCTAATGGATTCGAATCAGCGACCTAAGCACAATGATGACTACCCTTATTATCGAGCTAACGAAGTCTACAATGTAAAAAAAATTTTTTATCAACTTTGACCAGCTTCACCTCTTATACTGATAAATCGAGAATGTGGTGCATACTGTAATTATATTATTGTTATTAATGGTACTCCACTGGTTTAGGTAAGTGTTGGATAGACAAAGCCTATACAATGGTACAACGATACATTTCCTTGCCTCTACTAACAAAACACGACCCGACATCTGACACTACAATAAACCCTTTTTAATTCCACAGACTTCCTTCCTCTCTTCACAAAAACCAACATGCTCATTTATTGCCTCCCCCAGCCTCTCTTTCCTGACATTCTTTCCTCTATCACAGTCTTCAACATATCATCGTTAATCAAAACACTCTACATCCATCTTCCCTGCCTTCTTTGTATTTCTCCCAATGGCCTCTCCTCCCCAACACATCTAGGACTTTCTCTTTTGGTTTCCTTTCTGTCCACATCACCATTTCCATCCTCCTCAACACCGACATTTCCAAAACCTTCAATCTGCGCCACAATTATTGCTACAACGAGTGTGTTTCCGTGGCGCACAAAACCACACTCCATACCCACGCTTTAATAGGTCTTTCACTCACAATCTTATTGAACGTGCCTGCCATCAAAACCCTCTTCTTTGTGAACGTGATTATTCTTCTTGTGCCCCAACTACTTTGACTTTTTTTGGTCCAAAAACTTCTCATGCAGATAAATAGTTTTGCCTGCTTAAGTTTGACAACTACTATTTTAATATTTAACGTAGCTTTACTCTTTCTCTAAAACCCAATAACCTTTCTTGTTTATACATGTTTTCTTATCTCACACCTATCGCACTAACTTTTAAACCCAAACTTGCAACCCCATGGCTGACAGATAAACCTAGGCTTGATCAACCACTAACCTAACTGGTTTTATGACTTGTCCACCAAGTTTAATTTCTATTTTCAGTTCTTCCCAAGTTTCTATAAACCATTTCCTCTACGAATAAGCTTAAAAACGGTGATTATGAACACCCTTTCCTCAAACCTCTTCCTAACATTGTCCATCAAGATTTTTCATCCACCATTTGCACCTGAGCAATCTGAGACATGTACAATGCGGATTAGCCTCCAATCTACTCCTATTTTATCCAAAACATCTATTAATTCTAGCCAATTTAGCAAACATCTTTTCAAAATCTACAAAACAAATACACCCTGACTGCATCCAATGTTCCTTCCTACAAGGGACCTCGTTACTGCAATGGCATCAAGTGTGCTTTCTGAACCCAAACTGATCATCTCTTAAGTAATCATTTTCCCCGATTTCCATTCTCTTATCATTGACTTTAAGTATCGATTTAGTTGCGTTACTGCTGCGACACCTTTCCCTTTTTTGGAATAGGAACTAACATTGATCTGACGAAGTTTTCCGGCCAAGCTTTTTTCTCATAAATGATACATAAATTAGTCCATAATAGTCCACTTCGTCTACATATAAGGTTTTAACCATACGTTTACCCACAGTTATTTTATCTATACCGTCAGCCTTATTTGATTTACATTCCCTAATAGCCCTTTTTATCTCGCCATCATGTACTTTAGGACCTGGTCTATCCTATAAGTTATATTCTTCATGCATGTCTAAGATTGCTGGCCTAATGTCTTCATCATACCGTGGTATACCCCAACTGCTTTGACTTTTCTTTGGTCCAAAACGCTTCCGATGCAGATAAACAGTTTTGATAAATTTTCATAAATACCAGAAAAAAACAATAACCATAAAAACAGTAATCAACCAGAAGGTCTGTTTGATAGGTAATGGTAGAGTTCACCCAGTACTAAGCCCTATACGGCGTGTGAAATTCACGTATCAGGGAAGGAGGGTAATGCCTTTACCTGTGCCGGTTATGGTATCACAGGAAGATCTGGTACCCAGAAAATAACATAGCTTGGGTGGAGCTCAGAGTGGCTTAGCCCCGGAATCGAACTCCGGTCCGTAGTCCAACGCTCTATCCCCTGGACTACCGCGACCCATTCATAAATACACAAACAGTGTATTTATAAATGCATCAATCATCTTATCATGCCTTGGATTGTTCATCAATACATTTCTTCCGTCACTTATGAATCTTCCCTGGTTTTGCAGTTATATATGCTTTTATATTTTTATCATGAATTTATTCATATTTATGTTGCGGTATCGTTTTTAAGGTATTATTACTAAGAATCAACCGAAATAACTGGATAAATCTTATCCTGCATCGATCATTATGTAGGTTATGCAGTAAATTACAGCTTTTATTTTTGGATTTTTTTGTTTCAGGAAGCCGTAGCTTGAAGTAACTCGTAGTATGGAGAAGACAGAGGTTTGCAGTCTTATTAAGTTTATTCATTTTGATGGGTATGATGCAAATCCACGATGAAATGATGGCTGTTTATGGAAATGATAACCCTTCATATAACAGTTGTGAGGCGGAAAATGAATTTTCAAACTGACCACATGTTCTTAAAAAATGTTCCAAGAAGTGAGAGACCATCACTAACAGCCGATAATGCCACAGTAAAGAAAGTGGAGGACTTGATCCTATTAGACTGAAGAGTAACCATCCAACACCAATCTTAGTAACGACATTATGTTGAAAATTATTCACAAAGAACTGCACATGCAGAAGTGGTCAGCACACTGGGTTTCACGACTAGTGACTACTTTTCAGAAGCAATCACGGCGCACCCTGTCGAGGGAGATGATGAATCTTTTGGAACCAGACGAAGAAGATATTTTTGGTCGCGTGGTAATAATGGATGAATCTTGGATCTATCAATATGATATAATAATATTCAGAGATCAAAGCGATGAGCAAGGAATGGAAGCACAGCGGTTATCCTTCCCCAAGAATGCTAATGTGCAAGCGTCGGCAGGGAAGGTCACATGCTATTTTTGAGATTGTCGTGGAGTCATCTCAACAGGCTACCTGGAGAAGGGTAAGAGCATCACTGTCACCCATTCCTTCCTACTGCTGAACAAATTACGTGATACCATGAAAAAGAGACGACGCGGTATGATCACCAAAGGAATCCGTCTTATTGGCGACGAGACACCTGCTCGCTCGAGGCGCGGTTGAGGAATCAAGGCAATATGACTTTGAAATTTTACTATACCCGCCCTATTATCCCAATCTCGCCCCAAGCAACTTTTCTCATCCCCAGAACTAACAAAATCGTTGCGGAGTCGGAGATATGACAAAACGTATTACGTCATTGAAAAAGTGGAACAATAGTTTTCGACGAATTCCACTTAATTCTACAATGACGACCTTTAAAAGGTCAAGAAACCCTGGTCGAAATGTACTACTGCAGATGGTGATTATGTAGAGAAGTCTTAATAATGATAAAAAATAAAATTTCTATCTCGATTACATTTTAGTAATAATTAAAGGTTTACGGTACCCCCTCGTAAATTCACCCTCTAGTCAATGATATAAATTTTCGCATAGCTTTTTTATTATTATTACATAGTGTCTTTATTTTCTGAACTCTTTGAGCTGCCAATTGAATATTATTACATGAGAATGAAATAACATTTTCCGCTAAAAATTTCGTCACAAATTATTTTTATTTGAAGTGGAGATCAGACCACACTATTTGACCTGCAACTAGTTACTATGCTGGTTGATGAGATTCGTTAATAAATGTTTACTGCATTTGGAGCATCATCACTTTTTTCTCAATACCATCGATGTTGTTTTAGTCGTTACGCATCTAGTATTATTTGTTTCATTCGCATAACGTACTTTGTATTGAGTTTTAATATATAAAAATGCGGTATTTTTTTCATTCAAAGCATTCCACCATTTTAAAACGTCTATGGACACGAATTTACTATGTAAAAATTGTAGGTAGAACTATTTTGTTTAAAAACTTTAAGCATAAGGTAATCAATATTACATAGCAGCTAAAAAATTAGAGCAGTTTGAAATTGAATAAAATAATAATTTAACATAATTGAACATTCGTTAAACATGAATCCATCCATGTGCACAGGAACATACTGGAAGTTGTGCTATTTAGGATTGATATGACATTGTTCTAAGTAATAAGTTTTACATATTTAAAATTTTTATGACAAAATTCACCATCTAAAGTTATTAACTTCCTTCTAACGATGTTATTTCCTACCGCAAGTCACTGAATGACATCGCCTCTAGGACCATGTGGTTATGTTGCCTTAAGAACCTGAATGCCTGCCCTGAACCTGAACTTGAGTGAGTACGTATTGAGTATAATTTATTGGGATAAGCTTAATTTAGCACATTACTGCCAGGATTTTTACCCATCTCATGGTCTTGGATTCGACAGAAAATATGAGTGTCAAGATGAGGAAGAAAGGAATAATGCTCTAGGCATACCCTATTGCTTATTCAATCGTGGGTGGCCGGAGTTAAATATAAATTCAATAACTTGACGCAAAGGCTTATCACTCAAAATAATAAAATTGTCACTGAGCGATATTATATAACCGTTTACTCAGAAAATCATTTTCGTCAAAATGAGGAAAAATAAAAATTATCGCAATACTTGATAAGAACGATTCCAAGGAAAACTATCAATGGATTATCGACCCGGTGGAAGACCCGAGAAAACTTCATCTATCAATGTCTATGTTAATCTCTTTCTCTTGAAAGGTGCATCGTCAAGACAACGTAAGATATCTTCCGCACATATCATAGTTCTCCAGAAAAGTATTCTTATAGGCCAGAGTGAGCAGTTGTGAAAAGGGTCCTATGAAAATCTCAATCAATATACGATCACACGTACTCGTCTTAATATTTTTACATGCGAACCTTCTCCTTCTTCAAACTGTGAATTTTTACGGAGGTTTTGGTGACAACCGAATCTTAACATTCTAAATCAAAAGAAACTATTGTTTTATTTGTTAATACGTTACTTTTATTTGTTTATTAAGAAACTTATTGTATATTTACAAGGAGGGTCTTTTTTCAATGAAATGTCCTTAAGCCTTCTCCGAACCATAAACTCAAAACTGACCAACTTGTCTCATTATTGGCCTAGTACAGATCATTCATGCCTCAAAACACACTCATTACTCTGTAAAACCTAGTCAATGAAAATTGGTTGGATTTGCTTCTTACTGATTAAGATAATTTGTCATTAAGGAAATGGAAGAATGTAAACACAGAGTTTGGCAGAAATAAGTACAAGGAGAATAAATCTAGACGGGTAACATTTAGAGCAATGAAAGCGTGATGGAAGATGCTGTGCAAGGATTTGGAAACTGCGGAGGAAGGGTAAAATTGGTGCCCTCTACAGGTAGGCTAAAATTCTGTCAGCAATTAGAAAGGAAACATCTTTGGAAACAATCAAAGATATGGGAGGATAAATATTAGTAGGACCAGAAACGGATCCAAGAGAGATGGAAGAAATATATAGAACAACTATATGGTAAAGAAATTAGACCAGCGAGATAATACATAGAGATAGAATATAACATAGATGAGGATAGCTTAAGTCCAGGATTACTCGAGGGCGAGATAGAAAGGGCATCGGAATCAAATAAGTCCGTAGGGATAGATAAAGTTCCAGCGGAGGTACTAAAATGTTTAGGAAAATGTGGGGGGAAGAGTTTTTATGGACTAATTCGTAACGTTTGTGAGGGAGTAATTTGTCCGGAAGACTTTGTCAGAACAGCGTTAGTTCCTCTTTCAGGAAAAGGAGAGGCAGCAATTATGTGAGGACTGCAGAACATTAAGTTTGATTCGCACGCAGCTAAAGTGGTTTTCAGGATCATAAATAAGAGCTTTAATAGCAGGGCATAGAATACATACTCCTATACTATATACCTGTATACAAATATAGAATACTCCTATCGGAAGTAGATACCTCGCAGATGTGACCCAAATCCCTTTTTGGATTCGTTGGTCACTGTGCAATAAAACACCTTTCGCCACACGACATTTTACCTGGAATAGCTTAATGAGTACAATATGTTAGTTTAATTCTTTAAGTTAAAGATAACTTAAAAAATCTGTCTTATAACCGTTCCTTATCACTGTAATGCAAGTACAGAACTAGGGAGGGCATTTCCAGGTGCCATATACAATAATGAATGCAATGGTTACGCCAAGGCTCTTGGCTGGTGTCGGAACCGGAAACACATTTCCGACGGAACAAGTGTTTCTTTCGGGACATTTGAAGTAGTAAATAACGATTAGGGTTGAGGGGATCCAAACGTGACTCATACGGATAACTTATCTTTTAATTTGCCACTCATGAAAATCCTTATCGGAGAAGGCTGTACTGATAGAAATACAGGAATTAATGAACATCTGATCTTAAAGTAAAAATATGGGTCACGGTGCGTTGAGGTGTAAGGTACTCCCTAAGAATATTTCAGTCAATTTCTTACTTGAAATTAGTTATCCACAAATTGCAGCTTTTATCTAGGCTGGAGACACACTTGGACAGCAACGCGGTATACAGGTATCCTGTAATTTCAATTTTTGACAAGTTTTTAATGATGGGATTTTAAGTTTACTGTGGCAAATCGTCATTACATTTCCCTTGATCGAATATATCTTTATTGCTAAATTCCTCTAGCCTTTTTTATAAAGGGCGGTCAATGTGATTCCCATACACGTGTATGCCGACAGGAGCTCTTTTGGCATGGTAGTACGGTACACGCACTAAAGAATAAGTGAATATTAATCTTACTTTTCTTCTATATACTTAAACCTAAATGTACAATGATTAATTTGTGATCCTGGAGCCATGTTTGAAGCCAACTTCCCACCAGCATTTTAAGTGCCTTAGGTATGTTGTACTATAGTCACAGGGTTAAGTATAATAATTAGAGTTGAAAAAAATGTTATTTACCATTACTGCTTTGAGCTAAACACGAATATTAACTGATCACGTAGACATGCGATGCATTTATTTAATAAATATGATACCATGAAGTAGAACTTAATGAGGATAAATTTAAAAAATAACAGTTAGAGCCTTGGATCCATGGCCTTCACCCATAATCGTGTTTTGACTGACAGATTCTGCAGCAAGTGAGATTCTAATCGACATTCGTCTTCCACGCTGGTTTACAAAGTCGAAAGAGTGTATTTCAAGGACATCTGATAGCTACTCAAACACAGTTTTAGACAAAGAAGAACTGGGTGAAAGAGATTCACCTAGGATTGTTCAAATCTTTTGAAGGCCCAGAGAAAAAGATCACTTCTCAAAAGAGAATATGATTCAGATAAATGTACATAATTATTTCTGAATTATGTGTTACTTAGCTTCTTTTTTTGCAATTAAAAATAAGTTCGTTATATTTCAGCCCATTTTTATGTTTCCCATTCAACGACCAAGTTTTAAACTACTTGAGCAGGTCGGAGCAATTTTAAAGATATAAGAGATTCAAGAGGTCCCATCCGTAGATCGGCGTACTTCATTTGAAGCGCTCCCAAAGTAGGTATCGGATTACCATACCACTGAAAAAATTGCCACCCCAGGGATTGTGAGAAATTAACGAGCATCAAGGTATACATTCAGGTAATAATTTTTTAACTCCAAGTTTTGTGATATTATAAGTATGATCTCTATCACAGATTTTGGTATTGAATGATGCAGCTAAATGGTTGTAAATTATTGAAACAACGATCCAGATCCAGAACAGTTGAACGAATATTTTCAAAAGTGGCCACAATAATTAGTATTAGAAACAACATTAAAATAACTCACACATTTCACAATACTGAAATGAATTTTGTTTTTTATTCGTCACACGAAAATGGTGCATTGCTCATTATTTCTGTGTTTAACTAAGGAGACAGGAATTCCTTGTAAATATGGCCACATTAGGGAACCGAGCCCGTACCGTCGCAGGGAGCTGCTCAAATTGGCACTTTGATTTCCATTTTTAGTCATTTATCCGAAATGTATAGGGTTTATAAATTTTACGGAAAATTGCTAGTAGATACTATTAAAAAATGTTCATTCGCAATGAATTTCAACATTTACTGAAACCATTGAATCACAATTCAATTAAATATTGAAAAGTAAATTTTCCCAAATTAATTAATGTCGAATTTTTTATAGTGAGCAATTGAGTTTGAGCTCCCGTAAAACGCCCTGGACAAATGTTTTATGTAATTTCTATGAATATTTTACCTTCTTAGTAATCCCGTTGGTTGATTGCTAAGAAATGTTGTTATCAAAAAGCTTGAAATACTTTCATTGACAAGGTGTGGAAAACGTGCCTTCAAAAAGACTGGAAAACTTTTTTTGAGTAGTGATTCAATTTTCCGCGAATGCTTATTTCACAAACGCTTCGAAATTCCCCTAGTCGAGGGTATAAATGGGAGAAAGGGTTGCCGCGAATATGGCAACCCAGCTTTCTCGAGGTAGTGTCTTTATGCCCGTTCGGTCCTTGCTGATTTCCAATGACAAATACACACTGATGTACAATAACCTTTTGATCAGAAGTCACCGGAAAATCTTTCTATTTTCTACATAGATTAAAACATCAGACAAAAAAATTGATTTTACTCCGCCATCCCGGAGACGATGAAAACTTATTGCGCATTTTGGAAAACCACGTATTCTGTGAATAACACAATGTTCTCTAATTCCGTTCTCATGCACACAGGAATTTTTTCTATCTCGTTTCTAAATTTGGTGGAATTTAAATGAGCGGCTGAGATTTTACAGAGGTGAAGCTATTTTGTACCACAGCTATGTGAAGCGAAAAAAAGGGAAATTTTCCCAATTCACCCCGAAATAGGATCAACTATAGGAATTATTTTTAACTTCTCTTTCAAGCCAACTAACTAACGAAATATAAACAAGGTAAACAATATTTCTGTTAATTGCCTTCAAATCGGTCCAAGTATTTTCCTTGTGAAGGATTTCAAACTATGACCGCAGAAAAAAGTAGTCAAAGTGATATTTAAAATGAATGATAGTTACACCCTGATGCATAAAATAAATGAACAACTCGAAAAAATATTACATCGTACAATGGACTCTTTTCAAGGGTTATAACTACGATAGTAAACGGAAGAGATTTAAAAAAATATAAACCTAAATTGATCTCGAGTAACAGCGCCTTGCATTCCATAATTTAGCGCTTTCTGCAGTTGGCGCGGCATCTCAAGGGACGAGAGTTGAGCTTCCTGTGCTACTACCTACTGGCAGAAGGGCGAATCAGCAGGTGATAGTTCATACATCCAGACAAAGAGGCCGCGGCAAAGTTTGAGTGGCGGGATGAATTCAAAAGTTATTATCCATTGCAATTTCTCCCATTGCAAGTACGCAGACTATGCATTACTCAATCAAGAAAATTATTCATCATTTTGGACACTGAATAATCTGAAAATATTTACCAACTGTATGTACTGCTGTATGTTGTATTGTAATTTATAAACTTTTACAAACTACAGTAAATTACCATGTCACATGACCCGGGTTTGAATAAGTTAGAATCATCATCAGGAGGTGATGGAAAGAAAAGAGCAACTCTGTTTTATACTCGAGAAGGAGGATAGGAAAATGAGGGCGAAGAAGAGAGGTCGGCTAAGTAACACTGTAAGAACGCTAAGGACCCATACAGAACTTTTGCGTATTTTTAAAAACAGTTGTGAACATAATAGCAATCTTGCCACAAACCTTCTAAATTATTATCACACCAGTAACTTGTAAACATTATACAATTGGCTAGCAACCGATTTGAGTTTGTTACTCTAGAACAACTAGAAAGTTTAAAAAGAATTTGTGACCCTAAAGTGACCATGGTAATCGAATATTTACAAGGGTTGTCTGAAATGTTTCCGACCTAACAAAGATACAAGACATTTTTTTCTGAAATCTTCAGAGTCTGAAATTTTTCAGACCACCCATGTATATCATACCTTTTTCCCTTCCTCGATTTGACACACTCTTGACGCATTCCTTGACACATCATCTTCTGGCTATTTCATAGGAAATAACGGACTCTCCATAAGCCTCATGTAGTGTTGCATAGGTCTTCGCTAATTATTTGCTCAGACTATACTGAATATTCTTCAACTTGCAACGCCTGCCGCCGACGCAATATCGTAATTAATTCGATGAAACGTGTAGCGCATATAAAATGTTCACCTAGATAGCAAAATAATGTAAAATTAAATTTTTTGGCAAAAAAATTATAATTATCTCTTTATTGAATAGCACGTGTCGTTTTGAGTCAAGTGAACAAAACTCTGAATTATAAAGAATATATTGATGCATAAAAATAAAACTGGGGTGTTGTAATTTAATCCATATGATATTATGATCCCTCTATCTAAATAAATCTCCCTCTCCCCAGCAAATAAATTTCTAGTCTACTCGTAGGTGATAACTTTAGCAGAATTCTGCGGATTTAATTCAATTTATAATAACATATAAACATTAAAACATAATAAAACAATAGTGAACACATTTGGAATTTGTACCACTATACCATAACTTAGGAGCTGAAAGTGAATGTTACAATATAAAAAGAACCTGCGTCACACTTCAACCGCGTAGTAGTCATTTTGATCCATAACTACGCCAAAGGTAGAGGTAAATTCCATGATCTCAGGAAAAATCGATTCTAGAAAGATTTCAGGAAAATCTACCGCGTCAAAAATAAAGTATGCTCATCCAGGCTAGTGGTAAATAGCCACAAACTTTAGCTTGCGTTGGGTAGCTTATTACGTGCACTGATTCAGTTTTGAGCAACCTTTACTGAATTTAAAACACTTTTTAATTACAATTCCCTTTAAAATGCATTATATGGATAAAAAACCAGTTAAATTCCTTTTCAATAATACCAATCCTTTAAAAAGAGGCAGCAACAGTGAAAATACTTATGATGACTGATAACTCTGTGAGCATCAAAAGAAAAAGGGGAAAACGGACAGAGATTAGCAAGTCAACTCTTTTAGCGGTTCAGTGTATGAGACAATTGATAAAAGAAGAAGAAGGATAGCTTGATAAGAGATTCCTGATCCCAATATTAAATTTAATTTCTGTTAAACAAATACTTTTAAATTCATAATAATTAACTTCATAATTCACTAGAGTTTATGTTGCGTTAAAGGATTATTATAATCGCATATGTGTGTTCCCCTGAATTTATGAGACAAGAAAAGCCAATTATCCTAAATTATATGATGAGCCCTAATGCTTCATCTACAAGGCATGTATGTCCCAAAAGTAGTACGATTTATTTTTTTCCTGATGGACGGACAGACGGTTTCTCTGGCTTGGTTCGAGGGATGGGAGTCTCAGGAAAGGTTGGAGATCGGTGGCAGTTGGTTCCCAGTCTGTGCGAATTGCGCATCGTTCGTTTGTGAAACCTCTGTAACACGAGCTCGTAACGTTTCGTCATAAACCGACGCTATCAACCTTTGCGTGAAACTGGGCAAAACAGGGAAAGAGATTCATGGCATGTTTAAGGCAGCAGCTGGTAGTGATAACGCCATGGGTAGATCGATTGTTTTTGAGTGGCACTAGTTGTTTCGGGAGGGTAGAAAAATGTTGAAGACGCCGAAGGTTCAGGACGCCCTTCAATCTCAAAAAGAGACCAAACTCTTACGAGAGTGGAGTCTTTGTGGGACAGGGATCGTAGATTAAGGGTTCGCGTGGTTTTTGATGAACTTGGCATCCCTAAAAGTAATGCACACCGACTTGTGACCGAAAACATGGGCATGAGAAAGGTGTGTGCGAAGTTGGTGCCGCGAGTGCTCTCGGATGAACAAAAGGAAACTCACATCCGGATCTAACAAAAGCTTCTCGACCATTTGAGTGAGGATCCAAATATTACCATGTTAACCAACCAGACTTCTTCCTCTTCCCCTGCCTCAAACCAATGCTGAAAGGGCGTCACCACGATGGAAGCGCTACAACAGGCCGTTACGTGGGAGCTTAGTATCCTGGGTAATATAAGTAATATTAATCGACTCACCCCTACTACTTTTGGGACAGACCTAGCATACTGTGTTCGTGCCGAGATCCATCGACTTTTCGGGTGCCTTCCTCCTAACTCCGTTAGGTACCTTCTCATTCCTTACATTGCCCATCCTTTATGTCATCTCTAATTTCCACCAAACCTACCGCGTCTCAGAGAGGAGGAGAGAGGTGTAAATGTGTCCTGAAAAAATTTTGTTGGTTTGAATGACGTTGAAAAGGAACTTTCCACAAAAATTGCGATGCTTGTGAATTATTAGGGAGAAATGAGGGAGTGCACCGATGCTGGCGTGGGTAACCGAAGTGCAGGACAAGTGGAGAAAACGAGAAAGGGGGCATTCGTTCTCTTCACTGGATTTTCTCCAAATCAAAGGAAAACACCTAAGCACAAAAGCACTCTAAATACGAGAGAGTTGCCGCACCGTTCAACGGTCTACTCCTGCAAAATAGTATTACAAATATGATCAAACGATTCTGATATGCTGCTAAAACATTTGGAACATTTTGCAGGAAATCTTTCGCTGCTACGTCAATCGCATATGAGGAATAAACTATTAAGTGTAGAGATCCAGGCTACCGACGAACCCCAAGGGGTACGGGTGAAATGTCGCCGCGTCACGGAAGAGACGAGGCACTAAGAATGCCGTCTCTCGGAGTAACAAGGATGTTTTTAATCTGCACCCGATCAAATCAAAGAAACAAGTTCATAAAAGTCGTAACCTTCAGGTCGTTTAATTCCCTTTGGAGATTGAAGGAATGGAGAATGCTTTGAAGAAAGGCTTAATATCCCAATGCCAGTGTAGACGCCCGCAAGGTAGTCGGGCTGGAAGAATATGAACGCATATTCTCTACATTATTCTCTCTTCGTACATGGTTAGCACATCAATATTGGATGAGAATCCTAGCTGCAATAATAACATTGCTACATCCTGAAAATTCCCCAAAAATATCTAAATTTGGGTGCAATACCAGGTCGTTTCTTCCAGTTTGGATGGAAAGATACTTGCACTTAAATACAGGCGATTATAATCTAACATACGAATTACTCGGAAAAAGGAGCATCAAATTTCTAAATTCCCGGGAAATAATAGAACCAATGTATTTTAAGAGCGCCGGACAATTTCCCGGGGACTAATTGTGACCCCCTCCAATCCTGTCACTGCCAATGTAGGATTCTTTCCACTTTGCAGACCGGTTCATTGGCTATAACTACGATTGATTACGATATCTAACAGCACTATTAAACAGTTTTGAACTAAAGCGGTATTATAGTATTATTGTAAATGGAGCATATGTCTCTCTCTTTACTGCCGTGTCTTTACCGTGTTACTCTCTTGCATTAAACGTTTTTCATTCACACACCCGCCACGACGAATCAAACGGTGATTTTTTTATTCCAACCTAATCTGCTATATTCAAACGGCCACCATTCTGTGTGGAAAGAGTAAAAACGTTTCTGCATCAGGTTATATCCACATTTTCCACTTTTTTCGCAACTATTCCTTCCTTGAAAACATCGCTACCATGCATTTGAGCAAATAATTTGATGAAAAATTCGGCCGCTTAGTGCTATGCACTTACTGCTATGCAATGAGAAACACATTTTTTAAAATAAATGTAAATCCACACGATTTACTACACATTGGAAAACATTGCTGGTTTATGAGACATTTCATACCAATCCTAGATTATGATATATTTTTATGTTATATTATTTTATGATATATTTATGATTCTTAGATCCTATTATGATAATCATTTGCTATTATTTAGGAAATGAAATTATTCACTTTGTAATTCCACACACTTTATTTAGAACACGACCCAGGTTTCGACGCTGAACATCCTGACCTGATGATGACGTTCAACGTCAAACTTGGGTCGTGTTCTAAATGAAGTGTTTGAAATTACAAAGCCAAGAATTTCATTTCATTTCAATATGTTAAATAAATTCCATTAAGTTACGCTGGCGACACAATTTATTATTTAGGGCACGCGAATAATTATATTACCTTAATTCCGGAAATCATATGAATTCAAAATTTCAGTGATAGTTTACCAAAAAATATCAGTACAAGTTTGATTAACTCTAAAGAAAATATTCCTTACGTCCCACACCCTCAACTATCTCCTTAATATAGGGCATACAATAGGCCGGAGAACCATCACGTTTACCCCTAGGCTCTCAACCAACCGGAACTCAATAATATTGACAAAAATCAATCAGAATTTAAGACCAAATATCTATTGACATTACTCTACTGCTTAATTTTGGTGACAAAATATCCTCCGAAACAAGGTTTGACGAGGAAATTTCAACTAAGCGAGGTCTGATGGTCTGAGAAATCTTTCACCCTTTGTCTTCGTGCCGGCGATAGATGCTATCAATAAATGCAATTTGAACTGATACTATTCCTTAACTTTTTTATGTTACCATGAAAAGGGCCAAGAGATTGCTGTATGAAATAAAACAGTTCTTCAAAAGGGACAACCATGCTCTTCTACCATCGCCAGTTTTATGACACTTAAGTTTCCGTCTATCTGTGTTCCGGTTACCTAAGTTATTTTAATGTGCTGATTTTAGTCACACATAAAAAACAGTTACTTGAAAATAACGCTACGAATATTTTTCTTTAATAAATTACTATACAGATAGTACACACACAAGAGAAGGTTTCAGATAGGTGAAACAAGACGGCGGACGACGCCCATAACTAAGTCTTCGTCAGGCTTGAAGTGCCTAAAAAATCCCATTACAACACGTGAAAATGGCCATTATTTTTTAATGGATTTCGCTTAACACTACGGTATCCGCTCGATAAATGTTTCTGTTAAAGGGCGGGAAAGTTCTATTCTCACATATCAACGATATTCTACGTGATTACCTCGATCTCAGGGTAATATTTCTATTGAATATGTTGCATTTCCATCACTGATAAATACTACAGCACCGGTGCAAAAAGAGTATCATGGTATTCTTCATGCGTAAATAAATGTGGATAATTGGAAAAAAATTTTAAATTCAAACTGTCTCCATCAAAAAGGGGTAAAGAAGTTTCAGAGTTCAAGTCAAACCATGGACATGAAATAGGTTTTAGCAGATAGCAGACTTTTTCTTATCCGGTAAAAACATTTGAAAGTAAGGTTAGAGTTGGTGAACCATGGAACAGAATTTACAAAATCACCACAGAATCCCCACGTTTTCTCGAGAAGGAATCATCTTCCTTCTGAAATAAATCCTTTTTGACACTCGTCAAGCAAGTAACCGTATATAGATGGTGACAATTTCCAACGATAAACTATTTTGAAAGGAAATTTCTCTTTTTCCACTTGAAAAATTTGATAAGTATATCCTCTCATACAGGCCATTTTGAAATAAATGAAACGACCCAATTCCGTTAAAATAGGAAGGTTGAGACTTAACCTAACTAGGAGGCGGGTCAACCAAAGGATAAGCAGCCAGTGAAAATATCCACCTACTTGATGCAACTCAGCGGTCCTCGCCTAATGTTTTTTTCCATCTTGAACTCTTCGGTTCCTTCATTTTGATCGTATTATGTTTCTTGACACTCAGAAGAAATTTCCTGTTCTACCTATCACTAGACTTATCTTGTAAATCTCTACTGGACTTAAATTAAACACTTAGAAAGTCAACTTACAAAATTTCCTTTTTATTTCTTCGTTACTAGTACCCCTAACGCAAACATGAGAACAGTTCGTGATGGGTCTTTTCGATCAACCAACATGAACTTTATGATATTCATAAGTTTTATATCGTCCCACGCACGTTGCGATTCATTGAAATTTGCGATGGGATTCATAAATGACTTATGCGATGCGATGCAAAATGACTTATGATAGCAATGTTAATAGCCCCTCGCTTTCCACGCAAACAACGAGGCACGGCGACGATACCTCATCCATTTACTTACGCCATTATTCATTACTTCCTTAATAAATATTTTTGCTGTGAATATAAACTTAATTTGATCCGTTATTCTTCGTTTTTGAAAATATATTTCCATTAGTGATCGTCAATCCCAGACACCATTGAATTTGGTGTCTCTGAACTTGGTGATAAAAATACCGAAAATGGAAATGATGTTAGTATTTACCCGCTGGAAAAATTAAAAAGCGCCATTGCGAGAATTTGCTTTTTCACCAATATTAAAATATAACACTGAAGTTAATTTCCTCGATTCTTAAAGGAAATGTGTTTTTTGAAACGATCCGACGCTTGCATAATTCTACTTTACGAATTTCATCTGATAGTGGAAATAGAGCTGCTAACACACGGCAGTTATCCCTCGCGTTCATTTTCCGTCCGGAAATAAAATGTTTATCAATATTCGCTGGTTCAACTATTTCATTAAGATTCCTGTTGAAAACTTTTAAGTGACAACAAGGTTGATGCTGAGCCGTTCTTGTTTTAATAACTATTTACCACTTCATTTTAATAAATTGTTGGTCCATCACGAAAAATGTAATTGGTGCGACAGCAACCTATGAGACCGTTCCTCACTTTGTGCATAGTGACACCACTATAATATGAAACGCTTCGGAAAAAGGAAATCACCATTGTCTTTACTTTAAAAAGAGACTGGCAGCACGTCCCCCGAGGCAACTTAATTTCCTCAACCGAAGGCCTGGACACCCGCCTGTCTACATATACCCTTAGGCGACCAAGAAGGCCGACCAGAACAGACCTACATGTACTCTCCCACAGCTCAAGAAAAAGACATCCATCCAAGTTGTTGCGTTTAGAATAGAGGAAATCTTTTTACCTTCCATGAACTTGTCGTTTCTTTAATATGTGGGATGAATTTAATTTTTCATTTTTTCCCACGTCAACTCTCAAAGGCACAACAAGAAATTCCCAGGGTGTTTCGGAGTGATAGATTACAAGGGATTTAGCAATTATTACAAAAATTATTATAAAAAAATGTGATTACTTAGGCATTAACGTGTATTTGTGGAAATTTATTATTCGTGGGTTAACAGCAAATGTATTACGGTACAGATTGGCAATTAAGCTCTACTTTTCCTTGAGGTGACGTGAACTCAAATCTACAGATGGCCAGAGTGAAAATGTATTTACTGCGCGGGGAAGAGTGAGAACAATCAGGGCCTCAGTTGCCTCACTGCAGTGTACCAACTACCGGAAGACTCGTTTCGACTGCTTGGGTGTCAAATCATGTGGCTCCTTCGTATCACAAAGAATTCTTGGCAGAAGCTCCGCAGTCGCCTTTAGTGGCCAGCATATGACGAGCTGCACAAACAAACCCACCTATGTGCGTGATTGGAAGTATCATATTAGGAACTTTCTCCGCCCTAGTCATTCACTTTTTGAGGGAGAGTTAATATCTATTTCGTAACATCACTTTTTATTCTAAACATATAATTCAGTGTTTGTCCGAGAGCGTGTAGAAGCGGAAAGAAATTAATCTTTATTCTGAGGAGCGTCAGACGGCGGAAGAGCAAATGGTAGAAACATGGGAGATTGATTCTCAAGTGTTGGCTTACTTTCAAAAAAATAAAAATGAAACTAACTTTCACATTTCATCCACGAGAAAACATGGAGTAATCGTAATTGAATGAAAGTTTAAGTTAAAAATGGCCCAATTGACACGTAAATGATACTTGCGACAAAATTACAAACTGCTCACAAATAACGCAAATTAATTTGTAGTTATGTTGAGTTAAAGATAAAATAACATAAAGCTAGTGGAGTGTGGAAAGTTGTGGAGTGAAGGGAGGTGGATGTGTGTTTTCATGCGCGTGGAATGATGGGATGTTTCTATGAATTTGTGCACTGCTGTGGATTGGGGTTTGCATGTGTGTGTTGGTTTTAAATGAGGGATTTCTTTTTTCCTTTTGGGTGGTGACCTAACACCCCCCGCCACACGCCCTTGCGGCGGCTTGCGGGGTATTATGTAGATGTAGATGTAGTGTGTCAAAAAAGTAATTGGTAGCATTTGAAAGACCGACTTCGTTTAAACCACGTTTGCCGACTGCTCAGTTGAATCCCTGAAACTACGAGGGTCATCCGGAAAGTAGTACCCGTTCGTGCCGCATGAAGTGCTGACGACGCGAGTAGCTGCTGGACGAGGTCAGATAGCTTCAGTGGCTTGTCTGCCTTCTCTGAGCCAAGTTGCGTGACGCTAGCATTGCCTGTGTTGTTTCTGTGATTGTTTACAATGTTTAAAAAAATTGAGAACGCCGCCAGTTGTGAAGTGAGGGCAGTGATTAAATTTCTCAATGCAAGAAACGTTCGCCCATGTGATATTCATCGCCAATTAAAGGAGGTGTACGGAGACAATGTAATGGACGAGTCGTCTGTTCGGCGGTGGTGTCGCAACTTCAACATGGGGAGGGGGAACACACACGACGATGAGCGTTCGGGGAGACCGTCTGTCATTACAGACCAACTGGTGAGCTCAGTTGACGAATTCGTGAGGAACGATCGGCGCGTCACAATTGATGACATCTGTGAGCATTTTCCCAATGTTTCTCGAACAATTGTTCATGAAATTGTTAAACACCATCTGCATTATGCAAAAATTTGTGCAAGATGGGTCCCTCGCATGCTTACAGATGAGCACAAAACCAAGCGTATGGCTGCAGCACTGACGTTTTTGGGACGTTATTCTGATGAAGGAGACTCTTTCTTGACTCGCATAATTACTGGTGACGAAACATGGGTTTGTTATGCATCACCTGAGAGTAAACGACAGTCAATGGAGTGGCATCATGCTCATTCACCAAACAAACCAAAAAAATTCAAGACAGTTCTGTCCACCAGGAAACTCATGGCAACCATTTTCTGGGATCGACGAGGTGTATTGCTTATTGATTTTATGGTCCGTGGAGACACTATTAACGCCAATGCGTATTGTGAAACATTAAAGAAATTACGGCGGGCAATACAAAATCGGCGGCGAGGTCTATTGTCTACTGGTGTCATTCTCGTTCATGACAATGCCAGGCCTCATGCAGCTGGGATAACACAAAAACTTTTGCAGCAATTCAAATGGGAAACTTTCGACCATCCACCGTATAGCCCGGACTTGGCCCCTTCAGATTTTCATCTCTTTACAAAGCTTAAAGACTTTTTGGCAGGAAAAAGATTTGACAGCGATGAAGAACTTAAAGAAGGAGTGACCCTGTATCTCAATGAGCTGGCGGCGAAGGACTATGCAGCAGGAATACAGAAACTTGTCACACGTTATGACAAATGCCTTAATTTGCTTGGAGATTATGTTGAGAAGTAGTTTAAAGTATCCTCTTTCAAATAAAATTTTTTATGTTTGTTAATATTTACTTTTGTGTCTTTATTTCACGAACGGGTACTACTTTCCGGATGACCCTCGTATATATTTTACACAACCGTTTCTTAGCAAAAAATTAGTAGACGTCTGTAATGCGACAAATCTTATTTCTAGACGTTTCATCCTGCATTTGATTAGACCTATAACATATGTAAACGCATACTCATATTTTTCATGAAAACTATTCCGATATTCTATATAAATGTCATTTTTCATATATATTCTGACATTGAATTTTGAATAATTATCGATATAAAGGTTTCGTACGGCTAATAATGGAAAACTGATACTCTCGTTGGTATCAGGCTTGACTACGTGGAATTTCATCTTGAATGTAGGAAGAATACTTGGTTTTTCCACCTACTTTTCATTTGGTAGAACTAGTTTCAACGCATAGGCGTCATTTTCAGGTACCAAGGATAGAATACGATATCTTACGGTGACTTCTCTACGTTGTAACTAGTTGTACTAAATGAAAATTGTAAGAAGAATATCCAGTACTCTTCTTTCATTTATGAAAAACTGATATTCGACCAGGTTTGTTATTTTTAATTGGATTGAAAAATAGTTAACATCTAACATTAATAGAATCTCCAATTCCTACTTTTAATAAACCAGGCATGTTATTTGGTTATCGACTGTTATAATTTTTAAATGAATCAAACGCATTATCTTAAGTATTATAATTTCATTAGCTACAAATCAGAAAGCTAAACGGATATTAAACAACAAATTATCTAGTAAAAAAAGGCAAAAAGGACAAATACATAAATTATTATTGATACTCTACCATTTAAAGCATGTTTTGGATCGATAAAAACTGAACTTGGCTATATTTCTTAGCGTCGTCTAACAAGACACACACAGACGACCAAAACTACATTAAACCGTTTTTTTAATTTCACATACTTTCTACCTCCCTTCATTCCGTTCAATACGCCTATCCTTTTTCTCCCCCTAACTCACCTAACTTTCTCCCCTCTGTTACAGTGTTTGACATTCCATCATAATTAAAATGCTCTGTATCCACGTTTCCTGCCTCCTTAGGATTTCCTTCCAATAGGCTCCATCATGTCTAGAACTTCGTCTATTTTACTTTCCGTGCACTTCACCTTTTCCATTCTTCTCCACATCCACATCTAAAAATTCTTCAATTTACATATTTCATCTCGCTCCAACGACCATGTTTCCGCGCCGTACAAAACCATGCTCTACATCAAAGTTTTGGCGAGTCGTTTCGTAACATCCTTAGTAAACGACCATTTCATCAATTCTCTCTTTCTTGTGACAATATGAGAATAAGTTATATTCATGCGTGGTAAAACAATTTTTCGTCGAAAAATTATTCTCGTTTTCAAATTATGATCATAATTATTTTTCATTCTAAAGCTGCAATTTCCTATTGTTCTCTATTTTACACTACTAAGCATTAAAATATACTCAGCTATTCTCAGCCCCATTCCTCACTTCTGTCATATTTTTGCCTAAGCATTTATATTACAACAAACTGCCTCTTAATCTTACTGTCGCAGTTTTCCAGGCTATTTTACTTCCATATTGCCTTTCACGAATTTAATGCACCTCCTGGCGTACTAATGTTTCTTTTCATCCGTATGATGCTCCATTGTGGTGTACCTTCTTCAAATTCTTTCGTATGCCTCACTATTTCTCACTTTCACGGTCCATTTGATTCTAAACAGTGGCGTGCAGTCTCAAGCATGGAAAATGGTATTATTCACCGGTCTGCATTTCCAATTTTCCGTATCATTGATCCTGAAGCTTTAAAAAGCGAAGTTCCTACTTCTTTCACCAAAAAGATTTCACACTCGATCGCAGAATAAAATCGTAAAATTAACATAAAATGCAAAATGCTTCCTTATGTGATAGGCATTAGGTTATCTTAAAGAAAAAACTACTCTACTATTGTTAGTAAGGTATAATATATTTTATACTATCACCTACATATAACCTCATCCATACTCTACGATACTCATTCGAAAATTTCGAGAAGCGCTCTCAAAGCTCAGAGCTGGGAGACAGTCTAGTATATTCATTCAAATAATAGATTTTAAACGCAAATTCGAAATAATGATAGATATATGTGGCCTATCCAAGGAGGAATCGTGGGTGTATTACACCTTCAAATGCGAAAGTACGTCTCTATTTAAGATTTTCAACACCCTAAGTTATCCCCAGATGTTCGCACTGAGATATAAATCTACTCTGCCTTAGAATGTGCGTAAAAGAAAGTTTCTAGGAGTAAATGTTTACCCATTGATTAGAGAAACGCCTTTGTTTATAGGTTTCATTCTATGCTGCACCTCCCCGAGGTCCCCTGCCATAACATGTCGTTTTCCCCATCGCCATTTCACCGTCCGCCCTTTACATTTTTCTCGGGTCTCTGTCGCCTCGCTACCGCCCTCCGCACCCATTGTCTCCCTCATCCCCCCACCCTGTCACCCCCCGTGGGACGATCGAAATGGAAAGTGATGGGAGTGCGTCGCCGCCGTCCCATTGTTGGTGTTCCCCTGGGTGACAGCATGAGTGAGTGTCGTATGATTGCGCGTGTCGTCGCCGCCGACGTGACTGTATGGCTTCCACGAGGGAAGGACACTTTTCCACGAAGACCAATCCCCTTCTCAAGCGGAAAGAGTCGTTTCACAATTTTCAAGGGACGAGAACCAACGACCGTACTAAATTTTTCATGGGACAGTTGCAATTTGCTGCAAAGGGTTGCTGAGGAAAAGACAGCGCAAGAGCACAATTGTTTGTGGTTTTATGATACACGCAAAAGAATCTTCACATAGATTCCGTCACTTCCCAAACTTGAATCAATATGTTCATTGACAAAACACGTATTTTCACTGTCGCCATGCATTCGGAAGGCATTTTTATGTTAAAACAAAGATAGTTAAATTAAAATATAACACTTTTCAGACATCATCACCATGAATAGAAATTATTCTAAGTTCAGGTTGATTAGTTACAACAAATTTATAAAATAGTTTGTCTCCCAAGAATGAGGTTAACAAGTTACTTCCCTTTGAAATGAGACAATGAGAAGAAATGTTTTTTTTGTAAAAGTTAACATTAGTGTTGGGATTATATACACGAGCGATTACTTTCATTGCTGACATGGCCGATATAAGCTAATAAATAACTCTTCACAAGGCACAAATTGAATTCTCTGTGTTTTTAAATCTCTCAATAGTTATTTTTGTTGTGCTTGGCTCAATACGGGGTGAATTTTTCTCTTGCTCTTTTAAACACGTTTTGCTTCTATTGAGCTTCAATTTCATACTTGCAACAAAATACCATTTAATCTTCTATTTTATATTTTTCTCCATTTATACATCATTAGAGGAGCTTATGTCCAACAGCATAATAATAAAATACTTACTTTTTATACATCAACAGGCGTTGTTAATTCAAGAATGTGTCTTAACAGTTGGTTTTTATGTGTTTTAGAATGTTAGATACAATTCTGATTGAGGATATTTAACCGAATCACCATATAACATAGAATTTTGGAAAATCGTGAGCTTAATTTATAAAAGTACTTAACCTTACTGTGAGAGTAGCAAGGAAGTCATACATAGCAGTTCGATTTCTTTGCCAGCTATACGTGTACATAATAATAGTTGCATTTAAATCATTTCAATGCAATTAATTCATTGAAGAATGTGACTTCGGCCGATGGTACAAATTATAAATTATATTCAGGGTCGTAATCTTAAAGAGACAACAGTGACCCCCGAGAGTCTTAAATTCACAAACTCAGGGTTTAGAGGGTCGCTAAACCCGACTACCGTGATCCGCCAATCAGACATATCACATGCCCAAGCGTTTCACGCACCCGAGTGCGAGAGTTCATGGATACTTAGGTTAGTTCTTTACGTTAATAAATGCATTGTTTGAGTCACATTGACATCGATTTTACACTCCCTTATCTCTGAGCAAGTATGCGTGTGTATTTTCAAACTTACAAGGAGGACTGTGTTTCCCTCACCCGAATGATGGAGTGGATGCCAATCCAGAGTGAGTTCTGTGAATTTCATTTTTTTATTTCTCTCCACCATCTCCTTCCAGATTTGGTGCCTTTTAAAAAATAGCATTGGGTTGAAATTTATTGCTCTCGTCTCAATCGAACTTGATTAAGGAGATTAATTTTCCTTAGTTTCACCTTTAAGTAAACTTTAAACATGGTAATTGCTCTATCGGATGCTCAGCTACTCACCGGAGGATTATAGGCAAAACCCCGAATGGTATCCTGCCATACCCTTCCTTATCCAAGGTGTTCATTTATAACTGATGAATACGGTGAACCAATAATAAGATTCTCAAAACTTTTAATATCATTTTAGCCCTCCTACCAGAATTTTATGAACCATTTCTCTTCAGTAGAGTTGAATATATACCCTATAGCGTCTTACCTTTAAGAATCTAGATGACTACGGCTTCATTAACAAGAATAGTTTCGCCAAGGTATTCAAATGTTATTCAATAGAGTCTTCAGTTAGTTAGACAAGAGTAACAATAGCAGTACAAAAATAGTAGGTAATAAACTGACTTAGCACTTAAGATCTCCGTTGCCCTCGAGTATGAATGCATTAAACCAAAGGGATATGCTCTCACGCTATAGAGATTGTTGATGAAGACCGCGAAACATACTCAGAAGTGAATAAATATTTTACTCGCTACCATGTCCTTAACCTGCTTAAAATGCAATAAGACTCACGCCAAAGAAAATTAGGGTTCAAGCTACGAGAAGAGAATCTCATCCACCGTAAACGATGATTTCCCTTCATTTGAGAGGTCATTACGATTAGTGGTTTTCAAAGATCAGCGGTGGGTAACAGCAGCGAGAGAGAGTTAATTGACTCGATCGGGAGACATGTGCGTCCCTCGTAACACCGGTGAGGGAGGGACTCCTCGGCATCTGCGTCGGGAAGCGGAATTGCATCACGCGTAAGAGAAAATTAACCGTTCCGATGGTTCGAACAACGACCTCGATTCCAGTCGGGGGTTGAAGAAGTTCGCTTCGATAAAAGAACAGAAGGTCTTATGCACTACAGGTGTGCGCGAAGAACTCGCATGCCTACTCGAAGATTATGAGGAAGGAACGACAAAACGGTGATTAGTCTCCTTGCAATTGTCTTCCTGCACCTGGTGGACGCTAAACGATCAGCGCATCATGCGACAATCTTTCGCCAGAGTAACGATCGGGCAGTGATTATGATTTCAAGAGGGAGCATCTTCGATCATCTGCAGGCGTTTTGAATAGAATTCTGGTTGGCAATATAGTACCCAGAGAGGTTGCCATCATAGCCAGCTACGGATTTACTGCGCCGTTTCTCGCGAGGATTTCTTAAAAAGTTTACGACCGCACGTCTTTTTAAATTCCTTGTCCCCATAACAAAAGATCGTTGGACAGGTAGGTGCATGAATGAGCAATAAAGTTTGCATTTGAGACCGTAAATTGAGAAAAAGTGTTCATTAGAATAGAATGGAAAATACCTCATTCCGAAATTCCGATGTTATTTCCCTGGAATGTCCAGTAGGAAAATTGCTGATGAAAACCTTTGAATCCATACTTGTTTTAAGACGTCAAAAACATACGATGCAAACAATACTGACACAAACGACTTTTTTACTAAACATATTACTACAATTAAATTAAGGTTCGTTTTGAAATTAATTTTTTCTCTTTGATGATGCCTTGGAAGAATGTCAAACTACATTCTACGTTACTCTACACTCACAAAACAATTTCTTAGATACTTGAATACTTTTATTCCATCTCTTATGTTCCAATAAAGACTTTATGCATTCCATCCATTTTCCAGCTTGACTTAATTGCCCGGACAGAGTCAGTGTACAACAAAGGCTACTTCTACTCTTCAACTAGGAAATGAAGCCCTTCTTCTCAGTTTTATTGATCCGTTAGTTTTGTTTGACAATTTTTATCGTGTTTGAGCTGATAAAACCAACCTACAACTACCTTATAATCACATAGTATCTCTCCGACAAACGTAAGAGATTACTATTCCTAAACGTGACAGGAACTGCTTTTCAATTCAATAAGCATACACTGTCGTTCAGGTCGGTTGTTAATTCGTACAGGTAGGAAACTTCCTCCTTTATCCGTGCATCATTTTCTTCTTTAGCTCTTTTTGTCTTCTCCCAGCCTTTATGCCTTCTAAAAAGTCTTTATCTACGCTTATGCACCAAACATTCTCCCTTCTATTACGGCCTTCAACATCCCTCAACTCAAGTTTGCCGCCCTCTTTAATATCAACAAGAAACTTTCTCCCTTCTACCACCATAATTAAAACTTTCAAGCCTGTTGATAGCCCTAAAAATTTAACATAAGAAGGGCAGTTTGACATTTCCTCGAAAAGACACATACTTCTTCCAATCTGAATCAGCCATCGCGGCAAAGTAAGTAATATCAGGAAGGATAAACTGTAAAAACATTAAATTCATTGCATGTTGAGGGGTCATAATTAGCGTACTTTAGTATTGTCCCTTTACGTCTCATGTCTTTCTATAGCCATGAAGGGACCATAAGGTCCCTTCATAAGTACATCATTAGTCGACAAATACAAATCGCACCTATTTCAAGCTTAAGTTTAGTCAATATTTTTAAAAATTTTGAATATCATTATATAAATCATTGAAAGCTCATTTTACTACCACTGGAATCATATTTCAAGAAGCTTAGAGAGGTAAAACGTTTCGTTTAATATTTATATTTTTATCTATTAATGTAATCAACGTAAATGCGATCAGTTTCTTTTAGCAAATTTTAGTTCGAAGAAGTTCCGTCCATTGTGTCTCATCGATATAAATGTTAATAACTGTCAGATTTGGTGTTACGTATTCTTAAAAAAAACTCAATACCGTCCGTCCATTAAACTCATCCATAGTGAAGGCAGGCGAATTGCTAATGGCTTTTGTTTAAAGTAAAATTGAGATAGTTTGTTCATAGCAATAATATTAAGAATTTATAGAGATAAAAACCAGAAAAGAAAAACCATGTACTAGCGTTTACTTTTCCGAAATAAAACATCCTAGAGAGAAAGGAAAGTTCATAGCTCTGGGCGAGCTTGCAATAAGGCATCCTAACAGATTTTGCAATGTTTACGACTTCTTTATGACGATTTACGACTAATTTTTTGCAAGAGAACGCAAAAATAATAAATTTTATACAATTATATATAAGATTATTGCGTTTCTATGATTTTTTACAATATAAAAATTGTAGGAACTAATTCAGGGTCCCTCATGAAAAATATATCCATCTCACATATATCTCCATGCCTTACAAATTTCGAACTGAAATAGGAGGAATCTGAAGGTAACGAGGTCACTCAGTAACGCCTTTTTTGAATTGGTGCTCCCATTGACCGTCGTTTGTCCTATAAAACAAATCGCAAGCACATCTATTTTCCAAGCAATCCGGAGAAAAATTTATGGTTCACAAAACCATCTACGCCAATTACGTGGTAAAGCTTCAAGGGCGTTCAAAGTTAGTGGTTCCCTAACCTCCCTCCTTCAGACCACCATACTCACCCAGGTTTCCTCTTCATTTTTCCCCTGTATCCATCCCCTGCCCCCACTATCTTGAGTTTCACTCCTACTCGTGATCCATCTTAAGTGTTGTCGTGCACTATGACCCTGCATCATTTTGCGTCTATCCATTCATCTTTCACGCCTTCCTATCCCATTCCACTTTCCTTTCTTCAATCCCTCAGACGCTCTCGAGTGCTTTGTCAATAACTTCACCGAGAGTCATCCATATTCACCCAATCCTTACATCTTACTGAAGATGACAACAAAGGTAAAAGAGTTGAAAAACTTTGATGCAGCCGTCAATCTACACTCTCGGATAGGTATTTTATATGCTGTTTTATCTGCCATCCTTCGTCCAACACCTTGTCTTTGGAAAAAAAACTTACGAAACAATTCGTTTTGAATGAGAGAACTCCGGATTTCGAGGAAGATATTTCTCTATAAATTTATGACTACATTATAGGACAATGGGCTTATTTAGATTTTATCAAACATTTCATCAAGAGGATGCGAGGATCATGATGGAATGACCGACGGTGAAAGGCCGCGAGTTCGATTCAGGACAATGGATATTAGTTGTGCAATATTTATCAATGCAGGATTTTATGGACTTCAGAAAAAAACCCTTGGATAGTATTGCACTACTCTTAGAGACATATGAGCCCTCAAACTGGGAGTAATAAGTATGTAATACTGACAATTCAATTCCTAAAGAGAAGTAGGGATTTGATTAAAGTCCAAAAGTAATTCACCACTGGGATGCAATACGCAGATAAAATCACCACAGCGATCAAATTTCCAATCGTGCTTGAACTGTTTGTACTAAAGCTTGACATATTTTTACCGCTGAAATATTTAAAAACTACCGTAATTATCCGTGGCATGTGAAATAGAAATTAATAAATATCCGTGAGTGTGTTCAGCTATGCAGGTCGACACATCTGGTGTGTGGAGTTTATAACAGTAACGTATTATCTAGTACAATATGCTTGTACGTATTATAGCTACAATACTAGAATCAATAGTCTCCTCTTGAAGAAATGCATTGTTTCACCAATTTAAGCAATTCATTAAAGCGGAAATTCATATCTCAATCTTCCTTTTCTTTTAGCGAATTATATTAGTACTAAGGATTAGTGGGTCTACTGACCAGAACGCCCGGGTTCGATTCCCAAGCAAGCCTCTCTGGGTACCTGCAGCTCCTCCCTAGCTATGTGATTTTTCGGGTACCAGATTTTCCTGGGGAAGCATAAGCGGCACAGGGAGAGTAACTGGCCCCTCTACCCTTATAAGTAAATTGCACATGCCGTCGGGCTTAGTACTAGGTGAACTCTAACATCACCTAGCAAACCGACCTTCGGGTTGATTACTGTGTTTTTTGAGGATTTCTCAAAGTACAGTTAAAATTATCACTTCAAGTCTTCCACATGGTGGTCATTATTTGTACTTTTTGGATATGAACAGTTTCCACCACCTTGTTTCCAGGTTAGGAGCTCAATAGTTAGTTGTTAATGTTAGTGAAGTGAGCATCGATATGTAGATGATGGGTCTTTAGTACCATGCATTCATATTCTCAAGCACTTTCCCCAAATATACCTTTTCGGAGTTTTTACTTCAGGGAAAATTATGTATACTTTGCCGCCTTATGTCATGTATATAAATTGAATATGTATTTTCATCGTCTTATCTAGTCTAAGTTATTGTCCTTGTTATTAACGGCTCCGCTTGTATGTCAAAAGATACAGATTTCACTGACATTCCGTTGTGCATGTGCCTGTAGTCATCATGAAAAACATTATTAGAATTATTTTATGCACATATTTAAAAAAATGTATGCATAAATTCATTTATAATAATTAATATAATAGAAAATGTATGTATGATTTGAATTTTTTTATTATATTACACCATGACTGTGGTAAGTCCTTGATCGCAAAAATTATTTTCAGGGAGTAACCGATCAAAACTTATTCGGCAATAAGCATTTCTTGCAACATTTCCCAAACTATACAGGGCGAAGAAAAGATTATGTGAAGATTAGGGGGGATAGTTTTAGGAAAATCGGCGGTGAACATTTCATACGGCGGTTCCTTATTACAAAATGAATTCTTGAAATCGCAATCATAGGTAGTATCCACGTAAACATCGCGAAATAATAGGTCCTTCCACGAACACCGGAGATATTTTCCACTTTCCTACCGCGCGTTTCCCATTCGTCCCTATTCCACCTGCCTTCCTTCTAACCGCGCACCGACCACCCCAGACCCATGAGGTTTCATCCACCTGAGGTTTTCCCCGAGCCATCCGCCTCGCATCCATCTCACTCTCGTCCCACGGCCTCCTCCCCGAATGAAAAATAAACCCGAAAACACTCCCCCCGATCCCAGGCGCGCCACCCCGCCTCCTCCGATGGACCCAATTCCACCGCGACCCGCATTCCTCCGGGCACCCACTGGTCCACCCACCCACCACTTGCCCCCCTTTCCCCAAAACATCCTCTGCTCTCGGTCGTCCAAGTCGGATTTGGAGAGGAAGGGTTAATTGAGGTCAAGGTCTTGGTTATGGGTGGGAGGAGGAGGGTAAGGAAGGGGAGCAGAAGTTCCTAGCATTGGGAGGGGAGGGCAAAAAGAGGGGGGGAGGAGAGAGGGAGGGAGGTAATGAAGGGGGTGAGGAAGGATCAGGTGGGAACACGGAAGGGTTCCGATCGAGACATCGCCCATTGGAAAGGACGGTGGCCCGAAAGCACGCCTGCGTCATAATATTTCATGTCCGCGTGCGCTGAAAAACCGATGGGCGTAGCAATTACGTCCGTTCTGCCTCTCGAAGGCGGTCCAGGAAAGGAAGACTGGTTGGTGGTCCATGACAGGCATGGTAATAAGTCGATCGGTTGGCTTGGATGCTTGTTTGGTGTTATGAATTACACCGAGGAAAAATAATGTATTGTTCTGGGAAGAAAGCCTTTTCAGCACTCCCAAGTCACGTCACTCACTCTCGGTGGTTTGGTAACTCACGATTATCTCTTTTAGTACGGACCGTAAAGATTCCTTCCCATTATCACCGGAAAATATGCGGATCTCTTTAGTGATCAAAATAAATTGGATGTAAAATGATGGAGAATGTGACTATCAAATTTCCGTGTTGTTAATTGTTGACGCGAACGATAATATTGAAAGACGGAAGGTGAGAGAGAATGAAGAATGAAAGTAAAGGGACCCTCAAAACGAACAATATGACTAAATGATCAAAGTATTCCTTGGTGCCATGAACGCAAGTCGAGAACGCACCGATAGGGCTTGTGCCACCAAGAGTAGCAACCATTTCATTGCTTCTTGTTACCGTAATCGAATGCGCCCTTCGCCGCTGCTACCCATATAATTAGGTGCCGTCATTCCAAACGGCCGAGCGTTATCACGAAGGGTAGTGAGTTAAACTTTCACATCCCGACTTTCCTTGCCTCCACTCATCACGACTCGGAAAGCTTTTTGAAAGGTGTAGAGCCGAAGCTCTTCCCTCGATAAGGATCTTCAGAAGTTTGGCGCCGCGGGGAAGCCGCAGGGAGTGCTTTATATATGCCTTTCTCCTTGGACTCGAGAAGAGCAATTGAATATACCTCGCTCCATCAACTTCCAACGTTTTCTTGTCCATTATTAACTCAAGCATAAAATCCATTCCGGGAAACATTAGCAAAAATACAATGAAACTAAATCGAAATAAATCCTCCAAAAATATTACTTTTGCTCACATTCAGTGAAAAGTCAAATGTCACCAAATTAATATTAAACTTTCAGTTAAGATGAAAGTTAATATACGTAAATCAGTCTTGCTCATTAATTGAATTTTCCTCACAAAATAAGGTACCTCTCTTCACAGTTCGATTCTGGTTGTGGCAAGCTCAAAAATTGGAAACCCACCGGTCAGGTTTCGATGTGAGTAAGTGGTAATCGAATGACTCCCTTTTTCACTTAATCCATGACATATGAAAACGTAAGAACACGTTACCGTTTGGCGTACCAAACTGATCGATTATTACTTCATCTTCGAAGATTTTATCAAGTAATGACCCCAAAATTCTAATATGTATTTCTCACTGAATTTAATAGTGTAGTGTAGTCATTCACAACACTCCTTACACCATGGTTGAGCTTGCAAAACCAATAATTTATCGACATTTTTCATTGAATATCAAGATTTATCTTTCATATTCCAACCTTCTTGGAACAGGAGGTGTGTGATTTTAATCCTCTCATCTAATTAACATCTCTTTAAACTTGGAGACCTGAATTCCTGCATTATATGTATTTCCATTATAATGAGTACTGTGTATTTTGAAGGACAAATGTATTCATACCATATTTCTACCACAGTAATAAAACAAAATATGGTTAGCTAAGCGTTTTAAAGTCATAAGTTTAAGTTTTAAGTCATACACTCAGGGCAAGTGCGCCACTTCCTTTCACCATGCCACCAGTATGTTTTACATGATACTCTTGTGTCACGGAATGTACACCTCTTTTATCATTGGACAGGGCAGTCCAAATGTGTCACCCGGGAATTAAACTAGCGACACTCCGGTCAGTAGGCCGATATTATACCTACTAGACTATTACAACCGTTTACCATAGGTTTAATCTTAATTTAAAAAATCAACTTCATCAATCATCTGAAAACTTCGAGTGTGTTTCATCAAAAAAAGAAAAGGGCATATCTGTCAAAATATGTGCGTAAAAATTTAAATAAATATTTATCTAACAAATGTCTTCAGCATATTTATTTATTAATTTATTTTAAAATTGAAAATATGCTTCAGGTTTGAACTGCTATTCCGAAAAACTATCTCTTTTTCTATGTTATGCTTCAAGAACTCTCTCTATTTATGCATATTTTAAAAATTAAAATCAATAAAACTAATTTCAAACTGAAAAACTTCGCTGAATTCATTTCATATTTCCATAAGAGACTGGACGTTTTATTTTAATTGTCTGAAAAGTAGCGGAAATTTTGCCTTCGGTTGAAATTCATTCAAATCCAAATGTGAGATTCTTTCTTTTAGTCCGAAAAGATCTCCGTAATCTTTGTGGCATCTGTCAAAGAAGACAGATGCCACAAAGATTACGTGTTTTAATAGTTTTTTTTCGTTTTACACTTAATTGGGATGTTCAATGATTACTAAGACTACTAAACTATAATTTTTACTTAGACTAAACCACATTGGTCAGGTATCCTGCGAACAATTCAAGGCTGCTCCGTAAAAGATCCTGGGCCTGGTGTTTATTTAGCCTCTGGCTCTCTTTCTTGCGTTTCATTTCTTAGATGTGCCGAGAAAATGTTGGTGGGCAAAGATGTAAAAATAAAGTGGCGTGAAAGAAACACGGAAAACCGAATAGGCTTTGTGGCTCGGTGCTGCGTGAGGGATTGGGAGGGGTCCGGAGTTTGGGCGCTCGATTGGAGGGAAGGAGGTCGCCCTCACCGTCCAAGTGGACCCACATTCCAGTCGACCTCCCGTCCGTTGCCTCGGGCAACAGATGGCACACACGCCAAAGAGCCGCCGCAATAGGTCAACGATAATAATATCCCACAACACTCCTTGCCGGTTGAGTAGTTCGTGATTTTCGCCAGTGGTTTTTAATTGAGGCCGATCCCTTCATTTTCCTCCTCAAACCCTTGAGAGAATTTATTCATGCGGTGATGAATCACGAAACGACTTACTTTTGGAAGGTACGAAACACGGAGCGGTAATTAGCAATTAATTGATGCGTGTGAGTACTTGGTTGGGGTAGAGTGTTATGCTGAGGCTTAACGATTTGAATCTCTTTTAGTATGTAACACTTACATGTATGTAGGGCCATTTTATGTAACTAAAACATCAAATTTACCCCTAAAAAATAATTACTAAATGTTTTATTTAAAATGTTTCGATGGATGTACTTCAGAATTTTGCAATTATTTGCTCTTATGTTAAATAAATGAGGAACGGCCATTTTATCGTAATAAAAGTAAATATTATATAAATATAAGTGATATGCATCTTCATAGCCATCATCTGTCGTTCATTATTAATAAAATCCTTTCAAATATAGTGATATGCGCACATTTTCAACTTTAAACGCAAATCATATTATTTAACTTCCTTCCGACGATGATTTTCGAAGATTGTTATTACGTTATTAATTACCTCAAATGCGTCAAATTAACAATTATTGTTTGTGTAATTGTGTATATATATTTACATTTTGCTAACCCAATTTCATATAAATATTAAGAACTAGAGTGTCAACCAAAGTAACTCCATAGGGATGGTAATAAAATAGTATATTCCATACGAACGCGATGAAATATTCCAATAATGCAATCGTATAATTGGTACTTTCTCAAGCATAAATCTTGATTTTCTTATACAGAATAATCTGCCTTGAAACCCCAAGCCTCACATTCTACTCCTAAAAAAATTTGAATCTCCAACCGGCGAAAGAAAAGGCACCTCTTAGGCATAATCACTCATGTGGCTTAGATATTCATAGTGGAAGCGTAAAGAAGAACCGCGGTGAATAATAATCCAGGGTGCTCCGTACTCATATCATTCTAAAAAGAATATAGTATGAACCCGAAGCAGGTGCGGCCGAGCAAACACTTTGATGTGCCAGAGAAATGAGTCCACGCCACTCATTCTCGTAGGTATTCATCATTTACATTATCTCCATCATTCATCTTCATAGCCCTATGAACATAATGTAGCGACTGGGAAATGTGTTATCTTTTCCTATTCTGTCCGTGAGCGTTGCACCTCACGGAGTTGCCGTCAAAGACATTCTGTGAGAACACAGTACATAATTCTTTCATTCTTTTACGGCCACCTCTGAAATTCCATTCCGGCATATGTTTTTCAATGAATAATTCAATGTAATAGTGAAAATATTCTTTTTTCGTGTTTATTTGGCTTTTAGAAGGTTTCTTCTATTTGCTCTAAAGCACTGCAATAAAAGGAACCTGTTTTTCCATTTCCTTCCTTTGTCAATTCATATATCAGTATACAATACTGTAGTAATGAAAAATCTAATCCTGTCAATGAATAATTTTTATTACGGTGTTTTAAGTAAGTATCGTAAACCGAGTAGTATTTTCTCACTCTTATTCGTCACTTGTAGAGCGAATAAAAGAACTTAGCCTTTAACCTTTTCAATCCTAGTTCAACGTATATTTTGTCCATAATTTGTGCCTTTTAAATACTTGAACAAATAAAAAATAACTGTTTGAAATATAATGCATAGATCTTGTTTTCTTTATTCTCAATGATACTCTTAAATTTTATTTTTTTTTCTGCTTAAACGGGGAATGGCACGTATTTCTGGGAGTGTATTGATCCTATTGCTAATGAGCGATAATATTCGTATTGTGGTAATACATATTCCTGTACCAAATATTTAGTGTGTGGTAATACATATTCCTGTACCAAATACTATGTGATTTTTACGGTACCAGATCTTCCTAGGAAACCATAACTGGCACAGGAAAAGGAACTGGTCCCCCCACCCTGATGTGTGTATTTCACACGCCGTATTAGTACTGGGTGAACTCTATCATCACCTACCAAACCGACATTCGGTTTGATTGCTATGTTTATGGTTTTTTAAATATTGAGAATGTTTCCCTGTTTAACATACTATAATGACCGAATATCGTGTTTTCGGCTATAATAGACACATATTTTCAAAGTAATTTATCAAATTATTATGTAGATATTGAAGGTTGCTCATTTCAATGTCATGTGAATTATACAAAATTTCAGTTTATTTGGCATATTCCTAAATTCTTGTCTCCAAAAAGTGATAAAAATAAAATGTTCTCTGAGAAGAAGGGTAAAAATAACCTTATTAACTTGAAATTAAGCAAGATGGGATACCAAATGAAAATTAATCTTTGGCCAAGTTATTTCCATGCCATTCTGAAAATGTTTATTTACTGTTTTTGTGTGGGATTTTTAGTTACCTTAAGGAAGGCCTTCCCGATTGTACTAGCACATGCCATAAATGCATCCATATCAAATTAATATATATTTATTTACATATATCCATAATGTTGAACGCAGTGTCATTTCAAAAACGAAAGAAATCAATAAGAAAAATGATCAGATTGAATTGAATATGATTTCCTACCCATGAGTGTACATTGATCCTAAAGTGATAAATCCTAAACAGAAAATGCTCTGTAATTAACACAATATATTTGAGATTTAGTATCCGCAAGTCATCAAGGGAGGAAGATAATATGACGGATGAAGATAAATTTGTTTTCGGAAATTGTGTACCCTTTATCAAAGGTGAAAAAGAATCACGTTTTCTCGATATACAGGTAAATTAACCTGAGCATTTCTCAAGCAAACCCCCAACAATGAATCGGAAATCATTATAACTTAGATCATGGCTACTTTTGTTATAACACCTTAAGTGTCCATACGTCCCAATTTTTTTTACCCTTGTCCAGGATTTCAATTGAATTCGATGGTTTCAGGCTCTACATTGTAATAATAGATCATCTTATTACCTATATTATAGGTAAAATCACTCAATAGGTAAAAATATTATTATTTCGCAAAAACGTGATTATACTACTACCGGTTTCTACGCGTTCTTTACCACGTAGTTGCACTTAATTTCAAAATTATAGGTGAGGATTGCATCGCAATTATAAACTGTGTGTTTAACTACGATCTTTAATATATCGATGTCGTAAAATTCTCCTTCTCAAAAAGCACCAGTAAAATCAATATCCGTACAAATAAAAAAATTTTTAAAATGAATAAAAAGATTTGAATGTCTGGTAGTAACGGCACAAAATAGTATTAAGCTGTATTTGTGCTGTTTAATGTTCCGTTGGTCTGGTAGGATTCAGTTGGCAAAATGTTTAAGCGTTTGCTTTTGATGCATAAGTTCTTAGTTCAAATCTAATACTTCCAAAGTTAGGCTCGTTCCACACTTGGGTATCGTGTCTAGTATCGCGTGAGAGGGCATTAAGCGCAGTATCCTATACATCGGAACGGACGTACACTGAGGACTGTACATACTTCGGCCTTATGTCAAGAGTAGACTAAGGCCGGCATTGGTCCCCTACCCCATTACCCTTCATCTCTGTGAAGTTTACCTCCACCAAATTGCCCACTCACCCCAAATAATCGGTAAACGAGCTCGGTAAATGATAATTTGAACAAATAAATATCTATTATTTATAATAAGTGATGAAGATCGCCAACCGGGTGCCGAGGATGCGGAAACATTGGTGACCGACTGGCTTTGCGTCATCTACAGGGTGAAGCTCTTCTTTTTTATTAGATTTACATAATACCCTGCAAGCCAACGCTAGGGTGCGTGGCAGGTGGTGATTACACACCAGAGTACCCTTGACCCAAAATAACTTCCCCTCCTAGCGGTGTCGCACAAACATAATTTTATTCTGATCCCTTATCGTTCATGGGAAAAGCATCTTAAATCTATCTGTTCTGCACTCAATTTCTCAAATTTTATTGACACGATTTATCCTACTGTATTTTGACGGGACTAATAATATATTTTCAACAACATTGCTAATGGGACATCCTTCCAATTAACGCAAGAGATTTAATCTCTAATTTAACCTTCTCTTCACCCTAATGGCAACGCGCCTCCGAAGCACCAAACTTGTTCGACTTATAAACTCAGCCATCGATAGAGAACTCCTCACTCAGACAAAACTCCGAGAAAATCTCAGTTCATACATCGAAAGAGATAAACATTAAAATTGAATTAATTGAAATATTTCAATGTGCAGACAAATTTGTAGTTTCAAGGTATGACAGACATATTTAAAACACTTTACTGAATAATTAGACATGACAAAGATTTGGTAATATAATTCTTCTACGAAGTAAATCGTTCGATTTTTATTTGAAATGCTTATATTTTAAGTCTCATCAGTGATAACCTTTGTTCTCAAAGAGTAAAACACGAAATCAAACATCAAAAGGAAGAGGTTTGTTTTACGCTGTGCGCGAGGCACAGTTTACCTGTACGTAAATTCAATGTGGTAGACCCCCTTGAACATAGAAGTTAGTATATCCATGCGACTTTAATGTAATCACTTTTTATATCATACATTTTAATATCATCACTTGAAATGTGCGGATAAATCTTACTTGGTCGTAAGCAAATGGAAAGGATTACGTTGGGACACCTATCTACTGCGAACTTCAGAAAATGACTACAAATTCATTTGTCCCGGTAATTTTCCCATAGTGTTAGAATTTTTCCAGCGTTTACAGCCCCCAAAATAGGTATGCCCCGGTCTCGTACTGTCAGCCTCTGGACATATTACATCTGTAAATGGCACTCAAGTCACGTGGATGAAATTTTAGTGCCCCAAATCTGCCACGAATATAATCTCCGAAGAACCTCAAGGACTTAATTGCAAACGAAATCAGAATTTGGTACGCCTTAATGCACCGGTTAACTGCTCATAGAATAGAGCCAGGACCAAGACACAACACTCGGCCCCCGGCGACGAAAAACCTTTCTAATGGACAAACTCGGATAGTATTTCGGCTTAAGGTATGAATAATGGATCCAATAATGAATATTTAAGATACTTCGGATTCCGGGTGGGGGATGGGGGCGGAGAGGAACGAGGAGGGGAAGGTGGAAAGGGGGACGCGGAGCTGGGAGGAGAGAGGCGTAGAGGAGTCGTGCCGAGAGATGCGAGGAAAAAAGGGAATAGCAATATTTGAGGATGCCTAGTGAAAGTGGAACAGGGGGCCGCTGATGTGTGTGCGTAGAAGCGGAGGGACGTGAGGAAGAGTAGGTGGAAGGTGCCGGGAAGAGAGAGCTGCCGGCCGTCGCCGGTGAAATTTCTCCCCTTCAGCCGAAAATCCGAAGGGGCGACACCGACCCAAGAACATCCGTCGCCTCCCGACGCCAATGGGTCACGCGCTCAGCCCACACCCCCACTCTCCGACCGTCCCCCCTCCCCAAACTCCCCGCCGATCGACAGACCCCCGCCCACACTTCTCCCCTCCCCCTCGGAATCTCTCATCTCCACTCCTTCTTTTCCCAACCCATGCACCATTTGCGTATTTCGCACTTCGTGGCCACTTCGTAAACTCTCCTATCAGAGCCAGGCACGCAAAGACTACAATGAAACATGCATATGTGCTAATACGTTTCCGCAAGGTAATTCCGAACGTGTGAAGTCGTTGACTGGTGTGTTAAGAAGCCACTGGTGCATGTAATGTTCCCATTATTTTATATACACTCCTTTCGAAAACACTTTTACCAACTAAATGCATGATTAATGGCATTTATCTTTTCTTTCTCTGAAAATTCAACCTGTTGTTCATGGCGGGGTCTCTTATTTTTATAATATTGAGCATAATTGAAACAAATAAACTTCCATTGTTCGGTTTCCCATTTTAGTTTCTCTAACTAATGCATTCGAATAAAATTTGATATGCTTACAATATGACTTGTGATAAACCTTATGGGAACAATCGTCCCATACTTATCACTTGCAGTTTCAACAGTATGGAGGAGGATATTCTGCAAGCCGTTATTTTTCCACATAGATCAGTGGAGTCTCTGCTAAGTAAAGAATGATTTAAAATCCCCTAATGTTCCATTCCGAAGAAGAGGTAAACCACGACCTCGAAGGAAAATTAACAGAACCTCACAAAATTAATCAGTAAAAACTTCATGGTCTATTTCGTGATATGTATTTCCCTAAAGTTCAGACAGACTTGTTCGAGCCCAAGCTAAAAAACTGGAATCTATTTTTAAAAGGAACTGAGGTGTCTCACTATGATCAAAATCAGGACGAATTGCAATATCTTTCCTCCTTGCGAGTAGACACTGTGTACTGCTACGATGCGGACTCTTTATTAGATGCATTCCGATAATGATTTTTAAGAATTAATTTTTTAAATCCTCTTGAACAAGTTTCATAACCCTCTTCTTAAATGACAATAAGAACTCGTCAATCAAACTTGCTAATAAAAAATACCGGAAGAAGCATTATTCCAATATGAAATATATAATGGCAATAAAAAGAAGGTATTCATATCATGTTTGCAAAGATTAGACGCTGGATTTTGCAGTAAGACTTCAACTATTTAACGGAAAGATCTATTATTTTCTTATTTAATAAGCCTCATTGTTCAACTTAAAGGCTTGTTCTGAAATATGTGGAGGTTTCAACATCGTGCTAGGCCTCAGAGGCTAGTGGAATTCACACCCTAGAGAAGAGGTTTTAGTTTTCCCTGTGCCGCCCAGGGCTGCCGAGGAAGATCCGGCGTCCATAAAATCATAGAGCCTGATTTAAGTAGGTGATATGTGAAGTTATCACCGGGATTTAAACCCTATATACTTCAGTTAGTAGCCGTTTCACCCAGCAGGCTACTATGCCACCTTTAATTAAGTATAGACCGGAAAGACCACACAACTAAAAACGGTTGTCCGAGAATAATGACCTCACATCTGTAAAGAAAAATACTTTTTCAGCTGATTTTAAACTAAGGTGTATTGCCTACCAAATTTGGGTCATTGAAGAATGTCGCCAAAGTGATGCATTTTAATGGTTAACGTCTTTTTTTTTTAAAAAAGCAAGTTTCCTAATACGACCGAAGTCATAGGAAGACAATTTATCCAAAACAAACGATCTCACGAAGGGCCCAGTATTTAATGTAATTTCAAATGAACCTGAAAGATATGCATTATGGACAAGTCGTGAAAAGAAACTGAGAAAAAGGACGACTAATAACGGGATAATGTTCTTTTACATGATATAGATATGAAGAAACCGTAAGCATCCATTAATATCATCAAGTTTACCGAGAAACATGCATTCAATACTAAATATACATTCATAAAGTTCCGTAATAAATGGACAATTATGGTTTGATAACTTTTTATCTGATTAGACTGACTGATTAGATTTTTAGGAGGGTAAATGAAAATAAAATATTCATCTCCTCAGTTCCTAATAATCATAATGAAAATTTTACGCATGAGGACAGCGTTTGTCCTACATGGATTGACATCCATTGCCTCGAAATGAGTCCATATTTAATTTATTATGAGTCCAACTTATGCCTAGGATTTATGAAAAACCACCCCGCGAGTAGGTATTTTGTAACCCTATTCGCATTCTCTAAATCACCAGTTTTTCCACCCTTTATGCGTAGAAACAATGCTGAAAATGGATGGAGAGTAGGATCCCGCGGTCTCATTCTTGCCGTAGTCAATTTATTTTCCCATCTGCCCTCTAACCTCATATTGGACAACCTCTTTTCCCCCGCACGCCCTATCGCCCATTCATTTCCATTTCTGCAAGTCACATCGAGCTCACTAGGGAAGAATAGTCTCATCTTTCTTTTGGTACCTGATCTCAACATAGCTCACTTTATTACTGTTATCATGGTGCTAATTTTGGTTGGGGAAGAATAATTTATTTCCTCTCTCTCTCTCTCTCTCATTTCTCTTTTCATATTGTCGTGCATTTCCATTTCTCCCCACCTCCGTCCTTCTCCCATTCCCACGCGCCAACCCTACCCTTCCCCAAAACACGGGTTCCCCTCCCATCTCCTCTCCCTCATTCGCCAGCTTCCTCCTCTTCCCTCACTCTCCTCAATTCTCCCCTCCCCAACAACCACGCCGAATTTCGTGACCCCAGCGCACTCTACTCTCGCCCTCTTCGACTAGGCAGGTGTATGACACACTATGCCCTCCCATGGACTCTAATAGCATCTTTCACCGATGGTTTTCACTTCTTAATTTCCTTCTTTCTCCTTCCATCTTCACCGACCCAAATACTGGAAGTGGATTTTTTGAAGCACAAATTCTTCGTATATCTAACAAGCTAGTCCTTGAGTGTCCGTTGAATGTTTAAGTGAACCAGTGAAGAATTTAAAATGACAAGTGCAGTCAAATTCAAGCGAGCAAATTTAGAAGACTTTCCTTGTCTAAGAAATTACATAAATTTACTTTTCTTAAACTCCCACGAATACGTCCTGACTCACTTGAAGTTTTCCCACATAAAAAAATATTTTAATGATACATAACAATGTTCGGCGTCATTTATTGTTGCATGAATAATGAGGGTCACATCCTATTTTCAGAAAAAGGTAATACCATTTGCGTTACATATATTGCACGACAATAGATGTGACCCTCATGAATAGGGATTTCACACCCTATTCATGAGGGTCACATCTATTGTCGTCCAATATACTAGTATGTAACTACTACTAGTATGTAACGCAAATGGTATTACCTTTTTCCACATTTTCCATTACATTACTAAAAACTTTAGGCTACGCTAATATTCTAGGATCACATTTACACACATTTTTTTTTTTTTTAGGTAATCTACCGGTTAAGGTAGGTTTTTGGATGGACACAACTATCAAATAAACATTTTGTGACTCCCCACCTAGCAAACTAATCTATATCAGGTCCCTCTTCATCTCGGTGTACTTCTTTCCTCCCTTCATCTCGTCCAACATCCCTATCCTGTTCCTACCCTTACCTCGCTTGCCCAACATTCTTCCCTCTATTACCCTCTTCAACATTCCACTACCGCCCAATACGCCCTTCATCCATTTTTCCTGCCTCCATAGGATTTCTCTCAACAAACCCCTCTCCTCCCCCACCATTTCTAGTACTTCCTCATTTGTTTTCCTTTCGGTCCATTTCACCTTTTCCATTCTTCTCCACACCCACATTTCAAAAGCCTCCAATCTACGTCTATCCTCCTGCTTCAGCGACCACGTTTCCGCGCCGTACATAGCTACGCTCCATATCAGAGTTTTTACGAGTCTTGTCTTAACATCCCTACTCAACGTCCCCGTCATCAACTCCCTCCTCCTTGAGAAAGCCTCCTTACCTAGCGCAATTCTTCTCCTTACGTCCCTACCACTTTGACCGTGTTGGTCCAAAACACTTCCGAGATATGTAAACTGTTCTACCTGCTCTATTTTTTCCCCGCCTATTTTAATATTTAGCTTAGCCTTTTTCTTTCTGGAAAATCGCATAACCTTTGTTTTATTAATATTTATTCTCATCCCATATTTATCGCACTGAACCTCCAATTCATTCAACAATGCTTGCAACCCCTTGGCTGACTGAGCAACTAATGCTTGGTCATCAGCAAACCTAACCGATTTTACGAATTCCCCTCCGACTTTCATTCCTACCTCCAGTTCTTCCCATGCCTCTTTAATCATTTCCTCTACATATACGTTGAACAGTACCGGTGACAATGGGCAACCCTGCCTTACTTAAGCTAAATAATTGTTTCCGCATATGAAATACATAAGTGATCTTAGGGTAACCATGACACGGCCAGCCGAGAAAATCGAGTTTTTTAACCAAAGGCGATTGGGTTGGTTTAGTGTTAGCCTTTAAACCATCTTCCTCTTCGTCAACGCGAAATAATAACTCCTCCAGTTCCGACTTTTCACCTCACAATCAAAGATTCAGAGAAGACTCATAATTGTGGTTTTGGAGTAACCATAATATCGTATTCAAAATAGCCGAAAAGCAAGTCAATCACCAAATGTTCTATTTTACCCACGTAAATTAATAACACTCTGAAAATAAATGTCTTATGCATCCTACTATGCACGTTGCTTCATTGTAAGGTACTTAAAGATTACAATCATAACCACAATTTAATTTTATTCTGAATTGAAATCGCATATCGTAATACTTACGAGTATGCAATTAATAATCGTATGCAACATGCATCGTACTACTCGTATGCAATCAATGTAAGACGTATTCATTCGGTCCACCTTGATTGTATTGATTCATTTGTTAAATCGATAACTTTACTGAGATAATAGAAGAAATGGGTTGAAACCAATATCCTAGGTAAATAAAGATAACTCTCCTAAAATAACATGAGAAGTAAGGCATGCATTAAATAGAATTCTAAAAAGCGAAAACTGGTTTTATTGGGAGCGTTCTTCCTTATGGAGTCTGACAGGACCGCTATCATCCTCGATTAATTTCGACGGCCTAAATTCGTATTGTAAACGTTAATATCAAATCATTCACTGAAGGGTTGATCATCTACCGATAGGCTTAAATCCAGGTGAGTTAATTCTCTCAGTAAAAGGGTGAAACATAATTGGCAAATTAATAACTGTGGCATCACGAACGAAACGTAAAGAGCTATTCCGTGAGTAAATTTTAGAAGAACGTTAAAACCTAGCTACTGATTAATGGGTTCAAGATATAACGTTATTAATCAGGATGTAGCATAGTGCGTTACCTTCGTACTAAGTTGCTTCAAAGTAAATTCACAGCAGATTCCGGACCAGTGCGAACTGGGGCTTCTTTGGGTAGGCCAGAAGAAATTAGGTTTTAGAAAGCTCCAGGCATGTAGAAGATGAAGGGATTGATCAGAAAGACGAAGATGGAAGGTGATAAAGAAAGGTGGCATCTGAAAATATTTGTAATAGGGTCAGATGAGAGAATCGAATTTCAGAAACGTTTTTTTCCGATAAGAAAAGTTGGGATTCTCTTGAAGGTGTCCTTACATAGACGGTTTAAGAATGTATACGAATTACATACATTATTCTCGATCGATAACGGAAAACCAGCTTGAAAATTTGCTCTTCCTTTTCTCTGCGAAAAACTTTTTACTGAGGTCTCTTAGTCGATATCTGGTGAAAAATTCACAACCCTCAGGAAAAGAGAAACAATCTCAGAACCCTCCTTCAATCTCTCAGGGTACAAACAAAACCGTAGTGGCCACATCATAATTTGGCTCTTTTCCTCTTGGCACGCAAAGGGGATACGAATAGAAATCATGACCCTCGGTACGGGACCAATCGCAGTGGTCGATTGTGCATATCGATGGGAGAAGCCGGAAGGAACAGGCTACAACGGGAGTTGGAAGATTTGGTCGTCCAGGGGATTTTCATGGATTGAATAGCAATTAATCTGTAGATTCGTTCACCGTTTGAATACACCTCTCATCGGCAAGAGCAGCGAGGTTCAATTCACATAAATTAATTAAACATACTCACGCTAAATGCCAAGATAAACCGTGACCGTGGGAAAACAATAAAAGCATGCTAAGTAACCCTTCCGCGAATCAAATCCCCGTACGAATGAATTCATTTTACGCTGTATTATCATACCGTAAAACCTGAACATACACGTGATCGAGAATTTAAACTTCTCAAGGGATTCGATGTACGTAAGTAAATCAAGAGCTCATAATTTCCATTGCTGTCTGCAATTTAGCTATAACATATGAAAGCTAAAACGTGAATATATCTACTTTGTCGGTTCGCTGCATAGACAGTACACAGCTGAGGACTCGAACGAGGTTGTTTTGATGTAACGCCTTACCAGCTAAATGAAACATATTTTGAATATTATTAATTTACGTTCAACATCCAATATAATATCAGATATATATTTATAAATATATATATATATATGATATACATCCGATATTATATATATATATATATATATATATATATATATATATATATATATATATATAATTCACTAAATAGTCATAGCAAACACAGAAACTAAAACATATAAAAGAGGGACTCACTAGTTCTCGAATTTTCGGTGGTGCAACCACCTTTCTCAAGAAGAATTAGGAACAGAACTGTTCCTAATTCTGTTGAGTTCTGTTCCTAATTCCTCTTGAGAAAGGTGGTTGCACCACCGAAAATTCGAGAACTAGTGAGTCCCTCTTTTATATGTTTTAGTTTCTGTGTTTGCTATGACTATTTAGTGAATTTTATTGTGCAGGTTCGTGGCTTTTCCAAGAAAGTGACTATATATATATATATATATATATATATATATATATATATACATATATATATATATATAAACCATAAACACAGTAATCAACCCGAAGGTCGGTTTAGTAGGTGATGGTAGAGCTCACCCATGTACCAAGCCCGACGGCGTGTGAATACTTATTCACACATCAGGGTAGGGGGGCCAGTTCCTTTCCCTGTGCATATATATATATATATATATATATATATATATCATCCAATAAAAATAAGATATACTTTTTTAATTCTCGCAGACTAAATAAACAATAAACACAGTAATCAACCCGAAGGTCGGTTTGGTAAGTGATGTTAGAGTTTACCCAGTACTAAGGCCGAAGGCGTGTGAAATTCACACATCAAGGCAGGGGGGCCAGTTACTTTCCCTGTGCCAGCTATGGTTCCCCAGGAAGACCTGGTACCCGAAAAACCAAATAACTTGGGTGGAGCTGAGGGTGCAGAGAGATTTGCCCAGTACTAACCCGGGTCCTCTAACTCCGGGTCAGTAGTCCAATGCTCTACCCCTGGACTACTACCGCGATCCCCTCAGATTTAATAGCACCCCAAAATTAATGCAACAATTTCAGAGTGTAAAAATCATTCGCATTCACAGGGAACCCCGTGAAGGCGAATGATTTTTACACTCTGAAATTGTTGCATTGAAATGCATGTTGGCGGATGACTCCGTTAAAAGTTATTGTTGCGGCATCTCCCGCAGTTTCTTGAAATTAGCACCCCAAAAGTTATTGATAAAGCTCCCCTTCCAATTAAACGATCACGTGGTCTCCAATAAATAGGCAGACGGAAATAAGTATCACCTTTCATTTTTTGTCCTTTTTCAAAATACTCAAATTTTGAATCAGAAGCTTAACAACTCTATATACAAATTGTGTGTTAAATATTGAAAATTCCCTTTGGCCAGGTTTCACCATTAATGGCCATTGAAAACCTACCTGTTTAATCTTATTTCCATTTGGCCATGCACCGAGGCACCAACAAGATCTAATATTCTGCAAAATTTACTTAAACGTATTTTGTTAAAATTAATTCAGTCATACGTTATTGGTCAATTACACGAATCCATCGGGATAATTTACCGTTCTACTTAAGTTCTTTAAGTTCTTGGAAGCTGTAAATTAAATTCTGTGTCTGCAGTGGAGCTTCAAGGACACGACTCTCACCAAAAAAATGCTTAAGCCAAGGCCTGTGCATTTGGCATACAGGTAAGGAATCCAAAAGTTAAGTGAATTCGGCTCAGGCGTGACATATATTTAATGACAAACCTTCTGCATATATGTCGAGCGATTATTTTCAATGGCAAATGTTCTGATTTTCATGTTAAATTAAATATGCACCACAAGATTTATTTTGCCTCCTACGAAACATCCCCTACCATTATTCACTCATAGGAGCAATTTTATGACGCTAAAATTTCCACTCTGGGATCGGTGGTCGAAATAATCCTAATCCCTGATCAATTCAGTCACAGGGTAAACCAATCTCTGCAATGATACCAACCCACCATTTTGAAAGTTACTCACTCACATTCTCTCTCTCCTTCTTGAAGTTAATTTACCGAATTAAAAGCATTTTGAAGCCCTATTTTAGGACCTTGAGTAGGTAACTCGGTATCGAAGGACCTCGCTTCGTCCGTCCGTCAGTCTCGGACGAGGTGTGTCAAGGACTCCCCTCCACCGTCATTCCCTCCTCCCTTTGCGCTCGACTTTTTAAAAGTGCTATCGATACCTCATTGGTCACATCAGCCTTGGCCATCTCGATCGCCATTCAATGTCATCGGCGTGAAATTCGCGTTGCCTTGCATGAAACGACTGTTTACTTGCTGCCCCCGGGAAAGGCTTTTGGGCGGGTAGTGCCACTTGGACGTCGCCGAATGAGAAAAAACGGGAGTTTTGTCCCTCTGGGTCCCCTGACCCAGAAAGGAGAGCGTCGTCACGTTTTACACGGGGCGATCGGAGAGTCGAAAAATTCTGTCCAAAGCATTCGAACCGTTTGGGACTCCCTCCATTCGCCGGCGAAAAACGCCAAGTGGCGGAGAAATTTAATTCACGGTGACTGGTATGTTCCTGGAATAAGCAATTTTCACTGTATCTGGTCCAAAACGACCGTAGCTGCACTGTCTCTTATTTCCTTTGGGCGTAGCTCAATGCGGGACGGAAGCAATTGTGACAACAGGTTCATATCATCCACGGATGATAAACATGACATTGCATGCTCTGTGCTTCTACACGTATTGTAATGTAACGTAGCATTTAATAGTTCACATTTTGAATTTACACGCGGTTACCCCTAAGACTCCTATGTACTTTGGCGATTAAAACATAATAGTCTCGTTTCCTAACTAAACCTAATTTAATTTAACAAACCGAACGGTATTAGGGTTAACCTTGTGAAGATGACATTAAGTGTTTGAAACCCGGGTCGTGAATAAATCTCTATTCAGGTGAAATTTGCATAGTTTGTCTCCTTTCCACTAATTTAATTTGTTTACATGTTTTACAAAAACCCATTTATCTTTAAGAGATTCAGGCGAGATGTAATGGAAGTTCGTCATTATGCGAAAAACAAAATTTTCACTTTTCCACAGATTTATTTGTAATGTACAATGCGTTTCAGTCCATCGAACCATCTTCAGCTAGAAGACGAGATTCAGCATGTGATATTTGTACCTTTTTGAGGAAGGGGGTGGGATAATAGAGTGAGTAGTAAGATAGGCGTGAACAAAGAGGGTAATGTCGGAAAAGAAAACACTTTTTTCCTCCAAATACACTCCAACACTCACTCACTCATGAACCCTGTGTTTACAAAAGAAATCCATCTGCTCATGGAACTGTGTGCAAACCAGAATTACTTTTTATTCAATAATGTGCTTTATCATCAAACGGACGGCTTAGCAATGGGATCTCCTCTGTCCAGACTAATATTTTTTGACTATTTAGAATCATAATCATTTAACTCTGGCCATTCTACCCTAACTAATATTTTATACTGGTATCACTCTGTGGACGACATAATCTGCTGTTGGACTGGGATTATAAGACCACTAGACAGTTTCCCCAATCTTTTAAATGCCCACAATTAAGTTCACCATTGAAATCGAATCCGGGAAATAGTTGAACTTTCTTGATCTTTCCATTTCTATCACAGAAGATTAACGTACTTTTGGCATATACAGGAAACCATGTTACAGTGATGCTATCATCCCGCCGATTCCTGCCACCCTAAGAACCAGAAACCGTCATTATTCCATTCAATGATACACCGACTTGTTAATTTACCCATAACATAAAAAAATTTCAACCATTAGCTGGACACTATAAAACCAATAGCAGTATCCAATGGCTATAGTGCAAATATTTTCGCCAATCCCTTAAAGAAAAAAAATAAAATTTAAAGCTACTTCACAGTTATGCTACCTTAGTCCAACACAAGAAAAGCCCAAAAATTGGTGTCGCCTATTGTTTGCGGGTGACCTTTCTAATAAAATTGCCCGAAAATGTAATAAAAGGAAGGTAAATATCTCATCCCATTATCCGCAGGCTCTGGGAAAAGTCCTTTGCCGCAACAAAGACAAATTAGAACCCCTCTTACAATCCGGCATTACAAGGTGAACTGTGATCCCTGTGATAAGTGCTCCGATACATAGGCCAGACCCGAAGGAGTTACAAAACCAAAATAAAATAACATAAAAATGCTGGAGGAGTTTTGATGAAACATCACTCTTAGCTAAGCATCTACTACAATTATCCTACTCATTTTAATTTAATCCGGCAATTCAACACCACGAAAACAAGGGCAAAAGACTTGATATTTTAGAGTAACTTGAAGTTATCAAATTAAATATGAATGCTATTTAAAACGACAATATTTTCGTAAACCACTCTCCCCTCCTCGAGTTTCCACAGCAAAAAGTGAAACTCCCTCTCTCCTATTGACTCCACCCTTCGAGCATTGTCCATCTAACCACCCCCTACCCTCCAATCTCAGTATGTGTCGAACAACCCTCCCCTGATAGTGCCCTTCTTACAATCACTTATACCTCATCCCTTAACCTGCCTCTATTCCTTCGATGTCTCCTTCCCGCTTAACCTTCTTTATTCGTCCTTCCTTCTTACCTCCAGGACACCAATTACCTGCCACCGTCCTCTCAAATAATGACCACAATAAAATAGTTTCAGGCGTCACTTTGTGGAAGTGATTCATATCGTAAAGGAGGATGCTTTGTTCTTCCACACATAATTTGTTATTCGCGACCTAGGTATCGACTTTAATAAGATGATGACTTAGTAAGACGAGGCCTGCGTCGTAAAGTGTTGGGGCGTATGTGGAGGAACAAAGTGTTTTTTTTCCGAAATGACCCTCTTTGTCCACGTCTATCTTACTCTTCACTCTTTTCTCCCCCCTCCCCTTACTCAAACAGGTATAAATATGATGTATCACATATTGAATCCTGTCTTATACCTGAAGATGGTACGATGAACTATAACGAGTTGTACGGTACAAATAAATCGGTGAAAAAGTGCAAATTTTGTTTTTCTCATAGTACTCATTTATCCTTACTTCACCTTGAATGTTAACTTAAATGGCGCCCAGTTGATTAATTTCCGTTGTTCCACAATTATTGAGTACATTAAGTATGCAATATATATGAATGCAAAAAAACTTAAGGTTGTTCTCCTTAATATTCAAATGCTTTTGTTTCAAAACATTTATTGAAACAATTACGTAAATTTCAATTAATTTCGTAGAGCGTTTGCGACTGTTGTACAGTATGCTCGTAGGAACCACGGTTAAAGGTTATCCGGCATATACCAGATGTAAATCATCTTCCAATTGCTTCAACTAGTTGATGGTTAACACTATTCTGTTAAGTCATTGAACTGTTGCCTGTCAATAAAATACTTAAGAACCTTTCAAAAAACTCTCAAAACGCGTTGTGCTCTGTCTACAGCATACGTGTGCTTTCCCCGTTATCCCCCATCAACTAAGCCTACCTCTTTGAAGTCAACGCCCAACACGGTAGCAAACGACCTTCAGAGAGATCTCGTTTTTTGGCCTGAACAAGACGCACCAAGGAGGTTCTACTTCTCTCAAAGTCCTTCGGAATATTTTGTTTTTCTAATTGCAGGTAACCAATGCCGACCACGATAATTATGGGCGTCGCCCTGGAAAGAAGCACGTTGAAACAGCTAATTTAAAAAGACAAAAATAAAGTCGATTTCAACCAAATATCGCGTAAACGTTCTCAGAGTATTGTGTTAACGAAGCAATTTTGGAGAACCATTACTAACCTATCCTCGGATTGATAACCCTAATGACGATCCTGAAATGTCTTATGGAGCATTTTCCAAAATATTCCCGATGAGCAATAGTGACAAAATAATGAAGCACATTTATATTAGTGGTATGAACGTCCATGTTTCGGAAATAAAAGGGAAAGAGGATGGAGAGAGAAATGAAATATATAAAAACAAAGTATATACAAGATTATAGATAACCTTGTGATTTGATATTTCGTCCCATAACTGTAAAATCTACCATTAAAATAATAAAATGTGGAAATGCAATTGAGTAATAAAAAGGGCAAAGCTAAGAGAGGGAAAAGGAACAGGGATGGATATAAAGCAATGAAGAATCATAGTGGTAATATTTTTTGCGATGAATTCGGAGTTAAGCATACTTAGAGGAAGTAATTTCAGTCTTTATGTAATAGTGATGAGGAGAACTGAAGTGCGCCATATGAATCACGGTATACTGGCGAAAATGACTGCAGGAAAGTTGACGCAAATTAAATACATTTGCTTAGAGCTGTGAGAAATTTTGAATAATGCAAAAGTTGCGCGTGTACTGGCATATTTAGTAAAATCCTGAACTTCGTTACTTTTTCGTATTGTGTGCAGACTTTTTAGCTTGTGTTGGAGAACTTTTCCTGTCTTTTTTTATATAAAATAAATTTGTGCCAAACGATTGGAAGAGTGAAATAATTGTACCTTCGTATAGAGGAAGGGGGAGTAAGATGGAATACAAGATTTTTACACCCATAAGTTTTCTAAGTATACTGAAGAAAGTATAAAAGTTATACAACAACACACATACAAAATTTATTCTAAACAAAATACATTGCGATTCCATAATGGTATACATGTACGTATGGATATACAAGTGTATTTTGTAAATGTGTATATTTGCATTTCAGCAATTACTTGAAAAATGTATATATGTGCGAAATAAAGCATATTGTCAATTTGTTAATATGTGAAGAAGTTATACTACAAACTAAATAAACAGAGCTAATAGAAGATAGTGGTAAATCTTGAAAGAACATCTAGTGAATGAGATGTTGAATACTGCTCTAGCAAACTATGAAAATACTTATATAATTGTGAGATGGAATTAACTCCAGTGACCGTTTAAAATAAGACATACTCGCAGCATAAAGTAATGGCTGTTTAATATTTTGGGCATAAATTAATGAGATGCGTTTGCACGAATAAGGTAAGATATGTTGATATAAAATGATATGGCACAACTGGTAAAGATCTCATAAGATCTAAAAGAAGTCCTCTGCATCTTTATCGTGTTAACAGAGAGAAAGACATCGAGAAAAAAAAGTATACGAAATGGAAGTATTTTTTTAATGATGTTAATGAGAAAAAAGATTGAATATTGATCATTTACTGTGCAATAATGGAATAAATAGACAATTTTGCATATATGGTCAACATTTTTGTCTAAGGCGTTAGAATAAGCAGTTTATAAAATTGTACTCATCCCTATATTATTGTAACGAAGACGAATTAAACTTAGATGCGTCAGGATTAAACACAGTGGGTACGAAGTAAAAAACTTGAGTTTTAAAAAAAAAATAGAAGAAATGGGAGAGAGTGAGAAAGAAGTTTGTAATGAAAGAATATAGTTTGGATTCAACGGCAATAGATAAGACAGAAGTAGACTATGAGAAAGAGGAAATAATTTTCGAAAGCCGAGTCACCAGACATCAAATGAGAGAGGAGAGTGACTCGAGGGCGAGGTGGGTGTAGATAGAGAGAATGTGACGAAGAGACTCTCGAGGCAATGAGTATTAGACGTCTCAGGAACAGAAGACAATGCTTGAAACAATTTCATGTATGAATGCAATTGAGGCAAAAACAAACTCTAGAATAGGACATTGCGGAAAAATTGCAGGATGGATTGAGATTCCTAAAATAAAATCAAATCGGAGAATTTTTCACTAATATTTCATCAAAGGAAAATGGTTAAACCTTTATGTATTTAAATAAAACAGTTTCTGGCGTAACTTGGTGGAAAATCTTCATACTGACTTTTAATGATCAAACCACTTGTCAATATTACCAACCCTCCTTCTCCGCCTCAAACCATAGACTTTTAGCCCCCCTCTTCATAGCTCAACCAATCCTTTCTTTCCTCCCTCCTCTTCCCCTCCGCCCAGAGATATGTATATATACGGTGTTGGACTTGTTTATTTTTACCTGATGATGTTATGCTATAACGAAACCTGGGTAGTAAAAATTAAAAAGTTTATGTGGAAAAGTAAAGTGGTTTGATTATTAAAAGTTTATGTATTTAGCAAATTGGTGACTCCAGTAACTGAACTTTTTTAAATGAAATTAGTGAGATAAAAACTATGTTCCATGGAATAGGATTTAGCATTTCATATCGATTTAGGTATTATTTTCAAAGCAATATATTTATTTAGTCGGAAAAAATGCAAGGAAAACGAAACTTTTACCGGTAAAAGAATAACAGCAAACTGAGTTATTTAATTAGTAAACGTAGCAACAAAACCGAGAAAAATACATTTCACCTGAAGCTGATCGAATCAATACAAATAAATATCCAGGCCATTATGAAAGATGCTGGGGAAAATTTTGCTATCGAATGGATTGAAAACGGATAAAAGGAATGTTCCAGATAGAATATCAGGAAAAGTTTACATAATGAAAGGGTTACGCTTTGGTGTACACGCCTTAATTATTCAACGAATCTACAGCGGCTGTAAAATACTGGTTTTTAATGAAAAAATATCGACTGTTCCGAAAATATCAGGCGCAGGTTATGAGAACATGTCGCATGACATCATGAAATATTTTCAAGTGCTCATAATAAATTGGAAAATCAATTATTAAACTGAAATAGTACGGTAGTATATGTAGAATAACTGCTGTCTATCACAGAGAATTACAGGGTTAGATAAAAGTAAAAGGAACGTAACACGAGAATTTTAGATATTCTTACGGCATCTCAGCAACAGGCAACTGTAACATTACTAAAATAATTTTATATTATTTTTTTGTGATTTAGATAGCTAGGAAATACTCGAACATTTACAATTATTAAAATTGTTGAAAGATGTTACATTATTCTCAATTTATTCATTCTCAGGGAAAACAGAAGTTGCCGAAAGTTCCGTTTGGAACCGTGAATGCGGATATTTAAAAAAAGTGCCGAACGCTTAAAACTCAATTCAATTAGCTTGGTTTCGTACTTCTTCAGCAACATAAAAGCATTCTATGAATGGAGAGTGTTCAGGTAACCAAAGCTTCAAGTGCAGTATTTATTCATCACTTTAATCCTTTTATAAGGATGATATAACATGTGCTAAAATATTAATTAGATCGATAATCATAGAGAAGGATTGAAAGCGTTACTACAGGATTGAAAGCGTTACCTGTATTTGAATCCGGTAGTCTTGAACATATTCATCCATTATATAAGCAAGTAACCAGTTATCCGTTTTAAATAATACTTCCCGTCAATATTTAAATCTTACCAGGGCAATAAAAATAAATGCGTGTAGGTAATAGGTGGCCCGGAAATGTTTGCACTTAGAGAGCAATAAAGATTATTGCAGCATCCAGGTAGGAGCAGACCGGAAACTAATATATAATATGCTCCACAAACGATTTAAAGCAAAAGCTTGGACAAAAAGCTTATTTATACCAGATGAGCTATCAATTAAAAATTGACAAGCTGGGAAAAATAGAGTGCATAGAATATTTTTAAAAATTGCTAAGAACTTGGACTCTGATTCACCAGGAAAACCAGGAACTGAAATTTGCCCTCATGGTTTGTTACAGACAAAGAATTATTAGATTCATTCAGAGAATTATTTCAACTAAAACAACTCGATCCATTGTGTGCAGATGTCTGATGCATGTATTGCAATTACTACGGAAAGTACACAAAAATCTAGTACAATGGATTCATGAAGAACTGCATAGAATATATTATCATACGAAATGATTGAATTCACTATATCCATTCATTCCATGAACACCGAACTGTGCCAACTCCTTGATATAACACGATTTTTTCAATCAAGAAATATGTTGTACTATTGTTTACTTTTCTCAAGTCCATTCTTCGAGAGAAAGATAAATGAAATTGCCTTTTATAAGAAATTATTCCCTCACTATTTACGTTCTCACTCATGAACTTACTGTTTGTCAGGACAAGTATAGGGAGGACACATGAAAATACACTTAAATTCCAATCACTTTTCTCCACTTTCTTGAGTTCTCTCTTTGACATATACACGCGTTAGAAGAAAGTCCTGAAAGGGAATCAGGTCACTGGATTTTTTCTGCCCTCAGCACACACGAGAAAGCATAGCAAAGGATCAAACACGCTCCTTTCCTCCAAAAATAATCCCCTCCGAAGAATACTCGCCACGCGCACGACCGAAATCGCCTCAAAAAGCGTTCGGTCATCAATTCCGGGAGGCGAGAATGGGCCGCGCGTCCCTTTTCCTCGTCCCGTCGAGGTGAACCGAAGCAAGTGCGACGCTCACTCGGGCAACCTACGCCTCTCACAAAGGTGACGAACGGTTCACTCCGGCCGGTCAAAGATTTCGTCCAGAGGGTGTAGCGGGATATTCCATCACCTATAATGATCAATCCTACGCGTAAGATATGCTCGACGCAGCTCAACACTCATTTCTCCAATCAGTTACTCTCTTCGTGGTTAAAACAGTACCCTAAGGAACATAGACATAATATAAGCGGTCCAGCGATGAATAAAAGCCTTTGTAACATGGTGTTGGAAGAAAATTCTGAAGATTAAATGGACAAATAAAGTATGGACCGAGGAAATACATAGAAGAGCAGAAGAGGAAAGGACTATACGGAGAACAGTACGACAGAGAAGGATGAAAGATGGATTGGACACACATTGATCACAATCGATTAGTTACAAACATATTTGAAGGGTTGATAGAACAGAAGATCTCGCAAAGAAGATCTAGAGACAAGGGCATAGGAAAAATTAAGGACGTTAAACGGAAAAGCTACCGGGGGGGAGAGAAATAACACTGAATAGAGAATGGAGGGTCGCAGTAAACCAATCTTAGGATTGAAATTCTAATGATGATAACAAATGAAGTATTTGACACATCATTGTCTGATTTGTGTTTTAATGAGAAAATTTAAAAATTGATTGAAAAACTGTACATAATAAATATCAAGTGTCTCGGAACAGTGATAAATTTAGAATATGTTTTCATACATGGGCATAGTTTATCCAATGATGATATAATAAGAGCATATTTCCCATGTTTGATACATACGACTTATGCTGCACAATACCCATTTAGTGAATGGTATTAATTGTGATACATGAATGTTATATTAATTTACATCAATTTGATTTGTAATGCATACGTCTTTGAACTAATTATGAATTCAAGGATTTTTAACATGAGGGACAAGATTTTTGGGTAATTTCGGTCGGCAATCGAGAATTCAAGGGAGAGAGTCTAATTTTCCCCGTTACCCCCTAGAAATTCGTCCCTGCTGCGAACATACTTAGAGGGCGGAGAGCGGCAGGAGTTCAAGAACAGAGCGGAGGAGTGGAAGGCAATGACTGGGTGGGTGTGAAGGATTTTTTTTAGGGTGGAGAGGGAGGGAGGGAAATGGCCTTATCGAACGTGCCTATGGCTACCTGGACCCGCCTCCATCAACCTCCTTCAAACGTGGCTTTGATTCCGGGTCAGGAATGGAGTGGACGGGCCGCACGGAGGATTGGAGGGAGGAAGCGAGGGGAGAACAAGGAAGGTGGAGTGGAGCTCCGAGCGCCCGTGGAGGTGCGAGTTCCCGGCCGCCGATGCATAACCAATTTCCACCGCCGCGACACAACCTGCCGCCGCCACCCGCTGCGGTACCACGACTACCCCGGGAGCCTCGAAACATCGCCGACTCATTCTCGACTCGACACACCTCGACGGAGAGCCTTCATCTCATCCATCCAACGTCGACTTGGACCATCAAATTGTGACCGACTTAAGGAACGAAAGTGATACTTCGGAAGTTTAATAGACGAATGCGTCCATGCGGAGTATACATCAGTCGGCACACCCACTCGTGTCTATCTAATGCACGCAGAAAAACAATAATGATTCCCCATGAATTTCATTCATGTAACCCCGTCACGATTCGTTTTCTCCTTTTAATTTGTATCAGGAGAGCAAGTAATTTTCTCCTATCATAAAAAAGGTTTTTTCTTGGAAAATATTTCTTTAAAAAACTGCGAGAATCTTCACGGAAGCCTTGAGAAAATATTTATCCTCTGCGTAATAATTTAACCATTTCCGTGTACAGGCTGTATTATGGCTCTAGTCCACATTTTCAATGAACTTAATGCCATAAAAGACTTACTTTGCTCTAGTAAAAATTTTAGACGGATGACAAATATGGATTTCTCATCTTTGTGAAGTGATGGACATTCGGCCGTTAACACAGAAAAATCACCAAGGCCAAGCGACCAGTGAAACAAAGAAGATATAGGATCATAAAGGTATATTTTTTGTAATTTTTTTAAATTTGAAGTTTTCGTAGTTTCATGCATGTGAAGGTTTCAAAGGTATTTTGAACGATCTTCTTATATGTGGGTCACTAGAAAATATAGTAAGTGCAGTGTGGGGGATGTCTATATACATTTTTACTCCACAAAATGTACTCGCCTATTTTATAATTATGTTAGTCATTCATTTGATCAGTCAACTGAAAGTCAATAGATTATTTTAGCAAACTGATGCAATTTATGGCACGTTCGGTAAACATGAAATGGAAGTTCTAGCAACTAAAGACGTATTGGCTAAAGACACATCAGCTAAAGACGTTTATGGAAGAAAAACTTCATCTTACGTTGAGATTGTCTCATTCCCTTCTTCCTTTCCTAGTCTTTATTTTCTAATACTTGCCTCCTCTGATTCCCGTTGACATAACAATGGACACTAGGTTCAAATATTCTCGATGTCTTAGTTAAAGTTATTCTGACGAAAAACATAACGTGAGCCCTTATTATGTATAAACTTAATGTATTGGAACATTATATTAATGGAATTCTAGTTTTTCCTTCTTATATGCACATTCTCCTTTTACGTAAGAAGAGTAGGTGTTTCTCAAGTCCACACCGAATAAATAAAAATCCTTTTAAAGAACCCTGATGCAAACTGTGGAATGAATTAAATATATATTGATGAAAAAGTCTTTTTTATTCTTTCTGATTAAGTAAGAGCAAAAGTACTTTGGAAATATCCATTCAAAATATTTTCCTCCTCACACCGACGGCAACAAAATTCGGCCAATGATTCTCCCTAATGTAATTAAAAGTATGATCATAAAACTATCTACTGCAATGCGTCATAAACACAATAGGTACTTCGTGAGGAAGGAAAGTGAATACAAAAATACTTCTTCCTATTATCTTGTCACGTACAGTTAACAATCATATATTTTCCTCTTATGTCATCTTCCCTCTATTTTGTTCTACTTTCAGAGGTTGCAAAACTTCCTCCCGGTAGCTTCCGGCAAGGCAACTTATTCATATTTAAAAATGACTTTCTTTAGTCTGAATATATACCTTTCTCCCCAAAATATGAATTTACCGTTCATGAGCGTTGCGCGTAAGTGGAAGCATCTCGAATTTGTAACAATTTCTCTCTTTCAAGGCTTGAAAACACTTATGAGAACAAAAACAAAGCTCTTAATCTGTACAGTAGGACAAAGAAAATTTTGGACCGGAGATACTTGGTGTTCATTGTCTTCTGTTCCTGAGTGAATCATATCATTGTGTATTTATTTTCACGATCCCTTGGCTATAAATCAATGAAAGCTTTCATTAAAAAATGTTTCGTTAATTTCCTCTCACTCTTTATCTTCTTCGTTTGTTCTCATTCGGCCCTCGGCCATCTCCAAAATAATATCCGCTTATTTTAAAACGAAGGAAAAATTCAGTTCTCATTCAATAATTCACTTCATCGTGTTAAGACCGTCATGGGATGAATGCATTTTCACGAATTCAGGAATAGAGATGCCCAATTTCAATATACAGAAATACTCGTAAATGTAGTATCTTTCGCGTATCTGAAGTCTCCGTCTCCCTTAATACTCTCTGAGACGTTGATTTGCTCAACCGTGTGAAGTTAATCGCCGGAATTTCAACCCATAAATATTCTCTCCAACCCATCTCTCTCTCGCTAACTCTCGCTCGTTCTCGTCTCGTTTCACGAGCAAGACTACCGATCCCTCCTTCCTCAGTGGAGACACATATTCCGTTATCTTGAAAAATTATCTCATTACAAAAATCGAAATTATAAAATATTGACAGCTGGGCGTGTTATTTCGGCAGGAAAAGGCCTTTGACTGAGTCAAAGATCAGCAATTCAAATTCAGACTCGACCACGGATATTTTTATGATGGTTTACTTTCAAGAACGATGGAATCAGCGCGGAAGCAGTGAAGTGGCAGATAGTAAATCAAAAACTGAAGTGTTAATTAATGGTTTTCAGAATTCTTAAATAACCAGTGCGGAAAAAACATATTTACCCTACGCTATTTCAAGGACTCCCAAAATATAATTCCGTATCAGGTCATTCACCTATCCAACATTCATTAATCCACCCATGTCTTTCGAGTCTCCTCCCCCGATTGTATTCCAATTTTTTAAGCATATTAAGAATATTAATGATTGATATAAAATTATACAGATATTTTGCCTTTATAACTTAACCTTTATAAAGACTGTTAAATGAGCGAATCCATAGAAAGCTTCACTCCGCCGACGGTTTATTTTTGTGAGGCCACCAAAACCTAACGAATTGATTTCAATAATTAAACCATTTTGTTTGAAGTAATGAAAATGTAATTTAAGTCCACCATAAAGTCGTATAGTATGAACTACGTGTTTCTGATGTTTTACTCCGTATTCCCCACTTTTGTGGACAAATATTAAAATTTATATTTGATAACTTCCAATTTTCATAAATAGAGAGTTTGAAAATGTGGATAGCACTAGAAGCTAATGCAGTTGTTGCAAATACGATGTCAAACACATGAATTAATTTGGACAATGGACTTAGCACGACTGAATTAATTTGGAATGCATGAGAACAGTTTTTGCCTTGAACTCCCAAAGCTGATACTTAAAACTAAACCGGATAGAAGAGTGAGTTTACTTTTTTTATTCTTCAATAGGTAAGTTTAAATTCCATTTACTGAAAACGAAATTGCGTTATCCAAAAGATTCTAGGGTTAAGGATCATGAAATTTCTCGCAAAATAGGTTACCTAAAGCTTTTGATCTGGTAAATTAGGAACAGGAAATTCTATGCTATACATTCTCTCAAATGTATTCCATCCAATGATGCATCCCAACTCCAATGAATTCGCCATCTTATTTCCTTCAACATTAAAAATACCCAAAATTTTGTTAGTTCCGCTAAAAAAAGCCATACCACCAGGAAAAGTTTTCTATGGTGTTACATTCACTACTCGTGATGCCGCGAGGTGAAGTCTTTGAGTATGTAATAGTTCCCATCGGATGAGAATGTCAAACTGTGTAACCCTTGCAGCTTCTTCATAGCAGTAGGCTAGCACCGTCTACTGGTTTCTCCCCACCCATCCTTCGCATTCTACAGTTTCTCTACTGATCGTAAAAATATATCATTAATGGTTTACACTGCCTCCCAAGTTGGTTTCTTCCAATTTTAGTAATTATTTATTGTTCTTTGAAGCGATACAATGCTTACGTAGACAAAATAACAATGTTTGGATCATACAAGCACTATATTTTCCGTGGACTGTTTTTGTTTTCATATGATCCTTCAAAGGAAATCAAATTCTGCGCAACAGAACGAAAATTCAACGACAACATTTTGGAAACTGTTAACGTATTACTCACAAGGATAACTTGGCCGGCCCCGTTAAAGATGCATGGTGAAATGTCCCTTTCTATGACTTTTCCTCATAGCGAAAGTTGATTTCAGCGCGAATTTAACGGTTGAAAAATTTTTAAAGGCAAAGTTAAGACAAGCTATAATGACATCAATGAGGCTCAGACTTAGTACGTAAAGAAATATCTCTAAGAAATCGAATCAATGATAACCCAACTAAACAATGGATTGTTGACATAATATTGATTCTGCATTAATTTGTCACTGAGTAGGCAATTCCACCAAACCTAGATTTCCAAGAGGATTGGGGTGGTGTGGTGGCTAATTTTCATGCTTCTCACCCCAAGGGTCCGGGGTAGAATACCGGAGGGAACCGGATGGTGCGGTGATTAATGTGAAGACTACTCAAATCGAAGATTAGAGTTCCAATCCCGGAGATTGCAATAGTTAGTTTCCTGTGGTATCCAGATCCCTTGGGTGCTATGTCGAGATCACTTCAATTGGAGTACGCCGTACGTTGGAAGGGACGTTAAATTGTGAACTCCTTGGCGCCTATCGTTAAGAGCAGGCTAATACCGACACCAGGTTTCTCCCCTCCAATCCCTAAACATCCTACCCTGCTACTGAATAACCCACCTCTCCCTAATGATGCAATAAACTTTGCTGTTGGTCACTATCCCCAATAATTACCACTTAATTTCCAAAACAGCTCCTCACCATGAAATGAATTCATACTATACTGGGAACTGGCTGCAAATAGATTATTACAAATTTTATTCTTTTAAATAATTAGTATTTTTACCCAATTTAACCAATATACTTGGACAATAAAAACGAAATACCAGTAAAAATAGTCTATCTCTCTTGAATGAACTCCTGAGATGGATCCTCTTCGATCTAGTTGAATAGGTTATTTTGCATCTGCATAAATAAAAACACTGAGTCCAGCTTCTGTGCTTGAGCACTCATCAGTAGGCCCACGTTAATTAGTGAGGAGTTTAACATTGGGATATCCATGCATCACGAAAACATATTCAGCAAATGAAATATGTTAATATCCCAATCCCCCAAGTTTTTATTTCTTACTATTTCATGTATCACTGTGATAAGTCTTAAATACAGTTATTAGATTAGATTTTGATATGTCAAGGGCACGTTAAGTCGATTTAAATTGATGTTGATTGATTTAATTTAACTTTAAATTGATGAATAGATAAATATCTTCTTCACCTGATCTAAGATTTCAAAGTAACCAACACGTATTACGAATGCAACAATTTCTGAGTGTAAAAATCATTCACCCTGACCGGGATGGCTAATGATTTTTACACTCTGAAATTGTTGCATTGAAATGCATGTTAGCGGATGACTCCGTTAAGAGTTACCGTTGCGGCATCTCCCGCAGTTTCTTGAAACACGTATTATTTAATGGATATAAATTTTACCCCGCACTTATTTCTTGACGGGAAGACCAGCAAGTTCAAGTTCTCCATCTACATTTTGTGTGGGTTTGATAATTTAGTGGGTATGAATTTCAACTGATGATCGGAGATACCTTGGTAAACATTTCTTACGGATGCATTTAGAAAACCAAGTCATCAAAGAAATAAAATTTTCCGTAAATTAGAACTTCGTGGGAAACCGCAGATAGTACAGGACGGGACTCTACTCCGAAAGCATGAATTTCTAATGTCCTGGGGCCTAGTTTGAGGTGATGTTCAGAACCGCCCTACCCAAATCAATCTTATGGTTGTTTTCAGTGCGGTTTACACTGCCAGTAAAGAAAGTCGATTGAAAGACCCAATATATTTCTAATTTACTCCGGAATATATAGCCTGGGTTCACTGTGGAATATATTTCTGTGGAAAAGAGAGACTGTTAAATAAAGGATACCCGAGTGTATATTCCCACTTAAGTCCATCTAGTACAACGTAGCTCTAATCATAAAAACAATAGAAAAATGAAAAAATCCCACTTTTGTTTGAGCTTTAGTGAATGCTAAAACTTGTGTATCACTTGAAAGTAAAAAAAATGGAACAGATCGAGGCTCAAAGAGGATTCTTTGAAAATATAAGGATTTGTTCAGTTGGCCAAAGAAGTTGCCTCGCCGTACTTCCCTTGGAGTCCAAAAAATCGGAGTAATTCGTTCCGGTTTCGTGATTGCCTCCGACCCGGCCGCCCCAGTGAACTGACCCTCGTGGTCCGAGCGACCGAATTGGTCGCTTGGCCACGCCGTTTCCGCAAACACGACGGGGACGTGAGCCAAAGGGGGTGCTTTGGGGCGGGGGAGGGTAGAGACCCCGCGATGTGAGCCCAAGGGCGCACCATTCACGTGGAACAGGGCTCCTTGCCAGGAGACTCCCATCCGATGGATGGATGCTTCGAAGTGGGGCCAAAGGGGACGCAACTCGACGACCCTTTGGGGCCGTCCCGATGAACGGTACAACGGTGGACGCGTTCCATCGTCAAACAGGAGCCGCGAGTGGGGCATGGGCAATAGAGTTTAACGGTGAGGCATTGTTCCCTAGTTACGTGTCGAGATGGCTAGTGCGTAGGTAGCAACACTGTGAGGTAGAAGTAGTTCGCGTGGAAGGCATGCGACATCTAACGATGTCTTCACCGTCCAGTGTTACTGTGTGAGTAATATCAACGATCTGCTCACTAGTAGTCATAAAACAGTCTTAGTAGAGTGTATTTTGTAATAGAAACATTTTTTGGCACATTCGATCCAGCTGAAAACTATCTTCACACTCTGTGTTTGTTTATATCAACCTTTTACAAAACTAAAGTTGAGCGAAGAAGCCTTAACTTTGTGAAATGACATCTTCATGTAGAAATATAAAATTACTAAATAATGAAGGATCTCAGGTTTTCCCGGCGTATGGTATTCAGGAATTTTTCTCGGGTTTCCCACCGGCAATTTTCACAAATTATTAATAAATACGACACTCGTTTTGACGTTTAAAAGTCATTAACCAGCGTGATAGATGTAACGGCAGCACTAACTGGATAAATAAGTTTAAACGTTAAAATACCTGCCATGTTTATAAATAAATTGTGAAATATTACTTAGCAGTATTATCTTTTCCATTTTTAACAACAATTTTAAGCATTATACGTCATAATAGAATTCATTTACTTCAATATTTTCTTTTTTCATAATTATCGAGTCTGCAAATTTACATTTGACAGATTTAATGACGCTTTGAATGTCGGGAGGGTCAACCGAAGGAGGCTCATGATTGATGGACTACAAAAACATTTACTTACGATGTACTCACACCTCACCCTATGTTAATGAAACGTGAATAGTACTTTTATAAATCAATCCAGTTTGGTTTCCAGAATAACTGCAGTGCAATTTGGCGACAAACGTAAGCTAGTTCTACTCATTCAGCCCCAGGAGAGTACACAGGGATTAGGGGAGAGGAGGAATGTTATAGAGAACTAGGGCGTTGGCATCCGTTCGCTTTTCGTGAAGGTCGCCACTATCTAACGCTTAATGAAAGCTCCGCAGCGGCAAAAGGTTCTCCACTGGATAATCGAAGAGGGGCCAGAATGCTTAGAAAAATATACGACCATGACTGGCGTTGCGATGTACACTGATATAAGTCAGCCATCAGTCTTCTACTTGTTGCAGACATAATACTAATACTAACAGTCGAGACACAGACCATTAAATGTTCCACACGATATCCCCGGGATATATTTTCCCAGCACCACGCCTAGAGCTTAGAAATTAACTGATGCAGAAAGCAAGGCATTTCAAACCTTGATATTTCAACTGGATGGAATTTCACTTTCTTCCTTTTTTCATGTAACGTTTCTCTTCGTGAGCAATATATTTTCACCACATAAATGCAACTGGCATCGAAAAGTATTTAGAGAATCCTTACCGATGAATTCCAACACGTCATTTAGAATTTCAATTGTTAATAAGGACAATAACGTAGATATTTGTTGCCTCACGGCGTAGTTGTCACGGTACATATATCTCACAATTCCATTTGTAATGGGAGTTGATAGGGTTTTATGAACAAGGAAATTATTTTAGAGGTATTATCGATCTCCTAAGATCAGTAAGACTGAAGTTTTATGAGCACTACACTATAAAAAAATCAGCATTTATTGGAAGTGAGGAGTAAAGGTCTTCAATTAGACTGGAATGGCGATATATACATGCGTGAATTTGCGGGTAGTAGAGCGATCATGATATAACATTTATATACAATCCATAAAACTATCTGGGGTTGAAATGTTATTTGCCATGCAGTGCCACACAAACGTGATCTAAGCGGAGTTGAATTCACCAACACTAAGGTGGTATAATCTAACGTGTTATAGCATAATAACTTCGTGGGGTAACGACAGGAACCGTCATTCCAATTACACCCACAAACGCTATGTTCAATATTCAGTAATAATACATCAATATTCTGAAAATAACAGTAAAACAATGAAAATAAATTGGACCAATTAAATTCATTTCAAGGAGATTATTATAGTTTCAGGTGTCAATTAATGTTGTCGAAAAAATAATCGTGCATTCCTTTAAAAATCGTGGTTATTTCTGTTGAATTATTTGAACTGATTTGTTCCAAACGGACTGTATCACACATAATATTCCTTTGTTTTTTTTTTTGCTATCATTTTATTGCACAACCAACCATTTTCAGTTATACATAAGGATGTATTTCCGATTATCCTCAAGGCCCATGTCGTAGCAAACACTTGTTGGAATGTGCCTCATAATGACTCCTTGGACCATCCATTCATTTTTATTGAAGCCCTTCAGGTATCAATTCTGGAGCACTCATCGTTTGGTGGTAAACTTGTTTTGGTATTCCATGAGACATAGCGTAAATAGTGGACCCCATTGAATTCCTTCGATGCAATAAGCCGTCGCCGCACCAATGCTCCTTCATTCGTCCGGATGAAAGATGTGAATCACGCACTTTCGTAACCTCGGCTCAAACCCACTTTGCTCGCTCAAGTTCGAATCTGTCTCCGGTTTCGTAATCACGGCCAACTGGAGCACAACCACGCCCAGATTCAGTCGGTGACATTGCGCTCCATTTGGCGGACTAAGTCGGTTCCGAAAATGTTTGGCGAGCCAAGCGGCAGGCATAGCTTAGATCACACGCCTCTCTTCCTCTCTCTATCTCTCACAATTTATGTGGACACTGCCGCGGAATTCCATTCCGGGAAACATGCGACCATGCCACGCATCAAATTTTAAAAATAAAAAAAATATTAATTCATTTCTGGAGTTTATTTTCCCTATAAACGAGTTGAAATGTGTTTATTTGACTACGCTTTCGAAATCCCAACGTGAAATGGGAAAGGGAAAGCTTGACACATATGTATGTATTCAATTTGCAAATTAAGTGGCCAAAATGACGAGAGCGATTGAATATATTATTTAGAATGGTGAAATACTATACTCAACCCCAAATTAATACATACTTAGTTTTTGGAATAAAAACAAACTGTATAAAGCAGTTTATAAAGTGTTGTCGATAAAGTAAATTTGAAAAGTAAAGGAAAGAAATATTTTCTAATCATAAACTTGCGAATGCTGTATCAGTAATTTTTTTAAATTTACATTAAAATAACGCCATTTCCAGGTTATCCTGGTTGATAAAGCAACCGCCTGCTCGTCCTAAGATCATTTTCCAGCTGCGGCTTTTGCTATTGGTGGGAATCCTGGCGTTTTGTCTCACTTTAAAATTGGTGAATTGTGGAATGTTCCGATTGTTGCGGCGGACATAGGTGGGGAGGTCGGGTCGATAATGTATGAAGGCAACCTTCTTACTTTAAATACATTTATTGTCTAGAGACATATATCGAGAACACAATTACAATCAAGCCATGGAGAACAATTTACAACTAATCCATGCGAACAACTTACAACTAAACTTGGTGGGCGATCACGGTATAAGTCTGGAGCGAGCCGATCAGTACCCCGTGGTCCCGTGCTCGGTCGTGATGGTCGCCGGCTGGTCGCACTGGGAACAAGTCCGAACCAATGCTCCTATCCGACGCAAGGCGCCGAACCCGGCCCCGTACTCGGTCGTGATGGTCACCGGCGGGTCGCACTGGGAGCACGTCCGAAGCAACGACCCTTATGTCGCCAAGCACAAGACTCTCTATGACGCAAAGCACAAGACTCCCGGACCCTTAGGCATGAGACCCTTATATACCGTCTTGTCCAGTAGGGGACGTCGTTCATCTTCCTCAAGGAATGACGTCTCCGCGAGCCACGCCTGGACCCTTGCCCTGCGGGGGTTACCGAGGGTCAGGAACACGTGGCCCGGACTGGCAGGGTCATATCCGGTTCATGTCCTGTGCAGCATTTGGACACCCTCAGTGCAGGACGGTTGGCCACTCGGGGTTATGTCTTTGTAACTAATAGCTTGCAGCCGCGCGGAACTAAAGGCTTGCAGCCGCGCGGCCATGTCCTTGCGACACGATGAAAACTAGCTAATAGAAAAATAATTTATTCTACGGAATTTAATCTATGGCATTTTATCTCCAACACACTCAAACATATTAGTTCCTTGGCCAGATATTAAAGTTCGGATGTCTAGAAAAATATTTAATTATCCACCGCATAATAAAATTCCAACTTAAAATACTGACTTCAATAAAAATACTTCATCAATTAAATCATTTTAAAATTATGTTCAAGAACTACCATTACAATAACCGTATTGCACTATCCTAATATTCAATAATTATGAAATTATGTCTGATTATACACTAACTCACTGATATGCATAAACGTTTGATCACTTAAAATGTGGCTTGAATGACTGGTGGCTGTGAAATGTTGTGTCGAGTAGTGAATCAATTCCAATCGTCGGCAAAAAAAATTTGAATTCTGCGAAAGTTGTTAGATTTATAAAAACTTGGGAAAGTAATTTACCACAATCTGAAAACGTAGGGAATTAATGAGTAGTTCAAGGGGTGCTTTAAGGGTTTTTAAAAATTAGACTGGCTGCCTGTGCATACTTCCTTTGGAAGGAAATGGCTTCTCTATGCGGATAAACGACCTTAATTTCAGCTTTCTACATCAGTGATAAAAATCCTTTGCGCACATAAATACTGGGAATATTACAAAAAACTTATGGCTTTTTCTAATTTCTTATTTATACACATTCGAATCGAATGCCCAGCCACAAAATACCCCTATTTGTGGTTTCCAACTCAAGAGTCAAATCTATGTCAAGTCCATCCGTGGATTCGTAGATATATTAACTGAGAAATTTCATATAATAGTACAGATAATATCGAAGTAAACATGTAATACTTACTACTACTGTAGAAATAAAAAATGACTAAATGGTTGAATGCTCTCATTCTCGCCATCGACTAATGTTGAACGAAATTATGAAAAACTGCTCAAACGAGAGTCTACGACAGTGTCCATTTCCTCATTATTTCAAGCGCAACCACCATGAAGTGTTTTCCCTCTTTAACCGCTCGTGTTTAATGGACAGTACGGACCATAAACGCTCGCAATCACTTCTAGGGCTATTATTATTGGGCATGTATGCAAAACATGTATAGAATTTCTCCTTTCTGAATACAAGCTATTTCCAACAACGAAATTGTACCCCTTACTTTTCACACATTATGTCAACATAAATAGAATGATCATCAAGCCAATAATTAACTCTCTCCCAATTCACAGTTAGACAAAGCTTTCTTTTTCAATATATGGATATCAGTTTACCTCATCATTTCCTAGTCTTGCATACTGCTCTCGATTTTTATCTTCCAGACAGCAAATATCATTTAATTCTCTGAAAATAATTACATATATAAGAACATTTCTAGTCAATTCCTAGAAGTTATGAAAGCAGAATATGACATGGTTGGCAGAAATTGGAAGAATCCCTATTTTGTCGATAACATGTGCATTACGTTGAGGTCTCGAATTTTATCCTCTTTCTTTTCTAAATATTATATTAATGTAGTAAATAGCGCCGAACAACGGGAATGATAGATTTGAAAGAAAAAAAATTACATTTTACGCAGTACAAAATAATTCTTTTGCAAGGAATCGTGGAAAAGGAACACAAAGATCAGTGTGCGCTCAACCACAATCAAACTGCTCAAACAGATTAATGGGGGTAAGGTGCTATGCATCCCTAGAATCCCACAATATGGGTCGTTATCATAGCGCATATATCACAAAAGTTTGATACGGGATATTTGCCAAATATCTTTGTTTTCGTTCAACAGACATATTCGTTGAGTTAAGAGCATCTCAAAAATTCCACTTTAAGAGAAGATATCATTGGTGGAGTATGGATGGAGTATCATAACCCGTATTCAGAAAGCTCCTAGCCCTTGCTCATAACAGATATATTATCCACTCGGCGCTAAATGGTAAAATCCACTCTAAAACGTAGGAAAAACAGTTTCAGTTTCCAAAAAATACCCTCGATTTAAGTAACATTTACCACTTTTGAAATGAAAAATTCTAAATTATCAGCATTTATTAAGAATGAAATAGATACCACTTTGAAATTAGCAAATCACATTTATCAAGCCGAAGATTGGTTTGGTAGAGTTCAACTAATACTAAGCCCATCGGCGCGTCAAATTCGCACATTATAATATGGGGGCCAGTTCCTTTCCCTGTGCCGACTATGATTTCCCAGGAAGGTCTGGTATCCGAAAAATCGCTTGAGTAAAGCTGAGGGTGCCCATTGGCGTCTCCGGGAATAGAACCCGAGTCCTCCGGTCAGATTCCCAGCGCTCTACCCAATGGACTTCTACGTCACATCATAAAGTAAAGTTATACTTGAATAAAAATTCATCTTTATCATGAGACAACATTAATTAAACTTAATTACGACTTTATTCAGTACAATAGTCGCAGTGACTCACTTTGATTTTATTCAAGTTCGCCGTGACTACTGAGACAACAATAAAATAATTTAATTGCAATATGAATTACAAATTCGACCATAATCTTTTGGCGGAATCCAAACCCGCTCCCATCAGGTCAACCAGAGGATCCATCCTGCCATTTGGGTGACCAATAATCACGGAACGCACGGCGGGGTAAATCACTCCCTATATTCCTATTTCGAAGGGATCTTGGTCCGATCGAATACCGAGGGGGATAATTAGGGACTAGAATTTACCTGCATATCTTTATGCTTATTCCACAGCAGTGTACCACGTACATGGCACGAATGTCGCTTTCAGAATCTGTTTCGCAAGCGAGGCTCACCAAAAAAAAATTCGAATTTCCTTTCAGCGAGTGAAGCTCGTCAGAGCAGCCTCCTCGTTCCCGCGAGTGAGGCTGCCCGCCTGCAGCCGCCAGCATTCCGGCCGAGCATCATCGTCGCCGCTCCCCCGCCTCGGGAGAGCGCGGCGGCCTTGGGAGGGGGCGAGCGCGCCCCTTCGCATTGCCCACCTCCGCCGTCATTGCATTCAGAAGACTTTCTCGGCGTTCGAGAGGAGTCGGAATGGCCGCCTCGAACGCGGATCGTAGTCCTATTGTGTATATATCAATAATGGCAGGAAATTTCCGTTCTGAGAGACCGCGCACGTGGGCCACGGGGAAGAGGGACAAGGCGAAAGCAAGAGAGAGGGGGGGGGAGGGGCTTTTGGGGGATGAGGGGGAAAGGTGGCGGAATGGGAGGGCGAGGACTTTCTCCTCTTTCAGCGGACGCAATTATGAGATTATGAATCTTTTTTGACGCTCCTTAGGAGGATGCTCATTAAAGAGCTCTTTCGCATCTACTAAGGAAGTTAGGCAACGGGAAGAATCATCAAACCCCCCTGTCCCAAATGCATTCGTTCAGAGGCATGCGATCTTAGGACCTGTTGCTAAGTATGAATACATATGGTTCGACGACCGATTCAATGACTGCAATTTCTTCAAGAAAATCTCAGACACTACTGGGGAACCTTATACACTGTAAATGAATTGTATGAACGTCCGAAGGTGACCAAGAAAATGGTTACGTGATATTGAGTTATTAAACGGGTAGCTTTTAACTATTTACTGCTGATAGAAAACATTAATAGGTAGTCTATTACCTAAAACGGAATTTACTTTTAAATTTGTATTTTTTGATCGATAGGTATGCTTTTAAAAACACCCTCTGTTTTCCGCACTAGAATAGTTATCTCCTTAAATATATATATGCACTAATTTATGTGTAGTATCTATTGTCGTGGATATTACTCAATAGCCAAATACATGTTCCATTTATAAAAAAACAGTTGATTCGGGAAAATAAAAAATTCCGGTTTGGAAGAAAGCTAGAATTACATGCAGAGGGGGTAACACTTCATTGAAGGGTGCATCCGAATACGACCTATCTGAGGAAGAAAGTGAAGTATTAAAATACAGGTACATACGTGTACATGCAAGTACTATTCCACGACCTCAGACAAAAAGTCTACGACCACCAGAAATCGAACCGAGGTCTTTGAGTGAGGAGACCAAGGAAACACCCACCACCCTGTTTACAGCCAGATTGACTTTTTCTCAGTCATATAGTTTGTTTACCTGGTTACTAAAACTATCAGTACAATTAATAAAAGTAGTTGCTAATCTTAAACTGACGTACCAAAATCTGAGAGATTATCAGGTAATTTTTCTAGGTACTTTTGTTACTTGTAAAATTCCTGTGTGCACCAAATGTATTGACAAGCCTTATTTCGGGATAGGTGATATAGATTAGTCTGAGCGGAGATACTGAACTAACGTCAATCATTGAAACCTTTATACACATAATTTTATCACTGTGTTGTACCTTATGCTTTGTGTCACTTCTGTTATAATTCCAACCTTAGCAGTTTGCTCGTGAAAAAGAACAATTCGGATGCGAAACAGAGAAGTCCAGGCAGTAAGATAATATCTTTTAAAATAGGTCAAGCTTTATTTCTAATTTAATACGATGGTAAAACCGCATACTAAGCTGGTTTGTTTGTTTCTTTTCACCTAGTCTATCGAGACTCAATGAATATCTTTTTTAAGTTCCTAAAAGCCATCTCCATAAAGGAATAACAAACGGAAAGAAGACTGAAGATGCAGGATGCCGAATTTTCGTTCTCCATCGCATAATTCACTCTAAGGAATTATGTTTATTTATGAAGGCAAATAGCTTTTCGGCTGGGCCTATTAATGCTAATAAAATGTCAGGGCGTTCCTCATTTTCTCCATAGTTATATGGTTACATAACATTCCCGACTTTCACTCTCTTTTCTAACGATAAGCAATACCCACTTAAAGTGAATTACCAAATAGAAATTGCCATCAGCAAAACATGCTTAAGAGAATCTTTGAGAAATGGAAATTGATTTTTGTAATTCAAAATGAAAAAGGGTTGCATCGAACATGAAATATCGAAGCTTTGGAGCAAATTTGACTGCGACGATGGTCAATCTTAGTTAGCCATTTTACGAAACTGACTACGCACATGTAGATAACGCAATAATGTGCAAAGAAATGGAAAACTATACGAGTGTAGACATAAACACCATCGAGTCTCTTTTATTTAAGGATTCGGGCCCCATCATCAGCAGGCTAAATCTTTAAAAAAATAACCTTAGGTCAAAAAAAATGTAAGGCATATTATCCTTATATTCATTCTACGGGGGCGAGGAAGGTCAGTGGGTTGTGCACTGGACTACTGACCGGAGTGCCAAGGTTAGATTCCGGTTAACGCCTCTGGGCACCATCAGCTTCACCCCAAGCTGATGATTCAATCTGTGATTTTATGGGTACGTTTTTCTGGGAAATTATAGGAGGTGGCACAGGGAAAGACACAGACTCCGCTCACCACTCTGATGCGTACATGTTGCACGTAATCATTCCAGCCTCCTGGTGAATTAATCCTGTAATGCCCCTTATTTGATAAGTTATGGGAATTACAGAGCTAAAATTATTGACATAAAAGAGATTTATGCATAGAAAATTTTAATACTAGTCTAAGAAATTAAATTCCAATTTGTAAGATAAGATTAAGAAGTAATTTATAATACGTAAGTCCCAGGAAACGGAGAAATCAGGTGACAAAGGGCGCGTGATAAATGTTCTTTTAGCGATAATTAATTATTAATAAATTGTATAGCTTGCACGTACATGTTTATTTTTATGTTCAAAGAGCATGTAGATAAGATATTTGATGCCGAAACCATAGCTGACAGTAAGTACATTGAGTTCCAGCAATGACTCCTCAATTCCTTTGGCCATGGGTGTTTGCTTGCTCGTTACGCCCTCCTCGATATTAAGTAAACTTCCTTGTCTTTATTCTCCAATCAAGATTGAACTTGTTGAAAATTTATGAAGCATACTGCTATAAAACAAAACAAGACTTCTTACAATGAGGTTTCCTTTTCATGGACTTGAAATGTGCATGGAGCTTTCTAAATTGAAATAAAATGAGTCGGTTTTATACGGAAGTATTTCGAGGCAATGTCTCTTCAGTAGACCGAATATTAACCTCCACTGTGATGATTAGTGAAGAAAAAAAGCCAGTGTCGCGTAAGTCATTTGAATAGGCAGTGGAGTAATTCATCCTTTTCAATGTTTTCGAATAATTCATGAGGAACAACTCGCAACTCGTCTTTAACATTAAATGCATATTCGCTATACAATACATATTGCAATTGCATATACATATGTTGCAATACATATTGCATATTGCAATTGCATATACAATACAATGCATATTCGTCTCACAAGACAATGGGCAATTGCATAGATTAAATAAATATGGATTACCATAAGGCTTCCACATTTTTGGAATACAAATGAAAAGCGAAGAAATTGGAGGGACACCAAAATTGTTAAGCAAACATAAGAATACTTTCTGCGCAATGTTGCGTTTTTGAGTAATGTAAGATAACCAATTACCGCAAAACCTGATTTTGAGGAATATAAGTGAGTATATTGGGTGCAATTTTTGGAATTCGTTTTAATGATTACGATTCTTACAACATTTTCTCCACAACTACCGGACGCTATATCACCATCGATTGCGTAAAATCTTTAATGACGGATAAAATGTGAAACCTGTCGCCGTTCATAACACATTTTATTGCACATATCAACATGGAGGTGAATAAACTATTCTAAAAACAGATCATTTCACCTTACTCTTTATTTCCTGCTGAATAGCTGGAAATACTTTCCAGCAATTACCCTCTATTTACGTAACACAAAAATTTATATTAAGATGGAGAACCATGGCACACATTTGAACATGGTTAACTAGCGAATAACTCCAAGGAATATGCGGGGAACACTTTATTCATATCCGCCCCGTGGGACTTGTCTCCGCGCCTTCGAGTAGAAATACGGGAATAAAATATTCGGCGTTTCAGCACGCTCGGCGACTGCGTCAAGCCTTCACACGTGACCAACTTATTAATATTGCTTGGGTATTGGCTAGGTGTCGGAACAACTCCTTTCCTTCCACAATATGTTAATGTTTCCACCAACACACATTCACATGCACGTCACATATTTGAGAGCGCAGCTCCCACGCTCTACATGTTCCACGGCATAATCGTTTAGACTTTCATCATCAACATCAAAACTTCGCACCTGTGAAGATATTTCCTCACGCGGAGGGGCACAGTAAAGGAATCGATTTTCTCACCAATTGAAGCCGATACTTGAATACCTCCTCCATTCCCATATTTATATACTGTGATTTCTTCACAAAATTTAGTGTTTTTAGTCTTTGAGTAACAAAGGCGAGCAGAATACGTGTTTTAACAGCATTCACCCATTCAGTTATCCGTGGGACGTTGTCTCTGTATCCTAAACCATCTGGAAGTTGCTGTTTACGGGTTGCAGATTCATCGACGAAATTATTCAATGAAATTTCTCCGCTCTCCTCAAATCTTGTATTCATAAGCTTGCTCCGTCGCCCCGTTGAATTTTTCTCCGCTGGTATTTGGGTCCTCTGGCTTCTGTAAATAGATCGAATGAACTCCCTTTTTCACCAAAAAATACTGCCTTTTCTTCTTGCCTGGCTGCCGAATCTCTACTATCACACCTCCGATAACACCTTGCCTGTTCGCCTGCTTACCCATCGTTTCCTCCTCACTCCACCGCCCGTATCCCCTTTTCCTCTTCACATTCTCCTCTCGTCTGCTTTCGGCCCTAACCACCCCTCGCCCCAGGCCCTCCCCCTCCCCTCGCCTCCTGACCTTTGGGTTTCCCGGGCGCTCACTGCGGGACCACTCCCGAGCCAAATCACTCCGGCATGCAAGTGACACTCCCCTCCCTCCCCCATCGGAGTCACGAGAGATGAGTCGCAGCCGATACGGGCAGATACCCCCTCGCTTCCTCTCATCCGAAGCTCGCTCCCAACCACTCCACCCAACATTCTCCCCACGCTCACTCACACGACTCTTACGCGCTTCCCTCTCCACATACTTAAACAAAATGCCTTTTTAATTCAAATAAGCATCGGGGGACAAATATGTCAATGCCAAGAGAAATAGCTTGTTCCCTTCTCGCACATCACGTCTTTGTTAGCAGATACATATCGAAATACCGGAATACCTTATTTTTCACGCAAACATATTACGTAGACATGCACGCATGCAAATGGGCACACACACACAACGCATACAAATATATTTATGCATGTATTTACCCCAGTTTTTTTTAATTTTCGGAAACCAGATCTTCTTGAATAAGACCACAGACGGCACATGGAAAGGAAACTAGCCCATCGAAACCAGCCTTATGTGTGAACTTCAAGTGCCGCATAGTGTTTTGCACGAGGTGAACTCTACCCTCGCCAAACAAAACAAATTTCGGGTCGATTGCTGTGGTTTTATTTATACGCACGTGCACATAAATTACTCGGAAAAAATTTATTTTTGCAGCAGCAGATACACCTAAAGAACAAGTTATTGAAATATGTAATTTTGGGTTTGAGGATAAGGTCAGCTAAGATTTACATAGGTGCATGATGAACGCGCCCATCGTAAACACCCTAACTGGAATTACCTACGTTAATAATAATTATTATTATCAAGTTTCTCAGGTTTTTCAAATAAATTTTATTTAGCAGATTCTTTTGTAGTAGCATTCATGTTTGTCGTGAATTTTCCCCACAAATGTTACCAGTGTTATTGAATGTCCATTGAAATGGTAGTCCAGCACCTCACTCTCCACTTCAGCATTTAATTTTTTGGATTCCCATAAACTGTTTCATTTGTATTGACCAAGTCTCTAACAGATTTGAGGACGAGAGGTTCTGTTGCATGTGACACATTAAACACTCCATGTCGCAAGATTTGAGAGCTTATCCCCCACTCTCCGCCCGTCTTTCCTCCTTCTCCCATCAAGATCTCCAACCCCTCCTACCCTCGTTTGGATCCACCACTTACTCCCAACCCTCCCGTCGTCCCTAACTCCACAAGACTCCGAGCAAAAAACAGCTCCCTATGGTGCCCACTCATCGTCCGAGGACGCCCTCACGAAACCACGTAGTTATCGAAGGAAGGTGGAGGAGAGTGAAGGGAGGGTCGAGGCGGCCGTTGTTACGGGAGGAGATGGAGGTATTTCGGGGAGGTAGGGAGGGGGAGATGCGTGACCCATATCCGGCGGAATAACAAGAATGAAAAACCGCTCCCCTTTGAATCTCTTCGCGCATTTTGGTGGACCTGCCTCGGAATCCACTTTGCGTATGTGTGTGTATGCGTGTGTGTGCGTGTGTGTGTTTGCGCGCGGTCTTTCTTTAGAGGTGCGTCGTCGACGCGACCACTAGTGAAGTGGGTGGAGATCGGTCCCTCGTACGTTAGCTTTTGATCTGGGCGGCGTGGCGAGCAGGCGTGTGTGGAGGGTGGGAAGGGAGGAGGGCTTTGGTGGAGATTTCTTGGAACGAATTGCACCCCCTTCCCTCATTCTCCTTCCACTCCTCCGCTCCATGACGTGACGGCGCGCGCGATTGTCTTGTTTCGCGGGGACGGACGGTTCGGTGGTCGTGTCGTCGGGCGCGTCGCCCGTCACTGGCGGGGAAGGGGGAGAGGAGGTGAAGGGGGGATGACACCGGTTGATTTTATTTCTACCCGAAAGACGTGACCGTCCCACCGCTCGTGCCTCGGATTATTCTCCACGCGCGTATCGTCCTTCGACCAAAAAGAATCAGATTCGGTAGATTAAGAGTGACGTGAAATTTACAAGGTTTCGGAGATTTGGCATTATTATTTCGTAATCGGCGGTCGAGGATTGCAGTCCGGGAGGAGTGAGTCCCTCTCATATTGGAGACCCTCGATGTGAGAGGGACGCTTGCTCGCACGGAATTCATTCGCGATTCCTGGTCATTTATTTTGTGTTTACGTGTAAGAATAATCATCTAACCATCCTCACAGACTAATTTGTGACTATAATTCATCGTGAGAATTTCTCTGATTGGTAAATAATTGATTTGTTCTGACCCGAATGTCCAAGGTAATGTTATTTCATCAAAGGTAGACTCTCGGTAAAACTTTCTGAAGTAATGCCTTAGGTCAGGGTTTCGCAACCTGAAGCATATTGACCTCTCGAAAGGTTTAAGAACCCAATGAAGTGTTAACGATACATTTGATAAATAAATTTGTCATCAAGATCAAATAATCATTACACTCAACGCGTGAAAATCGACGCACCTCTCTGAATTAATTGAATTCATAATCTTGCATAGCTTAAATGCAAGCAATATATGAACAAACCGAATTACGACACATGTTCAAATAGCTATTTTTCTTACACTTGGAGTTATATACTTTTCACATGGGTTGTTTTCATCAATGAATAGAGGGCTTATGCTGACAGAATAGGATGCAGAGTCAAATATATAAAGGATGATTTGTACAAATGAATTCCTTGGTGCATACGCACGTGCCCGACAGAGTTTCTCGTTGGGTTAGGCGCAAAGGTTACAGGATCGCAACTCGCCTCGAGCAAGGAGTTTAAGGCTTTCCTAGTGATGGATTTTTTGATGAATGTATTACGATATAACGTGAATCACCACCTTGAAACCCATTAAAATATAATTACTATAACCATCAAAGCACAATCTCCATATAGAGTTTTTCAGGTTAATGTTGATTCCAGGGCGCGGGAGGATGGAGTCTTTTTATTTACGAAAAAACAGCTACTTTAGAACACTTACTTTCTGCTCACTTTTACTAATTTTTTTCCCCCAAAGGATTTGGGTGGCTTTGAAGAAACATCTTTTCTCAAATGTGGATTTCATGAGAAACGAGAGTCGTTGCAGAACAGGATGGAGGCTGTGGACGGTGAACACGCACGGGAAATTTGGAAGTATGCGGAAATATATCCGTTGGTTTACACAAAATTTCGAAACTGAAGGAGTGACGAAGCTTTTCGCCATGGTTGAACAAACATCCCGAATCTTTGAAACGTGTAATGCATAGCGAATAGAAAAAAATATATATATAATACATCTACATCTACATAATACCCCGCAAGCCGCCGCAAGGGCGTGTGGCGGGGGGTGTTAGGTCACCACCCAAAAGGAAAAAAGAAATACCGCATTTAAAACCAACACACACATGCAAACCCCAATCCACAGCAGTGCACAAATTCATAGAAACATCCCATCATTCCATGTGCATACGAGTGCCTTAAGCGAATATGAGCCACTTAGGGAAGGAAAATATAGAAACAATGAAGAAAAATGGCATTTTGATGGAACCCTAAATGGACTAGCCAAGAGCATATTGTAATAGTACCGGAATTAATCTCTAATACGAATCCGAGATCATTTCCTAGCTTAATTTACTGCATGGCCTGAAGGAACAAAGATATCTAGCAGAATAATTTTCGTGGTTAATATTAATATGCTTTGCACAGCATAATACGAACCTAGGCTCCCAGCCGATGTCTTTTTATTTTTTAATCAAGTCAATCACTATTTTGTAATATTAATATCGTTTGGTGCCGTCTTAGCTGCTGTTTGCTTATTAAAGAGGACTTGATCCTGTTTAAAACGAAGCGAGTTGAGGGTAAAAGAAAGAGAGAAAAACTTTGCACTTCCACGCACTTTTAATACAACACGACCATGGTTTCGATACTGCGCGTTATCATCAGGTAACAATTGTAACTGATGGATGTGTTTTGTGAATTTTACAAGCAAGGCATTGTACCTGATGATGATACGCAGCATCGAAACCATGGTCGTGTTGTATTAAAAGTGCGTGGAAGTGCCAAGTTTTTTTCTCTTTCTTTTACCCTCACCATGAAGGAATTCCACAAAGTTAAGCCTGAAACTGTTAGCTTTATGAAGCGACTTGAGTTGAAAAGACGCAATTTGAGTTCATCATTAAATTTTCCATATGCAACAGATGAAATGAAAACGAGTATCATCAGGCAGTATCGTACAAGTTTATGATAGCGTAATGACCTGAGCACAAACCTCTGCACTACGTAATGATTTTCGCCATTCCTTGCTATGTTTACGAGGTTAATGTCCTTATGTGAAACTTGACAAGTAAGAAAACTCAAGTCTTTTGTAATACACGTGGTGCCATCACTTTGCAGGGACCATGCCCTGACTGTTATTTTATTTTAAATTCCTAGTGCTATTCCGCGTCAAAAGTAGACTGTTCGACATTGTTGGTAATTCTATTTCATTTACAGGCCATTTCACTATTCACTTTTGTACGTGTGGAGAATATTTTTCAGAATGAATGGCAAGAGCCAACAGCTCTTTGTTTAGCAGTTCGACGACTGAGGCAATTTTCATCTCGCACTTTGAAGGAGCACTTATCGCACAAAAATATTGAGAAAGGAGGTGAAAGGGATGAGGATAAACACAGGGTTGAGGCGTTGCCTAGGGGTTCTCGCATTCGTTAGCTCCGGATACTTTTCCAACGATTGGACCACGCAGCTTTATTAACGAGGTAGTAAGAACCGAGAAATAGTAATTCATTCCTTGAAATTGAAATCAAAGTGAGAAGTTTAAAAAACAATATTGATTGAAATGAAATAGAGTGACTAATTTCGTTTCCTCACGAATAACGCTCCATATTTTGACCTCGTAGTGTTATAAAATTCACTAATAAATTATATGGTAAATGTTCAAAAAAATACTAGTTTCAATTAGCCACATTATATATATATATATATCTACATATATATACATATATCTATATATATATGTGTATATATATATATATACATACATATTCCCGGGCAAGGCACTTTGGGCACCTGCAGCTCCACCCAAGCTAGTTGATTTTTCGGGTACCAGGTCTTCCTGGGAAACCATAACCGGCACAGGGAAAGGAACTGGCCCCCCTACCCTGATGTGTGAATATTCACACGCCGTCGGACTTGGTACATGGGTGAGCTCTACCATCACCTACTAAACCGACCTTCGGGTTGATTACTGTGTTTATGGTTTATATATATACATATATATAATATATAATTAATTTCAAGAAGCATTGCCCATATAGATAACGGTATGGATCGATACAAACAATACGTTTCGAAAATATCAAATTATTTCCCATCCTAGGCGTTTAATGAGTATTATTTAAAACCTTGAATTGAACCATTTACACAAAGCAATTTCATACTCATTATTGTTTATTTTTCATACAGAATCAATAATATGGATATAAAACACTAATTTTATTTCGTAGTGCTCAACTATGAACCTGAATCATCTTTATGGTTGCTGCAATAAATCTGGTCCTCTGCTCCTTAAGACGCTGAAACTTTCCTCAGGAAGCGAGAAAACTTCCAAGAATAAGAACCTGTGTTGAGATATTTTTAATTGTGTAGTTGCATCGCTCGTTGCCACATTTTTCGATCGGAATGATGCCACATATTCCCTGAAGAACAAAGGCTCTCGAATTTTCGCCGTTAGTTCCCAGTGAAACTATGGGAATTTCTCTCGCAATGGAACAGGAGTCGGCATTCTAACGCGCTCTTCAGAAGAACGGAAGCACGATTTACGTAACGACACGTTGTGTCGTTCAACTGTTCTCGCGGGAAAGTGGCAACTATACCATTTCTTCCCCTTTAGGCAAAAATCTTCCCCTTCACGGGATAAGTTAAGAAGATGGAGCTCTTGGAAGAAAGAAGCTTCTTGGGTAACCAATAAAAAATATTTCCCGGAGAATAAAGGTGTTTGCAATGGAATAAAAGCCAATTAACTTAAGGATGTAAGCGCCTTGTTTTCGAAAATTACGTGAAAATGAGGGCATTAAGATTATGTTTCGTGATTTAGTCGGTGATGCTAGATTGGATGCCATAAAGTTTCACTTCCCTGATTGCTAATAAATATTACGGAACCTTGACGTATGAGAGATGAGATAGACATTTCATGTAAAAACTAAAATAAGCAGAGCGCTCAGTTTCGTAACGTGAGATGCTACATTAAGGGTATTCATTGATTACTATTCCCAATTTATTAAAAAACTCGGTATGAAGAGAGTTCCAAAATTTTCTTAAAGGTCAATGACTATGGCATCTTTTATGGACTTAGACAGTACTGATTACTATATGCATTTATTTACAACTCCCATTAAACAATTATTAGGGATGGGAAACGTATAAAAATGGTAGGAAACATATATCATTCATACCCTGTTCAAACCTTGTTGTTTACCACTGGAAAAACTTGGAAATTTCAGTTTCATCTGAAGTATCTGACACTACTATGAGAAAGAAAAAGATTTTACAACACTAAAAACCTAAATCAGGAGTAATAATAGCATTAAGAAGGTGAGCTCCCGTACCCCTAAAAAGAGGTTAGACTGCTATTCCTAATTGGCCATTTATGTAAGCCGTTACATATTCCGGGAGCCCGGAAAAAAGACAGCGAGGAGATAAGCGTGGCATTTACCACGTTCCACGAACAACCACTTCCCCCTTATACTTCCCCTCTAGCACGGTTGCACCACCCAATTCATTCACGGCATTTCTTTTTAAAACTTTCAACAAATCATTTATATTTACGGAAAACCCTACGGCAAATATTGAGGACATTGGGGAGTGAAACAGGGTTGTATTCTAAATATGATGCCATAATGTTATCTTCTTTTACCCCTGATAAAAGATCACATTAAATATATCCGAAAATTGAATAGAACTATGAAAGGAAGGGGAAAATTAATAGTATTCTGGAGGGTCAAATGTGGGGAGTTAAAAAAATTTCTTTGTAACTCATTATTTTTTCGTGCAAATTCTAGCGAATCTTGGTATTAATGTTAAATTTAGTTATAGAGCTATCAACTAGAACTACCTTGCTTTAGTAATTCGTAATAATATTAGTAGTTCGTAAATATAACCTCAAATTATTTTTGCGTTTTACTACCTATTACCCATGTTTCACCAAGAATGTTTTCACTCAACACTTTTATGATACTATCCCCGAGTTTTCATTCCATAATGGCCAGTGTTTTGATTACAAGTTCTCCCAAGACTGAACTTATTGTATTATAATTTATGCAAGTAGACCAAAAAATGCATTGATACGTTTCCTTAACGGTGACTATGTTGAAAAATAATACATGATTTTAAAACTTAGAATTGTACTTTAATGTACTTTATGCCCGATCATGCTATTTGTCTTTGTTTGTGGTCTAAAAGAATGTGTATGTTACTTTTCAACCTACGCTCGTACTTAAGTTGAGCCCGACGTGTTTTGATAACTTCATGAACTCATAGCACTTATAATGGATAAATAATATGATATATATGTAACTCAAGATGAAGTGCATCCATGTATGTGTGTATGTATGTAATTTATACATGTTTTTATTTAAATATACATATATAAATTTATATATAATATCTCTAAATAATCAGTTGATAAAATATAATGTGGTAGTTTAATCAATAAGATTCCAACTTGCCGCATTATTGGATTATCATTTTAAATACTCGTATATGTAATTCGATAAAGTTTTTATAAAATAAATGAGTGTAAGTGCATGAGATTTGAAAACATTAGTCACAAATACATCATAGAATAATATTTGATAATACTCTCTTTACTACTGCTACTACTAATACTAAACAAAATGTAATAGTAGTAGTTAAAATTTGCCAGTTTAATACAGGGTTCGTCCGTAAAATAAGTGTACTGAGCTCAGGAAAAAAATTATTACACTTTTACATAGCTTAAGCTAATATTCCTCAAAATAGGACCCTTGTGAGTCGATACATTTGTTCCAGCGGCGTTCCCATTCCTGGAACGCTCCCGCGAAGGCATCATCGGGAACCTCTCGAAGACACGTCGTCACGGCTTCTTTGACGGCGTCCAAAGTCCCGTATCGCGTTCCTTTCAAACTCTTCTTTATCTTCGGGAACAGTAACGTTCTCTAAAAAATGTGGATCATTTTTGCAGTGATCCGCAAGTTGTGTCGCGATTTCCAAACGATTGAGTCTTTGATCATCACTGAGAACTTTCGGCACCAACTTTGCACAAATTTTTCGCATCTGTAATTGATCCCTAATAATCTCGTGCACTATTGTTTTTGGCACATTACACTGCTCTGCTATCATCCAAACACTAAGACGACGATAGGAGTTCAGTACATCGCGAACTTTTCGCACATTTTCGTTGGTGAGTGTCGTTGATGGGCGTCCAGGCCGTGGTTCGTCGTCGACCTCTTCTCTGCCCTCCACGAACATCTTGTGCCACCGAAAGATCATGTTTCTGGACATGGCTGACTCCCCGTAAGCCTGGTTAATCATACCGACAGTTTCGGTAGACGATTTCCCAAGCTTTACCGCAAATTTGATGGAATAACGCTGCTCCAAAAACTTCGGCATCGCGTTCCGTGACGTGGGTCGAGCGTGGAGGTTCGCGTTAACAGAGCTCCTCACTACACTACAGCTCAGAGCCAACTGCCTTTTTCAGTATCGCTTGCCAACATACCCCCGTCCAATCGCAGCCCGTCAGAGCGGTGCTGGGCGCGTCTGGAGCGGCGGGAAAAAATCAGTACACTTATTTACCGGACGAACCCTGTAGAGGTTCACCAGTTCTTCTCCTATCGCGGATATGGACGCTCTAGCTGTATTGAGATGTAAACATCATTTTTAGAATTATATGAATGATTCCAAATGTGTTTTACCGCCAGATAATCTTAAAGTTTAATTTTCTATACTTCTTAGAGTGAAACGATCCCCGTCGATAATAGTCCTCACAAATATTTCCATCTTTTCCCTGCCGTTTTTGGTGGATACGCAGAACAAACTGCTTCAGAAAGGAATGAGATAGAGGTAGTGATTTCAATTGAATAACCATGAACATCTTTTAGCAGTGATGACTCCCTGGTCATGCTGATGAGACGAACGCTTGGCGCAAAGTCGGCTTGTCCTCCAATGGATCGTGAACACCCGGTATCTTTCATTGAGAGTTGGTAGTCAAGGTTGGCACCTTAAACCTCTCTCTTTTCCTACCCATTCCGCTCATTCCTCACCTAGTCCTAATTACCACCCCATCCTTAATGACACAGATGGGCACGGTCATGTGCCCATCACAAGGACTACTAACCACTTGGAAGCTGTGCCAACAGACGAGGAATGCTGGGTGGGCAGAGAAAATGCTTCTATGCATATCTTCGGCACTTTAATAAAACAATTATAATGTGATAACAAATGAAAAGAATTTTTTCTCTTGATGATGTTTTAGAAAAATTCAATTTCGAATTTTCAAAAGCTTGCTTTTGAAAAAATCTGGTAAAATATTATTATAGAATACTCCGGACTTGCGTTTATTTTTATACATTTGAGTCCTCGGCTAATTACAATTTATTACAATAAAGTAATTGATTTTGCGTCACTAAAATATAATTTATTCCTTATCAGTTTTCTTGTCTCCGCTGTGTGTAACATTAACGGGGAGATAAATTCCCTACGCCGCGTAGACCTAACTAAGCTAATCTGACTGCATACGTACATTAAAAGTTTGACGAAAATGCATTCTTTCGTTGTTGCATTGAATATATAATATAAATATGAGTAAATGATGGCATTTCAGGGTCTCTTACCTTCAATGAAATATTCAAGCATCCCTATGGATATATTAAATAAAGTTTGATCTAAATTTCACAAGTAATTCCCTGTTTGTGTGTTCAACTGTCGCACAATGGCCTCAGTGCATATCTTCTAAATCCATTCCAGTAATCGTGCTTCTAGGATCCATCTTGGAGTAAAAGAATGTTCGCCTTAATTTCATGGCGAAAGACGATAAAAAATATCATTCGTTGGAAAATTATTTTCCTCCTATCATCCTATACATGTTGCGGAATATACTATATCTCCCCTGTTAAAACATCCTGAGCTCATTCGTCTCCCGACACCATTACGTACCTTTGTTGTCTCTGGGTATAATGCCAGAAGCTGTCCTGTTCCAAATTCTCAACAAATGGCCAATGGTCACTTCCGGACGCTTACCCGTGCCCCGCCACCATTCCCCCCGAGCTCCAATCTCCCATTCATCCCAATTCCCTTCCCTCGGCTCACGTTCCTTTTTTGTCACATTTCTTACTTCCCTCGCCATTGTGTACGACTCGCTACCTTTCCCTTTACTCAACAGTTTTTATAGGTTCTCTTTGTGGGGCAAAAAATAATTAGCACCTATGCAGAGGGAATGTATGTTCTTCTGTCAGTGACCTAGTACCAAGGCTCAAACCGCAGGAAGATTTTAATTTAATTTGGTGCAAGGAAATCATCTCATCCCCTGAAGCGTTGCACTTGCAGATAACCTCCTGCGATGGTATTTCTGCAAAATCGTGTTCCTGATTAGTGACATGGAAATGGTGTACGTGATGTTGAAATTTACCTACATTCGTAATTAGGATGGTTTTATTTCCGATAGTTATGTCAAAAGAGCATATACGTTCTCAGTACTTGTATTTCCTGTTCTTTATTTAAAAAATAATATCATAACTAATGTAAAGCTTTCATTCAAGTGGCACTTCATGCGCCGATGACGATGCAGATACCATAGCTACAAGCATAAATGCGCCTGGGGAGTGGTATTGGATATGGATAACATGAAAAATCAGGTAAATATGTATCTCCATATTTTCTCTTGGCTTTCATTAGTATGAATGGTAACCAACAAAGTTAGATTTTCTTCACATGAAATTAATTTGAATATTAAATTGAAGAATTCGGAATTTGAGATTCATCCATTATTTTAGGAAGTGTCCGCGGGTAACGAAATACAGGATGCGGCAACACAGCTTCCTTTTTTGAAAGCGTTTTGCGTTTGAAAAAAGGAGGAAGGAATATTGCCGCACCCTGTATTAAGCTCCTTTTTTATTTTGTGTGTTCCCTTATATCTATATCCATGTGAATGAATATAGATATCAGCTTCACCCAAGCTGTGTGCTTTTTCGGGTACCAGATCATCCTGGAAGCTATAACCGCCAGAGGAAACGGATCGGCCCCCCATCCTGATGTGTGAATTTTACCCACCGTCTGACTTAGTACTCGGTGAACTCCAACATCACCTACCCAAACCAACCTTCAAATTGATTACTGTGTCTATGGTTTATATATATATATATATATATATATATATATATATATACATACATAACCTGATCTGAAGAAGGCTGAAATCTCAAGCAATCCAAAATGTTATAGTTTTTTTACGGTGTTATTTGTTTTATTTTGTGTTCTATTGTGCCGTTCAAATGTTATATATATATATATATATATATATTCACACCCTTTTGAAATATACGCTTTTACGCTTGTGATCTGCTCAAATCCGCCTTCCCCACCTCTCCTGTGTTCGTCTTTTATGTGTTTTCCTATCCCTTGTCCTTATATCTATTTCCATGTGAAAGAATATTTGTTCGCCGTATGGCGGGATTTCGTGTTTGAATGTGTGTTTGAATATATATATATATATAATATATATATATAACTTAGAATATATATATAACTTAGACAGCAACACACAGCACGAGAACACATAAAAAGAACACTAACAATAATATCTTGATAATTTCGACGGACTCGAACTCCGTCGAAATTATCAAGATATATATATATATATATATTCAAACCTATATGTATATAATTATAGGTTTGAATCAAGTTACAAAACTAATTAATTGCGACTATCCCCGTTCATTTCCTTGATGCTAAAAATTTGCCAATAATAAATGAAACTCTTATTTACAATGAGATACTTTTTGAGCAATCAATTACTCATGTCCCATTTTATGTTGCGTACGATTATTTAAAGTCGTCTCTTGCTAATTGTTTGAGCGGTATGACTCAAATAATTCAGTGTTCTTAATCCTCACTACTGCAAGAGCAGTTTTGAAAACCACCCACTTAAGTAATCGTGGTGTTTTCATACAGTCACCTTAAAGTATACATAATATTTAGGCGATTTAAGGAAGCATAATCCTCTTTTACCACCGGCATTGAGATATGAGGTCTCTCTCTTCCAAAATAGTTTCCCTTGCGACCCTTTTACGAAACAAACTATTGCACCTTTGTCCTCGCTAAAAAAAAGAGAGCTTTTGACATAAAGGGCTTTTTTTTTTAAAATGAGTCTAATTGATTTTGCGAGAGAATCCTGTATTACACTACGGCAACATTATCGGCCACGATCGAGAACACATTTGCCAATGATAATCGGTTACACTCGTCAGCTATCGCACCGATGTTTACTTCGATGGTTACTTCCCTCGAATGATAGCAGTCCACGAAAGGGGAATAACCTTTCCAAATGCTTTGATGCCAGAGGTGTTGCAGTTCTGTCACCGGCACAACTAGGTTACTCAAATTAAGGGACTACAAGCTCTCCTCAGACTCACTCGGAAAAGATATGTTATCCACGGGATCCCGACTCCGCCCACATCTTTTTTTTTGCATGCGTCACACTACAAATGGAATTTGAAATTGGCGGCCTCGCCCGGTTTGAAGCCTCCCCGCTATCTTCTGGTCCATCTCCCTGTTCTCACCCTCCTTCCCTCCCACTTATCTCCGCAAGAATCTTCTCATATGTATTGCATTTTCCGTGATTATCACGGCCACTCATGCCAACATGCCCGCCTCTCACCCATATCTTCTTCCTCCCCGTTCGTCCCGTAATCCTTCCAAGTCGCAAGGTCGCCGGAAATGACGTCGCGTATATTCTCACGGATCCCGCTTCAAAACAAACCACTAAAGTCACTGGATTCGTTTTGCTGTTCAAATGAGATCATCGTAAAAAAAAACAAAGAAATTTTGATCGACGTAAATTATTTGCACATGGTTTATAAGAGTATCATTATATATTCAGACAGGTTTCAATTACATAGCCGAATGAGTTTCTTTTCTTCGCCCATAATCTTTGCAAATAAGCAGCCTGCTTTTACTGAAATGAAAAATGGATGTCAAAGAGGTGAATCCAATTTATTTGGTCATATATTTTGTAGTTATTTACATATAAATTCACGTATTACATAGCCGATTGACACCGTAATTTAAAGAGTAAATTGTATGGCTCCAATGAATAGTGTAAACCCTAGTGAAACAATGGTACGATATCATATAATTAGTGCACGCATTTTCATTATCACCACTAAAAAATATTTTATAAACCATTGACGACACGCATATTTACTGTGGCATGTATAGGCATGAACATCATTTGTGGTTTGCACAAGATTATCAATCCATGTGGCCCTTTTTCATTCGTTTCTTCTATGTACTTCCTCATTCCTCACTTTGTCTATCCATTTAATCTTCAGAATTAACCTCCATCACTATTTTCCAAAGGTATTCTATTCTTTAACGGTCCACTTTTCCAGTATTTCATGCTTCTGATCTATAGAGTCCCATGCCCCACCAGCTGATTCCCTGAAATTTTTAGTAAACGAGGTCGCTGGAAATGGCTTGACATAAAATCAAATCGCTTGACTTTTGCTGTAGCTATGCACAGACGAAATTGTTGCTCTCCCGTCAATGGTCAAAATAAATAAACTAACTAGATTTCCTTACCAAAACGCGGGACCGAATAATAATATTTTATTTTTCCATTAGAAAAACTACTGGCAATATTCCAAAATATTATGAAGTAAATTAAAGTAAACTTGAAAGAAAAATCGAAGATTTATCCAAAAAATTACAGGGAATTTCATACCACGAGAATTATTAGTATCGTGAAGTTTAAAAGTAGACATGGTGGATACCGAGTATTATTCCTGAGAAATAAGACACAATTCACCTTTATGCTCTGGAATCACATTTCTGAACCGGAAAATGAGAAGCATAGTATATTCCATCACGAAGCCTGGTAACCCCAGGCCAAACGACCCTTCATTCACCAGCATCCGCGAAGCATGGCCCGAAATCCATCGAAATTAAACCCAAGCAACTGCCGTCCCCTTTCAAATCGCCAATTGGTTGGATACGTTCCTTCAATTGACGCTCTTGCTCTCCGTCGAACCTCAAAAACTTCCTCCGGCGTACAAAACATCTCCGTCCTCGGTCTCCCTAAATCATTCCCTTCCCCCCCCTCCCACCATCCTCACCCCTTCCCACCTCACCCGCTCACCTTCTATCCGGAATGATCCGTACTGCGAACCGTTAACCCGAGAGCAGAGCAAAGCTTTAGCCGCCGGGGCATCCTCGCCCCTCTCCTCCGCCATCCCAACACCTCCTACTCTCCCTACCCTCCTCCCTGCCTCCCTTCTCCTTCCCCCCCTTGCCATTCATTGAGTTAACCGAGCCCCAGTTCCCAAACCCTCGAATAATCCCACATATTACCCCTAAAAAAATTATAAAGAAGAAACTCGGAGGAGTGCACTTATCTCATGCGCATCTCTGGGCACCGCCACCCCCGCCCCCTTGCTTCCCTCACTCCCACCCATATTTCCAACGACTTCTCCACTTTTTTTTTCTCCACCTACTCGTTCATTATGCTCATTAGTCATCTGGGAGTGCTATTTCGATTTCAGGCAAAAAATACATCGATAAATTATTGTCTTCGGGTGGAGAAAATGAGACAAAGGTTTCGGCCTTTATTTTGTCTTTTATTTCGTAATTCAAGTATTTAAATTATTGCGTCCACATCCAACAGCTATTTACATCTCAATTAATTTCCAATGATCAAATTAAGGTCAGTTAAAAAGAATCCCATTTTTTTCATAAACTTCCTTGTTTTGGGCCAGAAAGCGGATTTATATCTCATTGTATTATGCTGCAGTATTAGCAACCCCACTAACACTACATTTAAACAATTTTTAAGTGATCGGGTCCAAACAGTCGTCCTGGACGGTGTATCATCCGATACTGTCAAGGTCACGTCGGGGGTACCACAAGGAAGTGTCATAGGCCCCCTCCTTTTCCTTATTTACATAAATGACCTCAGTACCGTAGTTAATAGCAAGCTCCGTCTTTTCGCCGATGATGCAGTAATTTATGGGGACATCCGAAGTCACGAAGACAGAGTCGTGTTAGCCAACGACCTAGATGCAATTCAAAATTGGTGCGATACATGGCAATTGGAATTGAATTTTAAAAAATGCGTAGTAATAAATTTTTGAGAAAAGAGTAATTCCCTCCCTTATAGTTACAAAGTGAAACAAACCAATATCGAGAGGGTAGATTCCTTTAAATACTTGGGTGTAACAATTACTCACGATCTGTCCTGGGGAAAACACATACGAGAAATATGCGGTCGTGCTAATAAAAAATTGGGATTTGTGAAAAGAGTGCTAGGTAAATGCGACGAAAAGGTGAAAGAACGATGTTTCCTTGCCTTGGTCAGGCCCCACCTAGAGTATGCTGCCAGTATATGGGATCCTCATAACATAAATTTGGTTTCGGAATTAGATCGAGTTCAGCGGAGGGGGGCTTGATTTGTCAAACATTGTTATGACCAACTCAGCAGCGTATCCACTTTGCTAGACAATTTAGGTTGGGATTCTCTTACACAGCGGCGTTTCCAATATAGATTAAACTTATTAAAAACATTTAAAGATGGGCCCTTTTCCGATGACATCAAGGATATAATACGAACCCCAACGTATTACGGTCGAAGGGATCACGAATATAAGACTAGAGAGATAGACTGCAAGACTGACAGGTTTAAAATGTAATTTTTTCCAAGAACGATAAGGGACCAGAATGCTCGTAGTCGAAATTCCCCAGGACTTAGTTCATTACAATAAGTATTAACGTACAGGTTAGGGACTTCGCGAGGATGTGTATACATGTGTGTATGTATGTATGTATATATATGTGTGTATATATATATATATATATATATATATATTTTTCCTACAGGTTCCCCCCACCTTTCCTCACCTAACTCCCAACCCCCTCAACCCTTACCCTTCCCTCATGGTGCTACACCCCCTGCCACACACCTTTTTGGTGGCTCGCAGGGTACTTATGTAGATGTAGATGAATACTACATGACTAAATCTACCCATAATATAACCTCGAATACAATATTTGTGTTTGAACACAACCACGAACGTTACGAATTAAAGTTTAGTTAATTTATAACGCCCTCTTCCAATACTAAATATGCTTTACGTGTACTTCATGCAAGAACATAACCGATGTATTTGATATTGCAAAGAGGTAACCTTTGTATTCCACATTATTACTCACGAAAGGAATTAGGCGTATGTTTTATGTAATTTATAAGTATACCAGAGAAGCGCTATACATAATACGAGTTGTGTAACCATAGTTTCCGTCAAATCTTATTTTGTCGCTTAGTTTAAGAGTTGCTTTTGCTTAATTTGGAATAATTTCCTAGTCAAAACACAGCAGGTTCTCATTAATTTAACTGAAACAGAAAACACCCTGATGGATGAATGCTTGGTGCAATACTCTTCTTCTACCCTACTATACTGAGTTTAATTGATTATAATTTATTAGAATGCTATTTTGGCCATGTGCATAATAAAATCATAAACACAGTAATCAACCCGAAGGTCGGTTTAGTAGGTGATGGTAGAGCTCACCCATGTACTAGGCCCGACGGCGTGTGAATATTCACACATCAGGGTAGGGGGGCCAGTTCCTTTCCCTGTGCCGGTTATGGTTTCCCAGGAAGATTTGGTACCCGAAAAATCAACTAGCTTGGGTGGAGCTGCAGGTGCCCAGAGTGCCTTGCCCGGGAATCGAACCCGGGACCCTCCGGTCAGTAGTCCAACGCTCTACCCACTGGACCACCGCGACTCGCGTGCATAATATTTTTGAAAAATAAATAGTTGCGAAGTTATCAAGGAACAATAGGCATACTAAAAAAATAATAATGGAGAGTTAAAATCAATAGACATAAATATATTACATGGATCAGTGTACTCGTATTATGAAAAAATAAATATTATACGCGGGGAAAGCACGAGACTTCTTAAATTCCCAGTATGAGATCACAATTCCACCGAAGTTTGTCAAAAATGGTCAATTTCAACTAGAGAAAAACGTACATAATAAAATGAATTGGGTGGTAAGTGCAATCTCACTGATTATTGCACAAACGACGAAGCTGTCCCACCGACGACGCCCAGTCTGCATACCTCGTATTTTCCTTTTCTCTCCCTTACTGTTTATCCCGCGCGCACACGCGCCACTCCCTGCTTCAAGCCCCTCGGGAACCGTCCTTCCCAGCCACGCAGTATCGACCAACCCCACACTGCATCTCTTTGGCAGCGAAAGAGCTAGCGCGGGATCTCAAGGACCATCGAGGACCTTGCAGGCAAGGAGCTGTGGATTATAGCTTTTGCAGCATTACGATTTGTTCCCTCAGACGCGGCAACCTTCCACTCACCTCTAGTCGTGAAAACCAGGAGAATGTTCATAAATATCACTTTTCCTAAAAGACGTAAATCAACGGTAAACTTTAATCACTAATAAACGGAAAGGTTTACACATTCCATTTCGAGATAAAAAACATGTAATCTCTGCAAACATTTTCTCCTTTGGAGAATGAATCGTAAACGTATTCAATTCGGATCGGTAAATGAAGGATGATTGGTGAAGCATGAATGTGCACACCGAGGTTTACTCGTGGCACTAGACTCTGTTGAATCAAAGAATTGGGATTTCTTCCAGAATTCCTATGACTCAGTACTCAAGCACGAATTCATGAATGAGTCAGTTCTGAGGTCATTCTACATTTCATACTCCCTGGGGCGAGCAGAAGTTTAAATCCGGATCTAGATGCCATGAGCTGACACCTGGTGTTGGGTGAAGGAGGGAGGACGGAGTAACAAAGTATGTGAGATAAGGATAATTGAAACCAGAATAAGGAATAATGTTTGTTGGGTGGAAAAACGAGAAAAGTAACGATAGGAGTTGATGGAGCTCATCAGATGGAGTATCTGCTCCGGATCGTAGCAGTTAAGGTAGCTCCTTATTTCATTAGAAAAGCTTTAACAAATTGATCGAAACGAAATTCACACAAAAATTTGGGAAGTTGTTTTTCACAAACGCACCATTACGAATTCGATCCCTGTTTCAACAGCGGTCTAAAACATAAATATCCCTTATCTCAGTCGTGTCATGCGGGAGGGAGCGAGATGAACGGATGCGTTGATTACGATATAACTTGTTATATAATAAATATTGTGAAAGCATTAGACCGTGTGGCATTGAAACAAATATTATAGCGATATGTATATCGAACATATTTCTATAAAACCGATTACTTTCCAAAAAAATAATTAACTCATTAATAATTAATTAAAAAATTAAAGAAATAATAAACAGTAATATTATTACAATATTTAGATACTGGTCTATTTAGAGCTATTTTGAGGATTCAGAATAATCATTAGAGCATAATTAGGAAAAAAATAAAAAAGAGCGAAATAGAAAAACGCGCAGCGAATCATTTTCTCCTTACCAAAACGTCTGCTTATTTATTGGAGTTAGTTTGGCTAGTCCAGCAGAAAAACATTGAGTAAAGTTAAAATGATTGGTCATGGTGATTTAATCTTTCTTGAGATCCCTCCCAATAATCCTCAACTCTTTCAAGAAGGACTTACCCTACAGAGAGCGGTAATCGTTTTGATTGAACTTTCCAATTGTTGCAAAATTCAGTGCTGTAATTCAATTATGAAACCATCGAATAAGCAAGTTTTAGTGGCGGTTAAGGTCTCAAAAACATTTTTAATCTATTGCATTTAGACCCCTATCAGTATTTATCCAACAGTTTTAGTTTTCCAAATAGCGTAAGAATATATGAGTAAGCCGCGTGAGAAAGAGGCGCGTAAAAAGCGATGAAATGAGAAGGCATTGAACACGTAACGAAAGGACTGCGGTAGGAGTGGAGATGGGAAAGCACACAAGAATATATACACATCCGTAAAGGTGAAGGATTTTCCCTCAGGGTGGGTGGTAGTGGGAGGAAGCCGAGAGTGAAGGCGGCAGAGAGACGGCAGCCCAGACGGATAGGAGAGTGGTGGCGGGAAGTAAAAGAGAAAATTAGCGTATCCTATGCCTGAAAATTAAGCTCCAGAATACCTAAATATCATTAGTTAGGATGAAAAACATTCGCCCTAATTACTCTCAAGGTTCTTTTTTCCGCTAATTCATTGTATGAACGTTATGACTTTACTATTCAAATTCGAAAATCGGGATTTTAACGGTATTGATAATTGTAAAGCCTTATTTTTCATGCAAAATGCACGCTAAAAAATCTGTTGAAGGTATTCCCTTCCCTAGAACGAGAACTATTTGCACTGATGGAATATCTAAAGCAGAGGAAATAATTGATTTAAATGTTGGAAGAAAAAGTATTCAATTTCACCTACAGTTATTTTTCCTAAGTTGATTGCATAATTTTGCAAAACAATTAATATTTTGGAAATTACATTAATATCATCAGAATGAAAATATAAGAATTATTTTGACGCATATTACAATAGTGACGTTGTGCTTAATGTACAGAGGTTTTATGAATCGGATGTGGATATTATTTACCCTGAATCCCGATAATAAAATTGACCAATTCCTTTCATTTATTTGAATACTGTGTATATTTTTGATTAATTATAGTTTCAATGCATTTAGAAACACAACGCTTCTTTCTTCCTTTCATTCATTCATAAGTAGAGAAACAAAACTGTAAATGAAGATGGAAGCATGTAGAGGAGTTGCATTGTTAATATTATAAATAAACCGTACGAAAAGAAAATGTAAATGATGATGAAAATTGGGATAAAAATAACTCCAAGTTCTCGAAGACGGTAGAAATCAGACAAGGTCGAGCAAATTTTACTTTCATCAAAGCGATTACTAACCCTATTAACTGGTAGGCACATCCCATGACGTTTCCACTATGGTCAATTTATTCCAACTTTATGGTGGGTTACCCAAAATTAATCATTTCACAAATCGATCTACCTTAATTTACGAGGAAAACTAAACTTTCGCGAGTAGAGAAGCATTTATAGTATCATCATTGAAAAATATTTTCTTGAACCCAATTCATTACTTATCGATTATATTCCAACCTACCAAAAACACTTATCAACCAGAAGGCTGATTTGATAAGTGAGGGTAGAGCTCACCTTGTACCATTCCCAACGGCGTGTGATATTCACACATATGATTAGGAAGGCCAGTTTCTTTCCCTGTGGTTTCCGAGGAACATCTGGTACCCAAAAAATCACGTGTAACTATTATATGTAGGTAAATAACTATATTACACTAGAGTAAACGGCTTCTCGATAGCATGATTTTTGTAACGATTGTATTTTTCGAAAAAAGGAATTATACAGTAATCTCAATCATCAATTGAACTATTAGCAATAGAGGCATCATATGGTAATTAAAACTAATACCGCAATCATTATGCAACTTAAGTCACTCAACTTAAGCATCACTCAAAAGAGAGTAGCATCTTACTTCAACAAGCATTTCATTCCTAAAATTCCAAGTAATGGTTGGCCAGGCGTGATACCTAGCATTTGGTTTCTAATTTGGAACTTTGGCATCGAAAGAAGGCTGGGAGAAGTCGGGAGAGTCTTGGTCGAGAGAGGGAGAGGGAAAGAGTGAAAGCCAATCTATTCCGCCTTCGTTATGCGTCGCCATAGTTTCGAAACGGAGAAAGGGTGAAATGATTTGTGCGTTTAAAAAGGCGAAAAATTTGGAATTAAAAAAAAAAGAGAATCCATTGGTGCAAGTAGCGCGGAAAAGATTAGAGCAAAAAGAGGCAGAGGAGAGACATTCCATTTCGCTCTCAGGGAGAGTAGGAGGGAATGCTTATGGCCCCGTTGTAGTCTAATTGATGAGTAGTGTGTGAGAGGGTGGGATCGGGGAAGAGATTCTCCCATGAGAAGTAGGGTATGAGCTTCTTTACCTCGGTGTTGTCGCTAATTTATATGAGCCTTCCGATATCTATTTTTAGGTTCACGGGCATTAAGATGTCAGTCACGTAGGCAATGCAGACAAAAAGAAGACCAATCCAGTGAAACTGAGAGGCGGCTAAAATGCGTACAATGCATTATGATATACGAGGAGTGAATTACTCTTCATCTTTAGTGCGAAAGTTGCCATCGTGTTCTTTCCCTCGTTGAAGTCTCCACTATTTTAGCAAATGATTTAAGGTGATCTGATCATGGTATTCTATTGACGATCAATGTAAGCATTGCTCTTGATAAACACAAAACTGCGTTTATTTCCTGAATCATACCGAGTCATTAAAACCTTGGTCCGAACACACATAAAACATTTATTGATCAAAAATAAACGTCGAAGGCTACTTAGCCACTTACTCGAGCAGAATGGTGAGCTGATCTTACCCGGATCAGTTCGACCGAGAAGACCAAGACGGTGATTACCGGCGAAAGAGATGACGCGAGAATGGCAAAGAGAGGCAAAAGGATGGTAGCGACAGATCCAGTGAGTTTAGTCGGAAGAAGGCATGGGCGCAGAGGAGGGGAATGAAGCACTGCACAAGAGTGGGTCAGACGGAGCTCTCAATGGAGTGGTTGGGTTCTTTTTCCTCGAGAGATTGCCTCCCCGAGGAGGAGGACCTCGCGGATATCCGTGAGGATGAGAGCCGGTCGATGAAGAGAAAAAGGGTGGAGGGAAAAGGGGGTGAGGTCGAGAGAGAGAGAGACGGAGGATTCGAGGGCGTAATGAAGCAGGGAGGGAGCGAGGGAGAAAGGGGAGGAGAGAGAACGAGAGAAACGAGAGGGGGACTGGGGAGAGGTTGGCCTCGCCAGAGCTCGAAGTAGGATACCGATGAAGTGGAGAGGTGTGTGGGGGGAGGAGTGAAGAAGGAGGTTATGGGTGGGAGCAGCAGCACCGGAGGAAACCGTTCTCTCCCTCTCCCTTCGGAGTCCCCTCTCCCACCACGGTCTCCCTCTCCGCCTCAACCCTCTCCGGTCGCCCCTCCTCCTTTCTCCTCCAGTCGTGGACGCTCAGTCGCGGGCGGTCAGGTGCGAAGGAAGGAGCCAAGGAACAGGAGCGCGGGCGAGGAACTGTATCTCTTGCAACACCCCACAGACATATACACACAAGAAACACACCGGTGACCGTTATTGTGAAAAAGTGCGAAGTTCGAACGCCGAAAAGAGCTCTGGACCCCCGGGAAGGAGGCGGCCGTCGTCGACCCAGTGGAGACGGATAGGTGATAACATCCCCCCCCCCGCCATCGCCAGTGGATTTTGTTTTAAACAAAGTGCGTTTAGCCGGCCGGGCGGCTGGCACTCATCAGCTTCGCGGCCCTCCCCCGATCCCACACCCACGGCATGACCTGCAGCTGAGCCCCCCCCCGCTGGCTCGTCTGTTTCTCTCCGCTGTGGACGTGGGTGGGGTCACTCCGCCGGTCGGGAGGCTTCACCGTCTCCAAAATCGTGGCGGCCTCTCCCCTCTCCAGGGCCGCGATCGAGACCCCGTGTCGGAGGCCCCGGCGGCCGCTTGAAAGTGTGGTTGTTCGGTTATTTAATTTTTTTGTTTAAGAGGTGCGCGGAGGTTTCACTCCTCGTCTAGACGGGGTAGACGCCGTTCTCGAAGCCGGAACTCTCATGTATCCTCCGCGTGTGTAGTGCTGGACGAAAGGAACATGTGGCGCGGAGGAAGAAGCCCCCCCAGGTGGAGGGTGCTGGCGGTGGTGCTAGCGGTGGCGTGGTGCTGCACGACGCTCGCACAAGGTGGGTGGGTGCACTGCACCAAAATAATGCCATCTCTGTCGCCGAGTAACGGATATATTATCTATTTGACGAAAATATATCGATAACCCTGCTCTCTGTACTCCACGTGGAATATACATACTGTGGTAATTATGAGTAATAATACGCGATGTCATCTAGCTAAGCGAATTACGAAGCTTATGTTCTTTGGTTTGCACGAAACATTTGCTGGAGCTTGATGTAATCTTTACTTGGCTAGTTTCAACCGATGTCCTCATCACATATTCTGAAAGTTCATTCAAAATCAACTCGCATGGAAGCAAAATACCCATAAAAGAAGGGCACTCGAGCCCCCCGTATTAAGTAAGCAGTCAATTCATTACCCACAATGATTACCAAATCGGTTTGTTTCTGATCAGCTGGAGCGGAACTTCAGTGATGGCAATAAGCATATCAAAATACTTAAAAATAAGCATATTATATACGCTTTGGGAAAAGGCTATTGTTATTCATGTACTGTGGATTGTTTAGACTCATACTTACTCTCTATTACATCAGTAAAATTAAATCAACCTTTTGAATTCGCACTTGTTACAGTAAACAATATGAAAGTATTATTTAAAGTTGAATTTTTAGATCTAAAAGCAGATTTTAACTTTTGAGAAACTAATCGAGTGCTGAGATCATTGGCGCCCCAATAGATAGGTAATTAGTTAAGCTAGATGGAAGAATCAAGATTTTAGTGAGCCAAGGAAGGGTGAAGAGAGAGCCCCGTCGTCGAAAACAGCCTATTTCTAATGAAAATCAAGTCAAGGCGAAAGCTGTTTACAATTCCATCCGTCTCATTAAACAGATTCAAGTAGATGGAAAAAAATCACCCTCGGCCCCTCTACGTAGGAACTTTATCTCTGTTTTTAATTTTCATTTCAATGCATTTCGTGTAATTGCAAAGAATAAAGTTGATATAAAACCTATTCGAAGCAAAAATCAAGATGATGCCTTAAGACGGTATTTGGAAGAGGATATGATTAGGACGTGTGCATCATCATTGGGAAAGAACCATAAGTGTGGGAAGGGAGAATTTAAGATGGCACAACGCCACATATATCGAATTTAGGTATTTATTTATTTAAAAGGTATATGAAAGATTATAATTAAAATGTATTCATTAAAAACTAGCATGGAAAATACCACCAATAATAATTACACTTTCAAGAAAAAGCCTTTACACTCGGTGCGATTGCTAGGAATTCTCTTAGATGCAGTTGAAGAATGTTCCACTAAATGACTCATGACGGATCTTATTACATTCAATATAAATTTGCTTTAGCATTGTTTACTTTGAAGTTTTACCAATATAAGAAATATATAGGTAAAACAATCCATGCTAGGCATAACTTTATTTAGTCACCTTCATCGAGAATATTTTGGAATTTGTTAATGAAAACACAATTCAGTGATTGCCTTGGTCCCAAATAATCAATGACACTCGTCAGGTATTTCTCACAACAAATTGAATTCTGATTCCTCAAAAGATGGTACAATAACTTTTAAGGCTTCTCAATACAATGTGAGAATAACTTGAAAAAAGATAAATATTCTTTGGAGCTACGTGCATTCATGGTTTTCAATGGGCAAATTCCTTACGCTATCATGACCTTATCCATTAAACACAAATCTCCTGTAAAAACAAAGGCTGTCCTAATTAACAGTAGCAGTAGGCACAAAATATTCTCATTATTGATAAATACCGAAATACGCGAGTTAGATTTAGCATTTTTTATGCAAGTAAATTTTATTAAAAAGCCACAAGCTTACTGCTTTACTCGTATAACTATTACCAACATCCTGTATGATGGTCGTTTTACAAATCGTACAAAAACACTGAATCTGGGTGACTTTCTTTCATAAGAGAGAGAGAGGGAGAGCGTTCGTTCATTCAACTCCAACAATTAATTACGTCTTATAAGACAAAAATTCCGGAAAAAGGTTTTCATAATTTTTTAGTTAATGGACCCCTCAGAGTAATTATTTAGTAACGGAGCTAAAACTCTTTTATTTTTAACTCAATCGGTAAGGGATGATTAGCATAATTTTTTTCGTGTCTATAACCTAAGTGTATCAGTCCGTTCAGTTATTAATCTTCACAAAAGGTAATAATGTTCAACACTAATTTTCAATACAAAATAGGAATCACCCAACTTCGTTTAAAGTGAATATATATTTTTCATTTACATTATTACTATTTCTAAGAGTTGCACGGTAATAAACTTTAAAATTATACGAATAACGATATAAATTTGCGATAATAATGTCATTACTGAGCTAGTTGGCATTTATATCGGTTAAAAATTTTCTTTAGAAAGATGTGAAAATACATAATAGCCGTAGACTTGAAAGATTTTTAATGAAGTTGTTTACATCCTTAAAACTTATTGTTTTTGCTGTCGATGCATAAAAAGATGGGCCAGAATTACTATCAATTGTACACGTTTACTTTTTTAAGTATTAGAGAAGGTATTCAGTAATAAATGAACATGATGTTCACTATCTGGTCCAGATTACCTGCTTTACCTTAGAGAAAACCCCTAGGCGCGTCATAGACCTCGGTTATTTCCCCTCCCTTCTTCGAATCTCAAAATTTGCGGAAGAGGAATTTGACATGCAATGGTCTCCACCTACGTTCATGCGCAAATTCCACTCGTTCCAACCCGCAGAATCCCAATTCCGTGCTCAGAAGGCAAATGCCTCCAGTCCTCTTCTTTTGTGGGTCACCGGGCCCCCCAGTCTGGGGGTGCACAGGAGGGCACGGCGGGCGGGTTGGTGGGGCGAGGAGGGAATGAATGGAGAGGACGGTTCAGCAGGGGAAAGGGTTAATGGATGAGGCGGGGGGGGGGAGCGCCGGAGGAGAGGCGAGGACCCTTAGGCGACTAACTGTCCGTCCCGGCGCGTGATGCGATCCCATTGGCGGAAGATGACGTGCGCCCGTTCGAATGAGCCGCGCAACGAATGGCGATGAGCGGAAAAACGCGGTTTCTTTCTCTTAGGATGATGTAAGAGGGGTCCGCGTACGACACGACTCGAGTTATTTTAGTCCACGAAGAGTATGGCTTGAATATCGGTAATCTCGATCGCGAGGTAGTAAGGGTAACTGAATGATAGTTTGCAGTACATTTAGTGTGTTAAGAGATTTTCTGCGGACTATGTATAACCTTTCAGAGAATTAACTCCAATCTGACTCTCTGAAATAATATATTTTACTTTAATACATATTGATTAACGAATTCTCATTATAATTTTAGGATTGAAGGATAATATTAACTGAATATTCATTAATCTAACCCTCCTTTCAAGCTCATTTTACATTGAAAAAGTCCCGGTGAAAAGTGGGATTACAATAAATACTACAGAGTAAAAAACTATTCATTCAAAATACTGAAATACCCTCGGACGAGCACAATCATTCATTTAATTTCCTTCTTCTTCGCCGCCTGAAACTCATGCATTCTATCAAATACCCCAATATCCAGAATAATTGACATTTGTATTTGTACTATTATTACGTATCGATTAGAAATGGATGGATTACATGCTACGACGAGGCATGCGAATTTACCGTCAGAACGAAATTCATTCCGTTACAGTGAGCTACGTTGACTATTTTAATCTCTTATTAATAATGAATTACATTATATGCGGCGCTCTTATTTTAGCAATAAAGTATTTTGAAAATGACAAACTATACTATTGTGATAAATGCTCTTTAGGGAAAATAACTTGGTCACTTGATTCCAAAATTTCGCCACAGTAAATATTTTTTCCAAGTAATTTATAATGTTTTGACTATTGAAGCTGCGAGTCTTCCGGGTTTTTCTCCGCGTGTTTTCATCATGTTGGGACGACATTTCCATATCGTTTTCAATACTTAAAGACTTCTTACATTGAAATTAAATAATTTAAAAAAGGTTTGACTATTCCTGTGTATTATTTGAGCTGGTTCTTTCGTCTCATTTTTACATTTTTGCTCAAAATATTTATTTACCTATAGCTCAAAAATAGACAAGTTTAACCTTTTAACTTGGCTAATAAACGACAAGGACAATCACCAACACCCAAGCGCTAAGTGGAGGAAAACCTACCGCGGCGGGAATCTAACATGCGGACTTCAGCCTCCCAGAGAAAATAACTTTTTCCTTCTTCGATGATTCCAATTACTTCCTCTAGTTGATAGCTATCTACTTCTCCCTTTCTACTTATACTCGTGGCTATGTAGAACAATTAAATCAAAACTAACTTTTCATCTTTTCTAATATTATTCTATTGCTCACTTAACCATTGTTCCCTACCCTCCTTGCATCATTTTTATCAATTACTGCTACCAAATGCTGATTCACCCCAGTCTGCTAAATTTTGCTCACCAATTATCGTACTAGGACTCTCCGCTGCCTTTAAATCTCGCTACACCAAAGCCTAGTGTATATATGTGTGTGTGTATATACATACATACATAAATATATATATATATATATATATATATATATATATATATATATATACATAGATGATGCGGAAGTACCCACGAGAGCAACATAACTTTTGGACGGCACAATAGACTGACCTGAAGAAGGCCTCGGAGTAGGCCGAAAGCTCAAATAATCTACAATGTGTTCTTTTACGTGCTATCTGTTTTATTCTGTGTTCTATTTTTCCGTCCAAAAGTTATATATATATAAATTTTCTCTCCATACATTTTTAATGTTCGCCCCCTATGCAAATCATTTCAAAGGAACGATGCGGCGTTGGATGAGAACTCGGAGAATTTTATTTGAAATCTCCGATTGTGAACTTTTACCCCTATCACGACTTTTCAGGTATGACCCCACAAAACTAAGTACAAAAACTGATTTTATCACAGCAGACCCTCAATAAAAATCAATGTTATTGACATCAACATGTTTATCAAACATTGACATCTGTTTTAACGAACTTTCTGGATATTTAGGACACACACTGAATGAAGTTCGCGGAAGCACTTTCGGACGGAGATTAAATATAGCCTTTTCCCGACCTTTTCCTAGCCTCCTTCCTTTGCAATACCGTACACCGACACCCGTGAGAGAATTCGTTCACCTTCGTCCCACCTCAGCCCCTTCCGCTACAACAATTGGTAAGTTAGGGAAGCAGCTCTGGCGTAGCGCTTTCGGAAATTTCAACGCCAGAATAGGCAGCTGAACTGTTGCATCATGAAATTAAATGCAATGGGCGCTCTTTGTTTGGAAATGTATTCTCACTGCTGCAAACAAAGCACAAAACCATGATATAACGATATATACCACATATAGAGATAAGTATAATAATAATAAATCCATAAAATATGCGCTAATGTAATGAGATATATATTTATATAGCTAAATTTAGTAGCATATGCTCAATAACAGAATTAATTTAATATCATTTTTATCTTCATTTTACTTTGACATCAAACGAAAAAGACCATTGCAATACTAGTAGGGAACACACCCTATGTTTTTAAAAAAAATGGCATAAAATGCGATGTTTAATAAGATCTGGGATAACACCATTAGCTGTTTCTCACATTAGCAAATAACTTAATTTCCTATTCTATGCGTATGGGATTATGTCACTAAGTCAGTGCCCAAAACGTGACAGCAATAAACAAAAAGGTTTTAAGGCAATAAAATAATGAGCCCTTTAATCTTCATAACTTTCTCTGTCCGTTGATTTTCTCGTCGATCATTTCAGAGTCGCGTTCAGAATAATAAAATCCCCAAATAATGTTTCCCTACGCACGTTGAAGGTTGGTTTTCCACGTTTCGAGAGCTCTCACACGTCTTGACACCATTTGATGGGCGCAAACACCCTCCATACTGATGATGCCCACCAATGGATGCCCACTAATATTTCTTCCCCTTTCCATTCTCAATTTCACGTTCCTCTCCTCATGCCTCCACCTTTCTACTTCCCAACACTTATCCCCTTCCCATTTCTCTTCTCCTCCCTAACCGCTTAAGGACTCTGCCCCATCGGCGGACTTTCTCCCTGTCTCTTAAATTTTTTCTACAATTTCTTCCTAAAATTCTTTTTCAACTCGATGATCACACGTCAATTTATTTCGCAAATAGAAATCAACCCTGGGAGTTTTTTTGGACGGAACTGGAATCCTGAAGTTAAGGAAATATAAAAGTGGCTGTTTTATGGAGTATATTATGGAGAACATACTAGTATGGAGAAATATTAAATTTTAAACATTAAACGCAGCTCAAAGAATATCCAGTAAGAATTTTTTCAATTTTGTAATATTATAATTCAGTACTACAAAGATTTTCTCCCCAAATTAACCATCTTCAGACCAAGTGAATCTTGATTGAGTTACTTACTATTCCCATGGTAAACGAAACAAAAATGTCTATATACATATAAAAATAAATTTTTTTGAACAAATGGAAATACTTCTCTCTATCAATGATGAAACTGATTTACAAGAATCATCTTGCATCATGATCAGTTAGGGTCGCATCATCGAAATTGTAATAATAATAAATAAAAATTGATACATCAATAGTTTCAGAAGTGTACAAATAATTAGTAGTTCCTTACACAACTTTAATTCTACGATATTGGTATCTGTTTATTTCTTTTCCATAATTGTTCGGCAGAATAATTTTACAAATTTACATATTAATTTTACCAGATTACATTTCTGTACTTTATATGGTCAAAATGTATGTTAAAATATTCATAAAAAAGTTTCATATGAGTGTTTTTAAGGGTTATTAAAAATAGATGAGTTGTCAATTGAACGGATTTTTTTTTTCGTTTAACTCTCATAGGGTCTAATGAAATTTATATTTTCCACACTGCACTCTCACCGTATTCCAGTTTACCATTCTGCGATCAATTTCTAAGAAGCAGAATTGCATGTTTTTCGTTTTAGTGGTGGTGTCTGTATTTTGTACAAGGTTTATTCGCACCAGGAATTACCAAAATAAGATAATTCGCTTCGTACCTATTTAATTCATGCATAAATATTATATTAATTTGAGACCTCCCCATTATAAAAATTACAAGGCAGAAATTTTATAATCACGAACATGATTGTGAAGAATACTATTACTTCAACACTGCCAGGGAAAGAAATAATTACTTAAGTTGATTTCAACTTTCTTGACCACTAGTGTCCATACTGTGCCCATACTTTGAATCAGACAAACATGAAAAAATCCGGTCCATCCAGTGTTGAAGCCAGTGGTTTTCGGGGCGTGGGGAGGCGAAGGTAAGCGAGGTGTCACTGGAAAGGGTTTAACGATGCTGAAGTGAGATTAAGAGTATAGTAGGAAGGAGTCCTTTTTCTTCCGCATCACCTTCCGGATACGGAAGGTAGCTGCGGCGGCAGCAGGCGCCCCATTTTCCACCACGGCAGAGAAAGCACCAACGCTGCAGAGCCCGGCTCTCGCGCCTTCGTCTTCCCACACCCAGCGAGAAACAAGTAAGGGAGAGAGAGGGAATTCGCCAGGAGAAGGGAAACCACCGCGAGAGGCAGAGGTTGGCGCGAGGGGGTGGGGGGTTTGGCGGATTACGAAGGAGGGCTTGAGGGAAGGACAAGGCCGGCCTGGCGTCTGGTCGTTTGAGGCGTCCCTGCCCACGGACACTCCACGAGATAACCCCCGCTTCCCTGCACCCCCCACTCACTCCATATGGAGTGAGTGAAGCGCAATGGGCTCAGCCTCCTCTCTATTTCACGTAGTTTCCGGCTAGTTTTGGATGCACGATTCGGCTGGAGTTGGTAGATTACCCTGGACAATCTTTCTGACTGCAAATCCCTGATCTAAGAAGGCAAAATCGTAATCGGTTCGCCAATCAACTCGGAGGACGAATTTCCCGCTTGCCTCAACTGATGTAACATCTAAATTTCAGCCAGAGAAATGTTGGAAAACTTGTCGCGCCTGTTGAACCCAAAAACGAAATCTCAGGTGCAGCATCTGCACACCTATCAGCTTCAAGTGTCACGGCATTAACTTAATTGGTAATCAGGAAGCTGCAGCACTCTCGTGCCGTTGCGAAACACTGGAGTTTAAAGACTGCGCTATAATTACCCTGGTAGTAGTGATAAATGATTGAGCTGAGATTAATGGGTATTTTACGACATTTCGTATGTCACATATTATGGATAAATTTACTAAAAATGTTTTTTCACTACTTTAATTATAAAAACATAATAATTTTGAATACATATAGTCACTATGATAATAACTTGAATACCAATCCTGAAAGAAATGTTCATTCATATACTGAAATATTTGAATATGTAAAAACATTTCCCTTTCTACTGTAATGCATGGAATACAATATTTCAAAACACGTCCACAGCCTGTCTTCAAATTCGGTAAAAAGGATAGAGAATATATATTCTTTTTCACTTTTGAGCCCGTACCAAGTAATCTAGTATTAAAAATCAGTGGTCCGCATATTCCTCTCCCTAAATAATACCCACATGGAATCACATGACGCATTACTGATTGAATCATACGTTTTTATTCCCGCCAATGAAGGAAAATATGGAGAAGCAGGTGGAATGATATGTCAGTCATAAGCGAAGGGGCAGGAGAGAAAGAGGAAGAGATGGGGAGAGGCGGACAGTAGGTTGGGGAAAAATAGGGTGAGGAATGTTTGGGATGGATGGAGGCAAGACTGGGCAGGTGTGGGTAGGAAAGGTGAAAGTGAGGATGCCGGGGGCGGATAGGTAGGCGAGAGGGACGGGGGAGGAAAGGAGAGGGGGTTCCAGAAAAAAATAAAAATTACCCTTGTTTGGCAGCCGGTGGTTGAATAGTCCACAATTAGAGACGTAACTGAATAGGATTGAAATAGAAAGCGAAAAATTAACGTTTGAAGGGATAGATGAAGTGTCAAAGACAAGGAATCATATATCTATTTATATACTTTCGGTTTGCAAACATTTTGGCAACGACTCAGCTCCTCATTTCTGTCTACCGCTAGTGCGCAGTTTTCCGGAGTTCCCTCACACCGTATCAAATGAAGTCATCAGCTAACAACCACGCCTGGGTCCCAGGCGATTTTTAACCTCGTGAACTTTGGTTTATCTCATGAGAATATTCTCTTCCTTAAAAATTAAAGACGGCATTTCCGCATAAAGATTAGACTTCCATAATACGAAACTACATAAATCCCTTGCCGTAATCACTGCGGCCATTTTTTCTCTATCAGTACATCCGAGTAAACGCTTGAACTAATTTCATATAGGACATAAAAAAACAAAAAAACATAATTAGTATTATATTAGCAGTGGATGAATAATTTCTCGGACATTTGAACTGCATAGATAAGTAATCAAAGATAGATAAGCGGTCAATTAAACAGAGTATGCGTGGATCAGGTGATGTATACAACCAGAGGAGTCTTAAAACCTTTGTCTTTTCGGTTAGGTTTTGATTCGTGATACTACCCGACCAATGTAACGACGGTATAATTCCAGTCCGAAGCACCCCAGAGGCACGTGGCTACCACTTCCCTTTAGGGATAATTCCCCATCAGTCAGCCCCCGCGGTCCGTGACGCAAGCGGGGAAAGATTGCTCCGCCAACGGACATAGGGGGGAGGAATGAAATAACATGCTTCTTTGCGGAGGATAGGAGATGGTGGGGGGTGGAAAGGGTTGCTTTGCCCGCTGCCGTAATCTCTCGAGAGCGACGCGGAGAAAGGGGGGCTGGAGAAATGTTGTTCTTAACAAACGAAAGGGGCGTGGTGTGCATTCAGGGGTGGGGTAGTAGTCCATTTCGGGACGCGGGCAGGCGGTCCGGAGGAGCGAGGCGGAGAGGTGACCGTGGGGGAAGGAGGTAGGGAGGGGTGCGGAGGAGGACGGAGAAAGGGACCGAAGGAGGACGAACACGGGGCACAAACACTCCGCCGCCGTCACCACTCCCCCCCACCCCTTCCCCCGTGGACGTCAACCACCCCTACCCGCCGTCTCATTTGCGAGAGAGCGCCACCCCTCCCTCGGAGGCTGTGTGCATTCCCTTCGCGACTCCCCTCTCTAAACCCGACCGCCGACCTCCCCTCGCCCGCCCTCCCCTTTTATCGACCCCACCCTCTTTTTATCCCCTTGACGGTGAAAGTTCGCCGCTAGAATTCTCCGCCCCAGGGCTCGGTACATTTGACTATTGCCATGCCTGCGCACGCACGCACTCGGTGCCGGATACGAGAGCACGGTTGAACCGGATGGCCAGCAGTATCAGCTGGTATCGATTGGTAATCGAATGACAGTAGAAACCATCGTTCAACCGCCCTACAAGTCAAATGTTTCACCCATGGGGTCGAAAATCGAGCAAGAGCGTCGTAAACGTTTATTTCGGTACGTTAGATTACCCTCGAGTATTTATGTTTCAAGAGGTGTTGTCGGCAGTGGAAGAAGAGCATCATAAAACAATAAACTCTCCTTGTTACGAAATTCAATCCTTTTTTATGTGATACTTTTCTTTTCAAAGTACGAGATCTATGGTACCACAATACGAATTTAGTTGAGATGTCTAGACCATGTGAAAATGACCCAATGGGTCTCTATTATCTAAAATAGTCTTCTCGGAAAACACGTTCTGTGCAAGGTCAGATAATAGAATTAATACAGATATTAGCAATAAATAATGAGTTCTTCCTTTGGGGAATGGTCCTTTTGCTTTTGATACAATAATCGCTTCCGATCGAGCTGGAGTTTTACTAGGCATAAAGAATATTCTAACTACCAACCGAGGATGTCGAAAATTCAAATAATAAGTAACATACCTCAATTAAACGGTGGTATTCGTTTTTTTCAATTTATTATTCGAAAGGAGCCAATTACCTCGGAACGCCTCAGAAACCCAAAGACTAAATAAAGCATAATATATGACACTGAAATCCAGATCAAGATATTCGTCCAAAATTGGCAACACCAATTAGAAATTAAATTATATTCGTAGGTGAGTTCTGCAATGAAATTGTCATAGTTCCTCAAATATCCAATATTATCATCAATTAAAGCAAAATAAAGTCGCAAATGCAGATTTGGGTTTATGAAAAAAACACGAAGGCAAGCACCACCGATAAGAGAACAATTATAATAACAGTACGAGGACACGGCTGCATCCAAAAAGTAAAGATAGGGTCAGGTATATCAAGGCGAATGAGTTTCACACTCTGAAATTATTACATTGAAATGTACATTAGCCGATGACTTCGTTAAAAGTTACTGTTGCGGCATTTCCCGCAGTTTCTTGGAATTTTCCAAAGGTTAAAACAGCCTAAATGTTTAAAGTTGACTTTAACCTCATGGACTGTGGCGCATCGCGCACGACTACAAATGCCGGTGACATTTTGTGCGCGCTGTTTCGTCACAACATCATCTTCCTTTAGAGCCCCAAAAATTTCACAGTTTAAGAGGCAGCCTGGATAGCTTAACAGGCTAAAACACTCAGCCGGACATCGAGGAATCCTGGTTCGTATCCCGGTAAAGGCGAATAATTTTTACACTCTGAAATTCTTGCATTGAGATCATTTCTTATCTGGAAATATTATACCCTAAGGTTGAAATATTAAGGCAGTTGAAAATTTGAAAAATGGCATGAGCATTAATAATTGGAGGAAATGACTTCATAAATACTAATCCACATATTTCTAATCTAGGCAGAGACGATTTCATTTTTTAATTGTGTGATATCGATTTAAAAGCACAATGGAGCGTAATATCAGTAAATTTAGTATACAGTGACACCGTTGACAGAGGATAGTGAAATAATTTGATTTCAATATCCAATTGTTAGCATTATACCTTCACCTCAGTCGTGAATTATGAAGCATACCATTATTAGATAAACATGGATAATTCTTAAATGTATTTTGAATGTTATCATTTCCAAAACATAGTAATAAAATGGTTGGGGCATTTAATCACTGGCTTAATAGGCACGATCTCAAAAATCCGGAACGCTGTCCCAAGAGGAGCGGTACGACGTGGAACGAAGAGAAAGAAGGAGAGGGTGGGAGAGAAAGGGGAGAGAGGGGATGAGGTTTTCGAGGTGGGGAAGCGAGAAGGTGGGAACGGAATGTCGGAAAGTGCGAAGACTGGTGGTGGGTCACATGGTTTCCTTGTCCCTTTTTCCCAGAATGTCGAACTCTCTCGTCTGACGGCAGGAATTATGTAGATCATATCAACTAGTTAGTACTGCTCACTCGACATGAGAAGGATAGACGACTTCCAAAGGAAAATCAGTCGGTATTAATCAAGGATTTGACCTACTTTAGCAGGTCATAATTAGCAATGACTTACTTCAAGCTATTTCCGTTCATTTTCGCCTCGTTTTGCCACCTCTTATCCAATCCATCCATATTCAAGTTAAATTGATGATAAAACTTGACGTGCGACACATTCAAAAGATGACAGTATATCGATTGAGTTTAAACAGCCGTCTAATAACCTTCTAATGAGCAGCTAATCGGCTAAGAGGATGGAAGACCACTCAAAGAAATTAACGTCAAGTTTTCAAAGTAACGGTGTGTTGGTAAAAATGTCATTCCAGCACGGTTACTCGTACCTCCTCGAAACTGCTCCCGCGCCGAGGCCAACCACTTCGATCTGTCCTGAAGAGGCCAAACGGATGAATCAACCGACGGGCAGAGTCGTATAGGTCGAAAGAATAATCAACGTTTTGGATATTGAGAAACCTTTGATGACTCTATTCAAATTAAACATTGAGGCAATACATTTCAAGGACTGTTAATTTAGAAATAATTATTACGAAATAAACCATATGATTTCAGATTAGCGAAAGAAGGCTCATTTTAAAATATATAGATCCACTTACGATTCTCAAGCCCATTACCATACTTTTACGCAACAGCCTAAAAATAACCTTTATACTGATAATAATGAAAAGCCACACAGAGTCACAATAAAAAGTCAAACGAAATGTTAAAATATCGTTCAGTTAACGACCTACACTATATATATCACAATAATCTTGTTTTTGTCACTAATTTTTATTCCACTTCACGTCAGATATACCATCAATGTCAATATAATTTTTAACGAAATTATTAGTTCCCTTCAAGCGTCATGTGATACCCAAGTCAAAAAAATACTCAAAGAGTATGAAAGCAATTAGAAAAATCGAAACAAGTTATACCAAAAGTGCGACAAACATTGCACATGAAATAATGGACTACGTGTCCTTCCCTGATATGTGGAGGGCATTGAAAAAAGACCGGGGGCGGCGGTGGCGAAGGGGGAGCACTAGTCGGAGGAGGGTGAGGTTGGGTGGGGAGGATGGAAATATGCCACGCCCGTTTGAAGGGCGCTTTCTATCCTGTCCACTGCGGTGCGCCAACTTCACCCATCATCCGAGTGGTCGAGGATTTCCAGTTCGAGATGCTGGATCATCAGGAGGCCACCTGCAGGGTGGTCAATCTTAGAACACTTCGGTATTGTTATGGCACTGGTATCTACCTTATTTATATGTCGGCATGGCTTCAGGGGGTCCATTGCGAAGCTCTTCCGTCCACCGTCCATTGTTGCCAAATGGCGCACATTATGACCTCTGCTGGAAGAGCAGACCAGTGATTATGGAGAAATGTGACAACGGGCTTCATTTCACCTGATAGCTATCGCTCTATAAGTTCCGTAATGTATGCCCGGAGTATACATCCTACTACATCACCTTGTTTTATCAAACCTCATTGAATGTTAAATGGAGTAGTGGTCTAAGTGGACAGAACACTATTATCTTCCACCGAAAAAAATGGCCCTAAACCGGGGGGAAGTTGATCTGGTCTCACCAAGATCAGATCCCTTGGTCTCACCATCTCTCATATCTCACCAAGACCCAGATCGACAAGTATTACTTTTTAAGTTGAAGAGTGCGACAGGACCATTTGAATATTCTTGACTTTGTTGTCATCAGTTTAGGCTCGCTGCGTGGTATTCAGATAAAAGATAAGAGGACACAGGCTTGTGCAGGGGCCTGTCGACCCCAAGTTTGTACTAGGAGTTCAGAAATTATGAGTTGCATTTAACGTCAGGGACGTGTCAAACTTAGCGGCTCAACTGCTGAGGAATAGTCAAAAGTAGTCAAGTGTCATCCCAGGAGTAAAGGGACCTCCAAGCGTTCATTGTCGGCCCATAAGGGCACACATACACCGTTCCGGTGAGCGAAAACCTAAAAGTGGCCACAGGGCGCAAATGACGTGTTTTAGTTTCTAAGTTCCGGGAAACGTTCATGATAAAAATAAAACTAAGATGATCCAATACTTTCTATCAAGGGTTCATATAATTTTCTTTTGGCAAAGGAAGATCCTTAATAATTGAATAATGTTTGTTACCAGTACATGAATACCCATAAATATTCTTGGTTATTTCAATGGTCACATTCCATTGGTCTGAGAAAAATACAAAAAAACTGATGACGTATTGGTATTTTAACTCGTTGTACGAAACGAATCGATGCGGAATATTACAATGCCGTTCTTTCGGAATCAAGACCTTATGGTTAGCCGCTTTTGACTTTTGGCGGATATTCATGAAAGTTGACCATATTTGACTACAAATGAATGATGGCCAATGGTATTACTGATGATTTTGACCCATGTTGCGTAATGGTTATGTTTTCAAAGCAAAGTAAGTGCCCCACATAGTCTATGAAGGAACACTAAGTACATTACGGCTGGCGTACCATTCTCCCACACAAAAAGCCCATAAGCTTCACGTCCTACCTCAACAAACGAGATCTCCTAGTCCGGCCCTGAGTCGACTGCGCCACATAGCCATCCGCCAGGCCCCGTGCCTCCGCTCTTTTCGGGCGTTGACCGCCCCCGACGGCGATGGTCCGCTCGCTCACCCGCGACTGCACCGCTTCTCGCCCGAAACGCCGCCGCCGGCCGTGTGCATCCATGGGGGCAGTGGAAGAGAGCGCAATAATTGCGATAGTATCGCACGCCTAGTGGCGCCACTGTGTCTTCCCATTTATGATCGCATCACCAGACCTAAAGGACCAGAAAATGGGCGTTTAAAAGAGGTAAGGAGAATCGTTGGAGTGCAGAGAAGTACCACTAATATGAGCAAGCCTTCGCGCTGTGCCCATTCGCCTTCCCGGTAAGGGTGGAGAGAAAGAGCCATTATTTTCTCTAATTGTTTTATGGGGGCATTATTCGTGTCGCTCTCCTCTCACAGTAATGGAATGATCACGGAATGAATTAGTAGAAAATTAATCCCAACGCAAATTGATCGGCATTAAATTGGATGTCAAATCTTCTCAACCTCGTGCTGCTATAATTGATTTTGTTTTTAATAACACAGTTAAGGGGGTAATTATTTGGTTGAATTTATAATAATAAAGCAATTTTAGCAATGAAAAAACTGAATGTAAATGGATTATTAAATAGAACGTGCTCTACTCTTTATAAGTAGGTGAAACACCGTGCAAGAGAGTATTTAATTGCATACTTTAAATACTTTTCCTTCTGCTCTTCTGCTATTTAGCCGAGTTAGTATTTCCGATGGGCGAGACATTAGATTCAATGTTTTGTGTTGATTGTTCCAAAGCAGGTATCCTTCGCTTTGACCATGAGGCCTTGATTATTTTTTATTTTATTTTCTCAACTCTTGGTGCCTTGTCGTTGTTCAGGTCGAATCCGCCTCTCAGTATTTCCAGGCCACAATCGTCTTCTGCCAACAAGAGTCTTATTTAAGTAATTCACCTTGAAGTGGGTTTGGCACTAGGTAGAATACTTCAATGTATTCCTTCCATCTCTTCATCTTCTATTAGCATCTTGCCATTAGCATCTCGGACGTTGTGGGATTTTGCTTTTCTTTACCTGAAGAGTATCTTCTCCAGTTCATAAGCAGATTCCCTGTTAGTACATGAACTTATAGTATGGAAAAAAAATACGAGAGTATTTAATTTCATACTATAATCTCGTAAGTGGGCAGTACAACGTGTGGTTTTAATCTATAGTCTTAGGCCTCTCGTCAATTATCGAACCGACCTGTTAGATCTCGATGCACTTATGAATTAAGTCCTTACATTTCAAATGAACTCATCATATGTATGGTTTATGATAATTTTTAACCTGAGGGTTAAAACCTTTGAGAAAGCTTCCAGGTATTATCAAGCTTATGCAATAATCAGTATTACACCATGCTCAAAATGCAACACACCAGACACTAAAAAAATTGGGTTTACGATAATGCAATGACAATAAATTTTAAAGCAATATTTTAATAAAAAAATTAACATCTCAAAGGGAGGGCGCATAAAATTCAATCCGAATTCCGTAAAATTATACGATGAGTGCACACCTACCGCAATTCGAATTTTCTTTTAAAGGCCTCCTAGATTTCTTTCCGCGAGGGTGATTGAAATCAAGCTTGGAGGAGAGTGGACTCCGCGACTTCCCACGCTTTTCATCCCGAGGATCCCCTGACAGACGAAGAAGATCCCAGGCTCCTCACCCCACCTCCTATACACACCTTCCTCCCCCGCGCCATTCTGACATTTCCCCATAAAGGCGATCCGTGTTCTGAATTGCCTCGTGTTACAAAGGTCTTTTCTTCTCCTTCGCGGAGCGCACCAACGAGGAGGCCCAGTGCCCGAGTGCCTGAGAGCGATGGGCGAGAGGGAGGGCATGGGAATGCAGTGGGAGGAGGAGGGATGGAGGGGGGCGAGGGGCGAAGGGTAAGCGGGGATGGAAGAGGGAGGAGACGCCGAAGAGGAAGGGTTGTGAGAGGGATGGGAAGGATTGTTTCTCTATCTTTTTTTCCCTTTATTTTTTCACCCAACCTCGCCGCTCTCCCACGACCATCGGTCACGCGAACCGCGGCGCTTCCCCTTACGGAGCGCGGGTTTACCGGGAAATATCATCACCTAGTTCTTTTATTTCGGATCCGACGAGTGTGTGTTACATTATATATTTATTCTTCTTATGATATTTATGAAAGACCCCTTTGCTTCATTCCCTGCGTACAATGAACTAGAGTGAAGCAACCCATTTCCTCCGGTTGATTCCAAACGCGTATTTTACATTGCTCGGGCAGCGGCGCAAATTGTTGCTCAAACCCACGAGCTTAACTGATGTTATGCGAAGAAAAGTATCTCAAGGCGGATTAGAATCAACTCATGCGAGTGTATATAAAAACTGGGAGTTTTCTTTCCAAAGGTAGTGTCCATTTACGCATTTTTTTAATGCATTCCTGCTTGGATTAAATTTGGTTGGATCGATCCTGAAGATACGTTTTCCAGGACGTCAGCTTGGTTAGTCTCATTTTTTTGCTCGTTTGTTCAAGCAAAAATGGTAAGAAGCATTTTATAGTTCCTTAACGCATTTGGCAAATTTTACCCCATAGAACGCCCACATCAGGATAAATTTGACTTTATTTACAATTGAAAAATTATTAAAACTCAAACAGTGTTTCCATACAAAAATCGCCAGAAAAGTTAATAACAGCTATGAGAAACTAATTAGATCGATTTAGAACCATGGACTATCCCACGAGCATCTGATACTGATTATATTCTGTAGATTGTCTTCCTTGCGCACAGCATCGAACGATCAGACCCAACTGGCGTCAAGGAAGATATCAAATTGAAGCATTAATTAGTTAACCTTCAAGGCAAATTTATCGCTCAGCAAATTTTATAATTTTGAATCAATCCCTTGAGTTGATAAAAGATCCAATTTACAATAATATTATTTTTTTAAAGGTGAAATAATTGTGATACTTCTTTCTATTTCGGTAATTTTTACTGAGACAATTTCCATTTTGATTATGGAAATCACGCTTATCATAGTGCTCTTATTTTTCAATGGAGATGTACAAATCTGTGGGTAAATGACATATCAGTGACACGGTTCCGTGCCACATTTTCATGATAATTGATTCGTTTGCTGTACTCAACAAATATTACACGAGAAGGACTCAGTAAAAAATTAGAGTGACGTGACATTCGACTAATTGTTTCGTGAATAAGTTGAAAAAAGTGGTTGAATGTTTTTTTTCATTGCGCTGGTTACGCCATCACAAGCTTATCGAAATCAATCATCGGTGACTTAATACTTGAAATTGAATTTTATCCTAATTTTTCGTAACACATAACCACTCTCAGGTTTATCGGATTCAACGTTTACTATTTTGATACCATTTCCCCATGGTTTAAATGTTGCTAAAACATATAAACATAGTAATCAACCCGAAGGTTGGTTTAGTAGGTGATGGTAGAGCTCACCCATGGACTAAGCCCGACGGCGAGTGAATATTCACACATCAGGGTAGGGGGGCCAATTCCTTTCCCTTTGCCGATAATGCTTTCCCAGGAAGATCTGGGAAAATCAACTAGCTTGGGTGGAGCTGCAGGTGCCCAGAGTGCCTTGTCCGGGAATCGAACCCGGGACTCTTCGGTCCAACGCTCTACCCACTGGACCACCGCGACCCACATAAATGTTGCTTATAACTCCAAATTATCTTAGCTCAAGCCTATGACGCAACGCATTACCGGGACGATAATGTTTTTCGAGCATACCAACAATGACTTATTGGAAATTTGTGTAGTTCACATTCTCGTTAACCGAAGAGTGTCATGTAGTACCTCCGTGAGATTTGATCCTATAAGAGGAAACAGGTGAACACCCCGAATGTCAAAACCCTAGACCCGAATGGCTTAAACTCCTGCCGGCGCGAGCAAGGCCATCACGACGTAAAGGCATGTTGACGCGAGCGGGCACTTTTGGATATTATTTGGAAAACAGTTGACGAAATGCCATTCGCTGCGGAATGTGGAGAAATCGAACTGTTTCTCTCCTGTCGGTGCTCTGTCGAGCCACGCTATCGTGTCGTGGAAATGCAGAGTCAAAGAGGGTCCGAAGGACGATCCTGTCTCTAGGCATTCGCCGCGCCGGCTCAAGATGATCATGAGTTGGCTCGGCTATAGCAAACGGTAGGCGGAGACTTGTTGCGTCATCGCGTCAAGAGTTGCCGTTGGAATGTTCGACAAACGGACGGAACGACCTTCGAAAACGTTGTCACGGAAACAGAAATCGCCGTAATTCCGAGACGGAGAGGCTTAGATTTGTTCCGCTCCTTTAATGTGATTTCAAGCCTTCCCTCCTCTCTTCCGTTCCATCGGTAACAATGCGAGTCCGAAAGATCGAATTTGAGTGGTCTTTGCGGAACTTAGAAGTCTAAATTATCCGCAACGCTCTTAGGCAAATGCTTGCTTATACCGAAGTGGGGGGGAGGGAGGTGAAACAGCCGATCGGAAAATAGGAGTTACTTAACACTTCTATGAATACGGAAACTTCTTCGGCTGAGTTGGAAGCGGAGAAACGAAAAGTCACTGAGAAATGTGCCTCCCGGAGACAAACTTAAAATGGAAGACCACGGATGGCTCGGTCACTGCCGCTGGGCGGGAGCACAGATGTTGTCCATATGGCGTGACCATACGGAAAATATTCATGCGTCGCATTCCATCAAAATAAAAAGTCTTTTAAAATTCATTGATAAGTTCACGTCTGTGAATCCATGCCAAAACAAATAGCAATGTTTGTTATTATCCTAAAACACACAGCCGCACGAAAATTCAGATCTTGCATCTGAAATTAACGCATCAGGTCATTTAAGATTAACGACGGCGCTTTCTAGTTATATCGGCACCCATCACGACTGTTGTTTCATTCTCCCAAGCGTCTTTCGCCTCTTATACCCCCAGGGGTTAAGACTGCTCACACTGAAACAGAGGATATAAATCGATTAGATATCTATACATTTTGCAGAGATGAATAATTAAAAACCGATCACACAGGTTTTGAAAAAAATTTCAAATGTGCCAGTAATTTGTGGAAAGTTAGAAAGCTACGACAAAATTAGAAAAACTTTAAAAAGTCCATGGTTATGCGAATTGAGAGAAAGCGGATCCGGGAAGTCGCGATAGAGCAAAAGGTTAAAGGCAAGAATGGTGTAGGCAATAGGAGAGGAGTTAATCACCGCAGGAAGGGGAGGAAGAACGTGAAAAAGAATATGGGCGAAGGAGAGAGCCGGGGAGGGAAGAGTGAGGGGAGTAAGTGTTTGTGGAGGGGAGGAGCTTCATCTTGCATTCCTTTTCCGTTATTTGGGACACTAGAGATCACCGAACCGGCCTCACCCTGTCCGAATGGCCAAGGCGGAAAGAAACAAGTATTTAATAGACTAGACTTTGTCCAAGCGGGCCTTTCCGTGTTTTCTCAACCTATTTGCCCGGGCCATAATTTTGTGATCGCTGGCGTACGGCAAGTACGTTCCGAGGTGAATGGACTCCCGAAAACTCTCGTCATGGGCTACCACCACTGCCAAACGCTCATTAAACGAGTATTCCGCGCAATGAAAACGCAAATAATCATTAACTTGTGCTTTCGGAAGTCAGTTGCAGCAGATTTAGATTCGAGACAGCGATCGTGCAGGCGCCTTCGTGATATTATCACGGCAAGCGAGCACCAATGCGCGTGCATTCAGGAAGACATTACGTCACGGAAATGGCCACGGTCCGCAAGAAATCGAAAAAAATATTAACTGGTCATCGGATGAATTCATTTATTTTAACGCTTGGATTGCCACAGGTCAACATGCGCCATACACGCGAAATTTAGTATTTCAAATGGACGAAATGAAAAGGCATCCTTTTGGTTCGATGGAGGAGAGAACAATTTACATTCGTAACGGATTACGCACTCCTGTCCAAGAGTGGTTCTATAAGATGCTCATCTTCGAGTTACCTCACGGCTTATTTCTGCACCAAGGTTCTGTAATACGTCATGCGTCCGCTATGTTCGATCGGAAGGTGTTTTTCTTATCCATATGCATAAAGACTGTAAACATAAGGCAAAGGTGTCCTGACGAGTGGGCAAGAGGTGTACTCAGGTAGCGTGTGTGGACAAAGATGAACCAAGTGGATACGGTGGACAAATAGATACTCAGATAGTTCCATCAAATACGCAACCTAGCTATTGCAAATGTAATGTATTCAATGACACATTTTATCATTCGTTTTAAGTCGATTAATTCAAGGTAATCAACATTGCTGCTTTACCACAGGATAGATGAAATAATTTATTACTTTCACTCTTAATATGCCTCTGAGGAAATCAAATGCCATTTTATTCTCCGAGGCGTGAAATTGAATTTAAAAACATCAAAGCCGATTACCATTATCATACATAACATATATATACATATATATATAATATACAGGTATGTATATATATATAATAATACATGTATATATATATAATAATATCATGTATATTTTTCTATATATATATATATATATATATAAACCATAAACACAGTAATCAACCCGAAGGTCGGTTTAGTAGGTGAGGGTAGAGCTCACCCGTGTACCAAGCCCGACGGCGTGTGAATATTCACACATCAGGGTAGGGGGGCCAGTTCCTTTCCCTGTGCCGGTTATGGTTTCCCAGGAAGATCTGGTACCCGAAAAATCAACTAGCTAGCATCAACTAGGGTGAAGCTGCAGGTGCCCAAAGTGCCTTGCCCGGGAATCGAACCCGGGACCCTCCGGTCAGTAGTCCAACGCTCTACCCACTAGACCACCGCGACCTGCTATATATATATATATATATATATATATATATATATATATATATATATATATATATATATATATATATATATATATATATATAGAGAGAGAGAGAGAGAGAGAGAAATATATATTTATATGTAGGTTGCTGGATTAGGTTTTGTTTGGAGGTACAAAATATTTATTTGATAGTTGTGTCCATTCAAAAACCTACCTTAACCGGTAATGTATATATAAAGCATTTTCGATTACTCTCCTTCAAGTTCTGTAGATATTTTTCCATTCATGCATTCATGAATATTTTGCTTTGCTAAACGATGTGATCGCAACACAAGTATATAGTATAGTAGTAGGAGCATACTCTCCTAGAGAGAAAATATTCTTTGTGTTTTTATTAGGTTAACTTATATAAGCCCAGGAGAAGTTGATGTCAAGTGGAAATATTAGTGTGATTATGTAAATGAAAATATAGAAGAGGCTGTTATAAGGTCATAATTGTTCATCATGAAATGCGTATCGACTGGACGTTGGAACTCCTTTACAGCTGACGCTGGTTGAATGAAACGTTTAGACCTATTCATGCAAAGTATGGTCAAATGTCTGTTTGCAGTCTTCTACGATTTGGATAGTGCTTTCCAAAATGCATGTATTGCAGAAACTTATTTAAATATCTTGTATAAAAACTTTTCCAACCATTCATGAAAAAACATGCAAAATAAACTGCATCCTGAATTAAATATCATTATGTTCACACATAGCTGCATTAAGCATGTTTGTGAAAGAAATGTGGCATGCAGAACGAGGAAAAGTACTTACTGAGTCGGGATATTTCTAATGTTTGAAAGTTCAGATTGACTATACAAGAATTGTAGATTCTCTGTAGCGTAAGGATCCCAGTTCTGACAAGAGCTAATAAAAACAACGTAGTTCCTTCCTCCGTCCATTGAGCATAATGATTGGGAGGAGATCTCTTAGTGTGGAAATTGGAAGGGAGATCACTCCCCGGAAGGCAGATGTCACGCGTCGCCCGAATTCTTCGAAAGGTCCTCTCTCGAGGACTTAGGGGGAGGCTCACGCTTCTCTATGAGCTTCCACTGCAGCCAATGGGACGGAAAGAGCTTGGCTGTCCACCGAGACTCGCAAAGATTGGAAAGTTGCAGCGATGCTCAGAAGAAGTCGGTCTTTCGGTTGGGAGAGACGGGAGGATGGGAGGAGGAGAGGTGGGGCTGGAAGGGCGGAGGGGGGGCACCCCGCGGGGGGAAATGAGAGAGAGTGGGAGTGAAGAGGAGAAAGCCAGGGGACCTTAGTTAATAGACGCGGAAGGAATGCAGCTTCGGGTGCGGCACCTCATATGATAGGCGTAGAGTTTAGGGAGTGAGAAGGGGTGGACAGAGTAGCAAATATTGCGTGGTGTATTTTCCTAATGGAATAGGAGGAAAGCGTGCGCGGTTCTTTAGAGGAGGAAACTTGAAGGAACCTTTGGTTGCCAACTGTCAGCAAATTAATAGGTGCGCAGTGGTACATGTATTTGGCAATACTCTCCCTGAATGGTCCATCCATTCGAAAACCCGTTTCCACATCTGTCGCCTTGGCGTGATGGTTTGTGCGTTTCGATCGGAATTAAATCTTCCCAGTTGCGTAATAATTGTTGCTTGCGAAATTCCCCTAGGTTAGCCAAAATGTGGATTGCAGGAGGTTTTCGTCTCGTCCATCAATTTTATCCGACTCTCCAAGCGTGTTTCAATAAAAATCTTGGAGGCTACATTTAAATCTCATCGCATCCTATCTTTAGCATTAAATTCAAAAGCTAACAAGTTGAAAGTTACGCAAAGTGAAATCGCTGTAGATGTGATTCAGTTTTAAGACATGGGGAGAGCCATACCAGACTCATGGGACACGAGGTAGTTTAAAATTAAGACCCATGCACGTCATGACACTTCAATAACTATCGCCTCATCTCCAACATACTCTGTACTGTTACAAAAACGTATAAATTAGAAACGTGGCCCATTCTTTTTCTTTTTATGAAAATTCCCTCGACGGCCGTATTTACGCAAGAAACGGCAGATCCATTTTCGTACTTCCTGAAAGACTACATGCAGCTTACTACATTTTTGTTTCCCGTATAAAACTTTCAAATCCTTTCCTGAGCATTTATGAGACGTTTCAAAGTGCTTAGCCTATTTCTAACTAAGGAGCTGCAAATCTTCCTTATAAAGATATGCCCACATATATCGGTTTTTTGCTCACCTATCTCATATTTCAGCGTTCATGAGATGATAAAATATTTTTTATTTTGTAAAAGCTTCCGAAGAAGCAGTAGCGGGTTAGTACTGAATATAGTCCTTAAAAGTCGATGGAACCTGATTTTATATAAAAATGGAGAGAGATACCAATACTTTTGTCTTCGATAAAGTCATTTCCCTTACTTTCAATTGGTCTCTTACGTTGCAAATGACTGCTCTTTGGTAAAAGAGACTGCTCCTATAAATTGTCTCCATACCAAAGCTTGGATAACTTTTCTCTTAATCAAAAACGTTTCGTAACAAAGCCACCAAAGTTTTTAGAAATATGTTTTGTGGATCTGCGTAGTTTTATCGGGAAAATGCCTACACGTGTCTGCCTTTTTGATCACCTATCTTATATCCTATCTTGGTGGGGTGGTGTATCATATATTAGACCTTAAAATCGCTAGCATGAGGAATCCATCCAAGTAAGCCGCGAATATATAGTATTATTCTGCGACTATTTTCTTCAGAAATAAGTAGGGTTGGGCGGATATTTGTATCCGTAGTAAAGGTGTTTCCATTATTTCGAAACACACTGACGGAAGTAAAAGTTGTCACTACCCAAGGCGATAGATCGCTCAACAATGATTGGCAAAAGTGTACGGTTATTCAGAATTAAAATGAAGCGGTGCCAATAAAATACAATAAGCATATATCTAAGTGGGCATTCTCTCTTCGCTCTGCTAACCATAAATAACGTGTAAAAGTGTCATATAGACGCCAGAACTTTCCAGTAGTTTAGAAACACCATTTCTTACGTTTTAGATTATTATTTTGAAATCTATTGGTGATGTTTTTCAGCTTTGAATGACGATTAGAAAATATTTTAATTAAAGAGTTAATTTTAAAAGAAATCTCAGAAAAACCTTTCTTATTAAAATTGAAATCACAATGTAATCGAAGACAGCTCTCCAATATATCTTTTTAAATAAGTATTAAACGTTACTCTTTCTTAGATTAACATAGCTTTAAAATTAATTAATTCGTATTTACGATTTTATTAACTAATACAATACATTTACGTGTATTTTACTAGAATAATTTTCTCCTTTAACAACACCACAAAATACGTTTATGGTGATGATGAAAAATATCTACACTATGGTAAAATGAAGGAAAACTACATGACGTGAGACAGAGTGATAGTAAGTGGGTTTGACCTCTCCGTTTTTCATTTACACTATACAATTTTTGTATTTTTTCCCTGATGCACCAACAATCATTGAAACTGAAGCCAAAGAGTTTAGAGGCCCTGAAAGAACTTAATGTTTTGATTCTTTGCCGTAACGGAGGGTCAAGGTCTAACGAGAGGATAACGGAAGCGAATTAGAAGCTGAGCGCTGATGTAACGCGATTGTACGCTAATAGATGAAGGCCGGTGATTTCAACGCCTGGAAGAGAAACGAAGTTCAAGTCCATAGTTTCTCTAAAATCCGACTCCAAGTTGGCAGAAAACTCTCCCACTGCTATCGTACGCCGGGTGCGAGTTCAAAGTGGGCAATTCTGCAGGAAAGAAGGTTAACCTGCGCATTTAATTTGGGTACATTTTCAACGCTTCTGAGGTATACGTCTGCTCTCCACAAGCATTCAATTGAAATAGCGGCTGTAGCAAAGAAGGGAAATAGTGAAAAAAAGGTCACCGAGAGGGGAGTTTACTCCCATCTCTTATCATAAACTATATTTTTGTGATTACCGTATATTCTCGGATAAAAGCGATACGAAGCGACGAAAAAAGCTGGAGCAGCTGAAACCTATGTGCTTTGTTTTATATCTTACAGTAAAAAAGACACACCCTGTCAAGAAACATTTCAAATTGGTCGTCAAATCAGATATGCTCCTTAAACTAATAACCGACACACAACCCACGTCACACCGTTAAAATAGGTTCTGTATAGTGGGAGCAATCAATACACAGCGCACATATAGACTGACGCCTTTTAACTCCGGTCGAAAAAGGTCGGTTCCAACGTTTTTCGATGTATTTTTAGCCGTCCTTCTAGCATAATCGCCGAAGTTGTCACTTGGCATGACCAAAGAGAGGCATGTGTGGAGGTGGAGAGAAGGATGGTGGAAGGAAGGGCTGTTTACTCTGGAGGAAAATGGAGGGAGGTAAGAAAATTAGAGAGACGGAGAGGAAAGAGTCACCTCTCGGACAGCAAGAAGGAGAGATAGTGAGAGAGGCTCACGAGGAAAAAAAAGAGGTGTTGGAGGAGGGGACGGAGGAGAGTGGTATACAGAGCGAAAGGTCGGAGGGAGGACGAAGAGAGGAGAGAGGGAGTAAAAGGGGGGAGAGGCACTTGAAACGCCTTCTTTTCTCGGTAAAAGGTCTCTTACGGACTCACCCAACGAGATCGGAAGGGACGAAGAGAGGCTGGGCAAGGTGCGTGGCGGGTTGGAGGGGGGGAAAGGAAGGAAAGGTTGAGGATAGGAAGAGAATGAAGGAGAGAGGGAAGAAGAAGAAGAAGAGAGGTGTGGAAATTGTCGATAAAAAGGAAGAAGTCGCGGGAGGAGAGGAAGGAGTGGTCTAGAAACAAAGAGGGGACTCATAGGAGGGAGGGGAGAGAGGACTGAGGTAGTGGAAAACTGCTATCGGAGTCCTTGGAATGATGTTCTATGCGGCAATCTTAACGGTAAATCAGGTTCAGTCTTAAATGCTGATTGGATAACTTATTTGCCCGATTTCTGACTTTACCGGTATTTTATTCCCCAATGTTTCGGGTGCTCGTTGGAGAGTCGTTCCTCGATCAAATCATACCCACGTTTGCTTTAGCGTGATCTAGGTCCAAGGGGGGAGGAGCGGGATCAAATTTCAGTTTTTTTTCTTCTAATTTTGCAGATTTGTAATTTCATGTTACTCTTCAGCTCAGAAGATCCTAGATGTTTTCCCTTTAGTTCTGGCAATCACATCCTGATTCGTACTTAATGGAGACCAATGTATTTGTAATTTTTCTTGTGATCTACTTAGTTAATTTTTTGTAGAATTAAACAAATGGCTAATTAGCATAAGTATACCTAGGGGCTCACAATATATTGCTTTGCACTTCATATCCATTTCTTCTCATTTGCTCCAAATCACTAAAAATGGCTGTAAATCAAATTGTGACACACTTTTCTCAGCATTGCGTTAGTTTTCTTCAAGTTCAGATCGATAATGACAAATCTGCAGTCCTATTCTGATCCCCCAGTATATTAAGTTAGATTTTAACTTTTTTCAGTGATAGTTGTAAATGTTTGGGTGTTCTCCTCGGGACGTTAAAATTTCGAGTCTTCGTTTCGCTTTCGCTCAGTCTTCATTTAGTCTTCCAGGTCAAAATGAGCTATAATGGTAGCAGATTTAATTCTTTAATGTCAATTGCCACCATAAAAACTAAAGCAATCAATAAAACCCAACATACACAAGTGTGTAGTTTAACAGAATGAATTTACCTCAAAGAAATGACATTGTTCTATAAGTATTCAAACTAGATACTAAATTATTCTTTCAATTTCCATTACAAGCTTATTTTCTTAACCCCAAGAAAGTTTTTGTTGTTAATTAAAATGGTAGGAGCAACATGTAAAGTTTTAGTATAAACAAGGAGAACTTTTTTAGTAAATAAGTCCACGTCACGCCCCTCCTGATTCCTCAAGACCGTTTCTACTGTTTTCGGTAGCTCAGGCTTCAGTAACTAGTTGGGCAACCTTAACAAATGTGTCATAAATATTTATAAAACTCTTGAAAAACATTTAAATAAAAAGAACAGGATGAAATAAGTAAAATGGAGCGCATGAATCAATCCAAACATGATTTCAAATAGATGAAATTCCAAAAGTACATCTTTCATGCTTTTTCATGAGACATAGTTACATGAAAAGTCACATTTCGCGACCGAATCAGAATGTTTCTGCCTACGTGAGTACCAGAGAATGTTTCTGGCAAGAGAAAAGACATGAGGAAAGTAGTCCACCTCTGAGACAGCAATTCTTATGACGCTGCTTTTCGGCCGAATTCAAAGAATTTCTATTTCACTTCGACAGAATAGCGATGCGTTATAACGTACAAATCCAACCCGCTATGAAGAAGAAAGTTATGGACTTCTCAATTTTTTTTGGGATACCCAAAAATACAGCTGTGACCGAAAGTAATGGAAAGTGACAATTCTTTGATTATATATTTTTGTGTTTAAAGAATAGGTCGACGAAACTATGAAAAAGTTATTATTTTTATAAAAACAAAAAACATTACTAATATCCATGCCATTAGAAAAAAGAAAAGCCCTGGAAATCATTACCTTGATTGTATTATTTATAGCACTCAATATAATTTACTCCTAATGAGAGATTCGGTCGATTTATATCTCCTTTAATCTTTTACTACTTATTTTGCTACACATGAGTCATAACCAAACGAAACCCAACTGTGTAGGTCATGTGGCTTATTGTGAGATATTCAGTGAAAGACATTAATTATGGGGAATAAAAATTGTTACCGCAGGTTAAATTATCTAATTACGTATTGCTTTTGCAATAATTACCCATTCGTTTCTGATTTTAATACCTATTAATCAGAGCAAAATGTCGTCACTGATATGTTTATTGGTTCAGAGACTAGCGTGGACTAATATATTGCGTGCGACGCTCATTATGCATTATGCACTGTTTAAAATTTCAACACAGCGCATGATAATGATACTATTTCACTTCCTTTCATCGAACTAGAAGTATTTTCTCTTCGGTTTCCTCCAAGTCTAAATTCGGGTCAGTGTTTTTGTCATCAAGTCGTATCCAAACACCTTTTCTCTCTTCGAGAAAGTCCAAAGTCCCACTTAAGTCTCGTTTCCAGATGAGCGAAGCAAATGACGCGCAAACAAAATCCGCTGCCACCGGGACTCGTAGATGATTCACTTTGCCATGGGAGTGTAGGAGACCTCGAGGAATGTGCCAAAGTTTCTGAGAATGGTTATACGGTAATCATACCAGGAACAATCCATTAACTGTAAGAACCACTAAAAATATCTATTGTCTACTCAATAATCATTTTATTTCGGGCCCAGATTTAAAAATCAATACAATTAAGGAGCAAATAGATACAAAAATTGTTTCATTCGCAGTTACTGAAATTGATAAAAGAAATTTTCTTTGGTAATTTAAGAATCAAAATATTACCTCATAGTTCATGGAAAAATGTTCATATTGAACGTACACTATTTGATTACATAAAAAGCTCTATTAAGCACGGTTGTAATTATCAAACTTATGTAATATTTACGAGGACCACACGCAAATCACTGACTCCATTAAATTTGACAAGATTGATATATGAGAAATGATGGCATTATCCCCTGTAATCAGAGGGTTTTATTAGTAGTACGTTCATCTCATGAAAGAAAAAAATCTTAATATTCAATATTTAAAAAACATTTAATAGCGCCAGGTTATTTTGACGACAAAATCAGAATGAATACCGCATATATCGCGGGAATAATATCGACAACACACGAACCACGATTAAAGAAAGCTTTTATTAAAAAAAATTCCATTTACTGTATTTACGCACTTAATTACATATTGTATGGTAAGTGATGGTGCACCCATATAGAGTGTATAATATTTTTAATACAGGTAATGTTGGCAACCTGAATAATTGCAGAAAGGTTAGAAACAAGTACAATCTTGCGCTATGTCTACGTTGCGGTTTATTCCGAGGGACTTTCATCTCATATGTGATATCTCATATGCGCGGTGGTCAGGACCGGAGAACTCCGGGTTCAAGTCGGGGTGTCAAAACTCATGCCACCCCCACTTCACCTAAGTTGCCTGAATTTCTGACCACCAGATTCTCCTGGGAAGGCACCTGTGGCATAGAAAAGGAACTCGCTAACCCTTCCCTGAAGTGTCTGATAGGAAAGAGGCCTATCTTCGCGTGTGAAATTATTAAGAGTTGATTACCGCGGTTTTTAAAATGAAATAAACAACACTACCAAAAAAGGAAACCTTAAGGAGATGACTAAGATGAAAGTACGCAAAATTTTAGTGAGAGAATAAATAATTGTGTCATTTAAAGTAGTAATTACCGCAGAAATACAGGGGAAAAAAATGAATCCTTTGATATAGCAGCAGGATGATGGTGGTACATGAGGCCACTTACTTCTCTCACCGTAATATCAAAAACAATTTGCATTTCAAAGCCCCTGTATTATACAAGGACACAAACTGATCAATCTGGGCAACCAATTTCACTTTTTCAAGCTGCTTAAAAGTGCGATATACTCGTATGTTTCTTAATGTAATATGGGTTATTGAACATCATACTGATGAGAACTGAATAGAGAATTGAAACCACAATTTTCGGTGGCTGTTAGTAGTTGATTTACTTGTCTTCAGAACATCGCGAGGCTAAAAATATAAACTGAGTCATGGATGCCTATTCCCTTGATTGTTTTGCCAAAATTTGACATCGAATTATACATTCCATTTGTTATTTTCAGAGTTTTATTCAGGTGAAAATCAGATGTAGATTGATTTCTTCTTCTTTTATTTGAATTAGTATTGCGAGAACGTAATTCAATTGAGCGAGTCGAATATTTTCATTATACATACGGGGATGGGCAATTAATTATAAAATCAGCAATTAATAGTAAAACGTAATATTTTATCTTTATCTTACTGGGTAACGGTAAAGTAATAACCTACTGTGATACAAATGCATAATGGTAAACAACAGATGAAATTCTATTTTACCATTAACATTTCTCCTCTTGTGTTCATCCAAACACGCCGCGAAGAATATTCCCTTCATTGTCTTTTATCATGACTCGGCCGATACAATGAACCCGTTCTCTTAAGGATTCAAACTAGACACTAAATCATTCATTCAATTTCCATTAAATGCTTATTTACTTACACCAGGAAAGTTTTTGTAGTTAAGTGAAATGGTAGGAGCAACCTGTAAAGTTTTAGTACAAACAAGGAGAATTGTTTTAGTAAATAAGTCCACGTCCTTTACTTGGCACTAAAGTAGGATGTGAAAAAACACGGAATAGAAAGAAGTGGGAAGTACAAAGAAGTAGGTTCAAGTCTGATACTTCCAAAAAACCTCAGAACTTTCTCGAGGCATAAGATTAATACGCTTCAATAAAGTTTCTACGCATGTTCAAACAGAGGTGAAGAGAAATAATACAACTACGCAAAATTGGTTATAATGGGCTAAAAATTTGACATTTTTTTTTATTTGACCATAAACGCTTTGTATGCATGGTTTTATTTTTTTTACAATTGAGCGGTAAATCCTTTCAAGTTTGATCCGACCTAAAGAGTGCAGCAACATTGCCATAGAGGCAATAAAACCAGGCGATCTTTATACGCTCTTGTAAGCAACTTTATTTGGACCCGTTATCACAAAAATTTTATGGACAGCAGACGAAAAGTCATAAAAAATATCTGGATACTATGAGTAGTTTCCCCTTTGTGTCCTGAGCATGTCTTTATCTAGTTATGGTCGCAGTATTAAAAAGTATGTCTGAAATCATAATAGATATATGTAAAAATTGGCATCGCAGCTTCGTTTGAGGACGCACCAGAGTGCCACTGGGGAAGAGATATTTAGAGGTACTGACTGCAAAAAAAATTAGAATCTTGCGAATAAATAAAAAGCGATCACACAACTATTTAAGTACACTTAAGATGATATATCATGGGAATGCTTCAATATTACCAGTAGAAAAGTTATTTTGAGGAATAATTGCTATCGTCTTTGGTGTAATATTGGAAAGTCTTTTCTCTAAATACTTAAGTACGGCATAACTGATACTCTACTGTAAAGCAGCAACTAATCTCATCGATAATTGCATTATCACCTTCAAGGTCTTATTTTAACCCACGGAAAAACCAGTCCCTATAGAATAAATTAATCAGAGGTGAATAGTAGAAAAAACAGCAAGTTACAGTAATGCATAAGGTATTTTTTTCAAATTGAATACAGTTTTTCCTTTCAAGTACTCAGAAATTAAGGGCCAATTCAAACAATATCCTGTATTTAAAATTACCTCTCATGAGTATCGGGGTTGCATGCACTGACAATGACTCATGGAACAAAACTACGTCTAATTCATTCCTTCCTTCGGCCATTTAAATGAACGGTAACAAAACGTACTTAATTATTTCTTGTACCATATTCACATTGTTATACTAACCTGAAACTAGAACAGACTTCTCGTTGATTATTGCGGTATTTTGCATATAGTATACTTCATATACTAGTGAACGTGCGACGTAAGCATTGAGCATTACGTTACTTTATTAACCTCGACTATAGTTAAATAAAACTTCCACTGCCTAGTATGACTGCTGTTAACCACGATCGTCGAGGAAATACAAATATATGTGAAATTGAATGCATTAACTGATTTAATTTCAACAGCAAACAAAACCTCCAACGATTGAATCTGGGATCTTCGTATTTGGTGCATTCCTTTACTTCCTAAGGTCGAAGAAGAATGAAAAAGACTATTCGCACTACACGAAGGTGCACTTTCCAAAATAAGCTATTTAAATCCGTTTCCATTGCGTATTTTTCATCTCACGCAATGAGGTTGAACGCGAACATATATTTGAAGAAGTTGCCCTTGAGGTGAAAGGGCCGCGAAAAATCGACTCCCCACGCCCACGGAAGAGATCCCCACAACTCCTCTGACGTCGATATCCGGGTTCTGCATTGATTAAATGAGCGCGGAAGTGCACGTCCTTCCCTTCCTCTTCCTCGCACGCCACTCCCTCCTTACCTTCCCCTTTGTATCCCCATAAGGATCCCACCCGCCCTCCAATCCGTCTCCCCCTCCCCAACCGTCCACTCCCCCCACCCCCTCCGACGATGCGCGCATCGGAGGGCAGCGGAGGCGGCGGTGGGCACGCAACGAGCGACGCATCGCTTCCACCACTGCCGCCGCCGACGGAGGTGACCCTGTTCAGCGGTGAATGCACGCCAAAATCGATCACGCCAATGTCAATGGCGCACGCCGCGCTTTAGGGGTCGACCGTAAAGACCCTTCGGAGTCTCCGCGAGTGCCAACTGAGGCAGTGGGTACACGGAGGGAGGGACAAGGGGAAGAAGAGAGGAGACCGGGCGGGGGGGGGGTTCGTGTGCCGGAGGCGGGAGTGCCGGATGGGATTGGGAAGGGGGAGGGAATCGAGGGGGTGGGGATGGATGAGGAAATGACGCTGGTGACATACGCGAAATGCTAACGGGAATGCTACGGGGTAGGTGTGTGGTTAGGGGAGGGAAGGATCGAGAAAATTTTCATCGTGGTGGCGGTGAGATGGGGCGTTAAAAAGGCTGGGGAGTGAAATGGGGAGGAGGCTCGGGGGTGTCTCTGACGGAATTGGACTGGATTTCCTCACTGTATCCTCCTCCTCCGGTCCGATCCGCCCTTCGGTCACGGGCCATCGCTTTTGTCACGCATGAATTCAATGAATATGCCTCCGACTACAAAATTATACCCAGCCATTCGACTCGGACCTATTTTTTCAAGGCGACTGTTGTCCGAGTAAAGTTTTATTCCAAGGAAAATTTTATTCTGATTGAAAAACAAAAAAAATGGAATAAATAGCCGGACATGAGTGTCAAGCTGAATCAATTAGGAGGATTCCTCAAGGGAAACAGCTGGCTTGAAAGACTACGTACAAATATCGATTGTTTTTAAATACTTTTGTGCAGTAATTACTTAATTCTTCAATCCAGAAAAATATTCTGCGCTTATAATCGATGCGCAAAATATGTCTGCGTTTTTTTCCGTTTTTATCTTTCGCGCTTCCCTAAATGTACAGATTTTCAATTAATAATATTTTTTACTAAAAACCATAATTTAATATTGGTTTATTTCTGATCTTGTTTAAAACTTTTATACATTACATATACATTATTTATATGTCTAACCAACAAAATATGTCAGTACCGATTTTAATGTCGAAATATAACCGTGGCTCAATTTCCTTTCATTCGAGACGTGAGAAACCATTTCCACAGTTGCTTTTCTTTGTGAGGGAACGCCTTCGTCAAGATTCCAGTTAATCACAAAATTGGGTTTCATTCTCAATAATTCACTTCAAAACAGAGAGCCCGTGGGTAATTAGTCTCAAACGTACCTCACCTACCACGTTTTTTTTGCAAAAATGTTCGCTCCGGCCAAACAATAGCTTATAGACGTGTTCCACTGAGAATCGTCCCACAACTTCCAACCATCCACCATTTGCCCTACTTTAACCCAACAGGACATCGGAGAGAAAGAGAGAGAAAAAGGGAATGAGTGAGAGAGAAAGAGAAGGGGGGTGGGAGAAAGAGGGAGAATTCCACGGAGCGACCACGAGATAAAGGAGCGATCGCCACGAAGGTAGAGGGAGACACGCAACATTCGCCGCATGGCTTATAACCAAAGCCAGCCAAGCGGATGGGCAACGTATGAGGTGTTGGGGAGGGGAGTGGAGTTGAGGAGAGGGGGGAGGAGGGACGAGGTACTCACGTCCGGACCCCTGGAGACATTCCTTCGAAGGGTGGACATCCGGACGAAGATCCTCCCCAGCCGCATAAGATAAAGAGAGACGATCGCCGACGACGCGGGTCGCCCGTCGACAGCAGCAGGGAGAGATAGCGAGAGGTGACGAGGAGGAATAGGTTGGCTCGAAGGGGGGAGAAAGGAGGAGGAGGCGGTGGGCGCGTTGGGAGGGAGAGAGGAAGGCAAGGCAGTGCGAATAGCGGAGTTGATACCGTTACACGCGAAGAGTAGCGGCACATGGAAGCGGAGGCCTCAAAGAGTGCGTCCGAGAAATAGGGGAACGGGAGGTGGGATGGGGAGGGAGGGAGATGGAGGGGAGGAACCGGTGGAGGAGGATAAGAGGTTTAGGCGGGACAATAGGACGGGCGAGATGGGGAATAAGAACTGAGGTGGATGGGGGACGGGAGAGAGGCCCAGTGGAGCCCGAGCGGTGATAACTGACCACTCACTTCGCCCGCGTAAATCGTGATGAATAGAGGGGGGGTTGATGGGGAGGAGGAGGGGGGTGGTTTCCCCCCCCCCAAAAGGAAGGGATGGTCGGCCGGAAAGGAAGAGGAGTGGGGGCAGGGAGCTTGGTTCGACAGAAGGAGGGTGAGAGGTAGAAGAAGATTTTGGAGGGTGCGGAACCAGTCTCGCGAATACAAGGCGAAGAAATTGGAGCGAAATACGTCGTGAGAAGTTGGGAGTATAATGGAATGTAGAGAGGGGGCTCCGAAAATGGTGAGACGAAACTGTAACACTGTCATTTCCCAAACTTCTCAAAGTGGATCCAAATGGCACCCACCTTTTTAAGGCCGCCCGCGGATCGCCGCCTGCCTGCAGGCAATTTTCGACTGATCGCACCACCGAGGAAATTTGAAGATACCTTTTCTGAAATTATTTTTTTTTATCTGGGAGCGTGCCACTGAAATTGCCAATTAAGGGACGGATGACAGTAATCAGACCTTATTTAAGGTTTATTTTGTATCCAAAGTTTTCGCCTCAAAGACTGAGCATGAAGTTCTACAGTCGTACGCGCCCCAATTAACAATGTTTGCGGTGGCATGGAACAAACTATACTTGGCCCAAATAACGATATTTGCAGCGGTATGGAACGAGTACATGTATTTCCTGAAATGTATCTTAAAGAAATAGTTTTTAATTAATAACTTTAATGTTGTGAAATCATAATTAAAATTTTACTCTTTCAACATATCGAATTGGAAAATAATGTTACATTTAGAATGTAAAATGTCTAAGTGTGCGAATAAATATAAATAAGATGAAAATGGTAATGGAGCAAAGACATTTTACTTCCATCACTAGAGATTAGCCAAACTAACAGTCACTTATTTTGTGGTAAAGACTTCTAGCAAAATTTGAACTGTAAGGAATGAGATGACCGTGTCATGCGAATAAAATAACAAATATCATCGTGTTTTAGCCTTTTACAAGCAATTTTCACATCTTATAGCGAAACTATGACTTTAGTTTATTTAATTTATATTGGTGTCTTTTTTTAAGGCAGAATAAGGATAAAAACATGTTTAAATTCCGTTAAAATAATTTGTTGACACAACCACGATGAACTTGCACAACACCTGATAATGGCGTAGAGCATCGAAGTCATAACCGTGTGAATAAATTATTTTGTGAATTAAGTGTGTTTTTACATTTATCATTTTAGTCTTAAATTATTTTTTAGTTTAGTCTTACTTCAGTATCTGCTTAATGTATTAGCTACAATTGTAGATATAAAAAATCGGTAATCCTTACGGAAGAGTGGAGCTGAGGGTCCTCTCTGAAGACCCACAGCTCCACCCAAGCTGTATGATTTTTCGGGTACCAAATCTTCCTGGGAAACCATAACCAGCAAAGGGAAAGGAACTGGGGACATCCGTCGGGCTTGGTACTACCATCATCTACCAAACCGACCTTCGGGTTGATTACTGTGTTTATTGTTTTTTAACCACTTTATGTCGAATAAATATGAGAAAAAGGTAAATATCGTGGACACAGTATTTTAAGCTGTAACGATAATTTTGGCAACATGGTTAGAAATCATCATTTCTAGTAAGAACAAGATAAGAATTTAAATAAATATCATTTTGCTATAGGTTATTGCAGCCCCAAAAATTATACCGCGGAAATAAGTGGATAGTTCTCCACGAAATCACGCGGTGTTTATGGATGAGAGTTAAACTAATTGCACAGTCTGGCATCTCTTCTACTCATTGCTAAATGAGATATTTGGATAGATAGCCATGCGTATCTTTACAAAAATGTATTAATAACTTCATACAAGTCGAATTCTTCGACAACCTTTGTGTGTCATAAATTAATAAACAAAATATGAGTGATCATCCTGGTGAGTAATCAAACGCATAAAGACTCTGTGCTCAACCTAATTTTAATTTATTTCTATGTCACACCAATGCATTGTCCTAACGAAATCCAACATACAAGTATTGTACTAGCAGACGTCAATAAAAATAGTAAAACGGTAAATCTCGCGGAATAAAAGCAGAACTCCTTCCAATTCCAAAGCCCAAATACAAAACATAATACCACCGCATTTCATTCACAAATATGATATTTTGGCCGAAGATCTCTCACTTCATCCCCAGGAGTCATCCGAGATTCGGATAATGGAGATCATCATTTTAAGGGCGACGTCAAGACGGCAAAAAGAAATATATAGGACGGGAAAATCGGCGCTCCTTTGAAGGGAAAAAAATCCCTAAACACGGGGTTGTGGGTGGGAGGAGAGAGGTGTAAAGGAAAGAAAAAAGTGGACCACTGAATAAACATGCCAATTAAATGGGGACGAGAGACTGAAGGGGCGAAAAACGACAATGGATGAGAGAGCGGCGGAACGGAAGTGTGAGGAGGCGGGAACAATGGCACGGACGAGTGGGGTGGGTTGAGGGGGGAGAGGAATGAGGGAGTGTTGGGCGAAGAAGGCGCGCACGGATGGATGGTCTCGAGAGAGGAAGGAACCCCACGAAGGACAGGGCGAGGCGGCCGCGGCGGAGGGTCTGAATCGCAGGGAGAGGCGGACTGCAGGCGAAAGGGTTTCATCAGTATGCCTCCGAAGACGACACGCCCACCTTCCTCTTTTTTTCTCATCTCCTTGACTCCCCTTTCCTGTGTTTACGCTCTCTAATTATCCCAATCCCCCAGCGAACTCCGCACCTTGGGCGCCCGACCGCCAATTTTTCGGAATTATCATCGAACAAGCAGAAACTGGCTCGGTGGCAATTCTTCAAGGTCCTCACATAAGTAGTTTCGAGGAATATTGAAAAAAAAATAATTCTTTCCCCTCCTATAAAAACAGTGAAAAATCGTACCATAATTATATTTCTCTTCCCCCTATGGATATCGGGCGTTGGTTGAAATTGTGGATGCTTAAAGTGGAGAGCGCACGGTAGCTGAAATTGGTCGGTTGTACATTACATCCTATTAGCTCTCATAAATTTTAAAAAATGTATTAAGAGATGACGAACCAACAACCATTAAACGTAGGAGACTTTGGTTGATCACTCGTCAAATGAAAATTGATAGTTTCCGGCGTAACAATGTGGAATTGGTACATCTTTTCTCTTGATTTACCCTTAAATTAACTCGTCCCTCCTTAAGATACAAAATAAGAACCACCCCGTTATAGAAACAACTTTCATTTGTCCTCCTTTTAGTATTTTGTCGATCTAGCAGAATTTTCCTCCGTTCATGAAAAACAAGTTTTCACTGCTTTCTTGAAGCAAGTTATCGTAGATGAGTGGCTCTTAATAGCGGTTTCATTCGTCTTAAGTTTCATCTTTGATGGACGGTCCGCTGGAGACAACTGATCACTTTGAAAATCTCACTTCTATACTCTACATCCTAAACGACCGACCAGTAACCCAGGTAGATAACCTGGGTTTCACTCTCGGTGTAGTTGGTGACATTTATCGTTCAACCTCCTTTCTCAGCCCAATTTTCGTATCGCAAACGTTGTTGCATTCGCCCAGAATACCAATAATGAAAATTCTTCGAGATAGACTGTAATCGTGACCGATGAGAAAACTATTTCACGACTGACATTCTGGTTATTGAAGCATGAAGGGAAAGACTCGTGAAGCTTTGAACAAGTCGCTAAAACCGTCACCAGCAGCACCTGACGCCGATCGTGCTAGAAATCGTCAGTTTCTAAAATTTTCATTGCAAATGGGGAAAACTAAGCACCGCTAAGTGCGGCGACCTCGTGAACACCGGATTGGTCTGAAAATAAGGCGATCATTGAAATCATGTCCGCGCTCGGGCAGAAAATCCCCCGTCCACCACTACATCCACGAGAAATCAGCGAGAAGGTCACTCGTGAGTGGAGGTGTGTGGAGGTTAAATATTCAGGACAGGATGGCTCACATTTTCCTCTCCGGCACAGGATACGCATTCGCGGGGCTTGTGCTTTTGAAATATTCTCCGCCATCTTGGCCGCCTTCTTAACGATGCGCATTCCGTACACTCGTGCATGCTGTGTGCCTGCATTCCTCCATTCCTTATGTACATACATACGGTCGCCTTCCGTTCGCCCAATCCTCACTCTCCCCTAAAACATGAATGCGCTCCCAGCTGACACCCCGCCACCAGAATCTACTTCTTGCCCACGTATACTTAGTTTTTCTCGACATAAGCGCGAATGAAATATTTCCACCAACCACCAAGTGTCGCAAGGTGAGCTTAACTTATCGCACGAAAAAATCACACGGTATTTTACACGCATTTCACATGGATCATAATTCTACCCCTTTGGCAAATCTCCTGATGGGAATATTTCTCGTGTAGAGATTCAAAAGTTCAATAACAATGGGAAAATACTTTTTTTATACCAAGAAAAACAAAGAATGTAAGAAATATCTCTTTTCCCAATCCTCAGAATACCTTTAAAAAGTTTTCACTTTAAAATGAACTAGTAGGTACTATTGCGACGGAAATCTTTTCATAAATAGTTTTTTCGAAAGCAGGTACCTATAGAGGGCTAGATGATATGCCAATAATTGGTTTTGATTATGCAGCTATGTTCTATCCCAGACTGAACTCTCTTTCCCCTAAAATTCTTCACCAGACGAAGATATAAACTCAATGCGTCAATATGAAAAAAGATGAAATTAGGATTAATGTTTTCAGTTCCTACATCATAGAAAACGAAGCCCGATATGAACTTCTCCCTAACTGCAAAGCATGTATTCCGAAAGATTCGTATAGACATTTTCCCCAATTTCAGGAAAAAATTCTTGCGGTTATTCTCCTAATCATGTTTCTCGTTCTCCTTAATTCCTTCATTTCCTCCGCGAGTTTATAAATGGCTCCCCGCAGCCGCGAGAACTTTCTTCGAAGATGTTTTCCGAAGTGAAATTTCCAGCCATTTTTCCTATTTGCGGAGCTGTTCATGCAGTAGACCTACTTTCGCACAGCTTTCCTCGCGCTCATGCGATGCTTAGCTTCATTTTCGCGGTGGTCGGTTTAGCGTTCACTTCTCGCAAGACTTACATTAAACCGACCGCAGTTTGACCACCCTCCAGCTACACCCCATATCCGATGGGTGGGTATGTTTACTATGAAATGTGTCGTTTTTCGAAATGTCCCTGGTGAATGGCTGCGGTGGTGAGAGGGAGGGAGGGGGAGGGGGGTTGACGAAAGAATTGGATGGGAGTCGAAAGAGAAATTTTTCGCGGGTCCGAGGGCCCGAGTGTCCCGAAAATCTGTTTTGCGGCGAGGGCAACGGAAGTAAACTATCCACTGACGGGAATACGCGGAGGGCGATGCGCGGAAGGGGACGAGGAGTCTTTCGGGGTGGGAAGGAGGAAATCGAGTTCCGTGCGTCTGCGGATCCTCGGTTAATGTTCTCGAGTGATGGAAAGTGGACATTCCGGCAAGGGAAACACCTCCAGAGATGTTCAGCAAGAACTCGCGGAATGCTTAAGAGGCTTCCCCCCACCCTCACCTCTCAGTGCCATAAGAGATTTCTTCATTCTTCTTCGCTTTACCTGTGAAAGTTCAAACATTCACGTCCATCCTCTTCTCTCAGGAACAGGACCTTCCACGGCCTATTTATTCCAAATTACTCACTGCAATGGTGTCAACTTCAAAAAAATAGCATGTTTTATTCATTGTAAACAACTCTGAACAATTGACGGAAAGAGGTTGTCAGTATACATATTAACCAGGGAAAAGACATTTTTTTCTACCCCTAATCATTTTTCCAGTGGCTGCAAGAGTAAAATTAAGTTTGCTAGAACAAGAATTTCAAATTGATTCCACTGTGAGTCTCATTGGTTAGTATTTTTATATTATTCTAGGTGAACTCTCAACATTTTCCAGAAAAAAAACTATGATCAGACGAATTGAACAGGAGTTCACATAATTATAACGATGAAACCACATCCTCTTGAAACCAAGAACTCTTTCTCAGTGATAGAAACAACGAATGAAAATCGACTATGAAATAATGCGACTGCTAGTTCAGTCAATAATCAAGAAAGTTACAAAAATTGAGAAGTGGGAAATTTTTTAAGGATATTAATAAGTTATAATCCCCAACACTTGAGCAGGAAAAATGTTCAATGCATTTATATCTTGAATTTTTCTTTTGAAAGATATTGATAGTTTTGCGGAGCGAACTCGAGGACGCAATCACCTATAGCAACGCCGAGACTCAAGTGTTTAAAACATGCACGAAACCGATTTTAATTTAAGGGAGAGCGTGAGAGAAGTAAATGAGCTACCAACTAACCTCAAAATCACTGGCATCCATGCTCGAAAATAATTAGAAAGGAGTGAAAAAAAATTGGCGAGAAAAATGCAGATAACGATGTGTCTGTGAACGATGTGAGTAAGAGTGAGGGAGAGAGGGTGGGAGGCGATGGCCAGGAAGGGAGGCAGGCAGCGGTGGCATAGGGTGCGGAGAAGAGAGAGGAGGTTTGTCTGCATTGGGAGCGCTGGTCCATTGAACGTAATTTCGCAACGGATTAGTGAAAGCAGCCAAGGCGGGCGCATTGGGTCCGGAGCCGCGTCGACCCCGGAAGCAAACGTGCGCGCGGCCGTCGGCGACGACGGGTGCCTCACGGAGGAGCGGGCAGAGAGGGGAATGAAACACTTCCGAAAGATTTGAGCGACGTCGATTTAGACCCCGTCTGCGGACCGCTAGAGGGAATATCTCACTCCGCCAATCCCCAGGGGATAATTTAAAAAAAAAAACCAGAATGGCACGAGCAACTGGGAAACTCGCACAATCGCGATGAAACTCTAGTTTCACAATAATTTAAATATTATCTCATTAATTACTACAACATGCGTTTATAAAAGTTTTCAAGATCAAGTGTTCTGTGGAATAACTGATGTTTTTCATATTTTTCTTCCATAATAATACAAAATAAAACATGTTCAGCCATTCGGTTTTCGAATAGAAACAATGAAAAACTATAAGAACAGTAATTCTGATAGTATTTTTCAAAACATAAGTGTTACTTCGTATATACCACACAAGCACGTGTAATGGATGCATGTCTCATTATTAAATACTCATAACCTGAATCACTTTTTCCTTCAGATTAAATCCTGTATTTAAATTATTTCGAAACTCCTGACACTTGGCTAAATGGTAGAAGGGCAATACACACGTATAATTTACAACTCGTTAAAAAATATTTTAGCAGAATCTAAATTGCTATTCTATTGCTATGATTATATATTATATATATATATATATATATATATATATATATATATATAGATGATTTCTTCGAAGTAACACGGAAGTGTTAAATAAAAAACTTAGACAGCAACACACAGCACGAGAACACATAAAAGGAACACTCACACGTAATATCTTGATAATTTCAACTCCGTCTTCTTCGGAAGATAAGGTATGACTGATAAGATCATATATATAAATACAGAAATATAGTAGTATTTCAAACACAGTTTTTCCTGCAAGTATTATGAAGAAAACTTAATCAAAATCGTTAAATTCCTGACTAATTATAATTTAATAAGAAAGTACTCGTGAAAGTAAGTGTTTAGATATACTGGACTAGATTTACGAACCGTAGCTGTCTCATGACCCATTAACTAGCGAAAATGTTGGTGTGAATTCTGCCAGAACAACCAAGAAAGAGCGCTTAAAGAACAGAGTGTGAATTGTTCAGAGGGATCGAATCTTTCCCATGCAATTAGACCGCGAATTTCTCCTCAGTGCAAATCTCTTCCTTTTAAATTGCAAACGTTTTTTAAAAAAAAAGCAGCATTAAAAGGAATGTCCGGCTCTTATTCTGTAGCCAGGACTCCACGGCTAATAAATGGCATTTCGAAATAGACGAATTTGGAGGGATAAAGAATCAAGGTACATTCGCAACTGCCCTCGATAAACGATACAGACGCCGACGATTCACCTTGAAAACGAGTCGCTTTCTCGTATCTGAAGTGTCCGTCATTTTTATCTCTGTATCCAGTTATTGTCCCACATATTTTACACCGCCGGTCTAATAAAAAAGTGACAGAGTATCGTGTCCTTGTTATTTATTCACTTAGTTGCAAATTTTAAGTTAAGCATTTAAAACTGGTTGCATGCGAAATAGGCTGTTTAAGTATTAACATTCAGTTGGTGTATCACTGGCACAGTGTGTGAAATAACTTAGATTATATTATTATTATTATAATTATAATTAAGAAAAACTACAGTGACTAGATATAACGCGAGTGGGTAAAATCAGCTGTTCTCAAATATAATGTAATACGCAGTTTAATGCCAATGAAACGTGTTCACAGAACATGAATACCTGATAATGTCACGTTTGAAAAACTAAGAAAAAATCGTCGGGGTAAGATTAGATTAATTATCACGGTTTAGCAGTCCGGAGATTCGTTTGTGATTACATCATTGTTTTTTTTTTCGAAAATCAAATGCTTTATTGTCAGCAGTGTTGTGTTGTACATTTCGTTTCAGCATAGTTCTAGTTAACATTTACTTTCAACTGACCTCATCTTTTCGGATGATCGAACAACAAACAAATCCGCGGTTTCGTACCATAAAAAAGGTGTGGGGAGAGCGCATCAATTGTAAAACGTGACGTAACAATAGGATATTGTATTCACAGTTCGTGTTCCGCCATTATGATTGTTTCGCAACAGCATCCACGCCGAAACTATTCGCAAATTTCATTATTTTAGAAGATACTCAATACACATCAGCATTTGTTTCTTTGCCTCTTCACGACTTTCACAGCTGTTGCGGCGGCTATGCTTTCTCCTTGTCATAAGCGCGGTCTGATGTCCACCCAAAGAGCTCTCTCTTGTAATCCCCAGCCTTCGTCTTCCACCTCCCACGCTTAATTTAGTTTCCTTTTTCCTTCATCCTTTTCTTGGTCCATGACTCGGCCATTTATCTTGCTATCTCTCCCGTTCGTCCAAAACCCGGCAGAATACTTCTTTCGTCATCGGTGGACGAGCAACTTTTACCTCTTCCACGGTACCGTGGGAAAATGTTGGGCCAGGCAAGATGAGGCGGCCCTAAGGTTTAGATTCATGACACACAAGACGACTGCAGGGAGAAAAATACCCAAGTCACAGAAGCTTTACAGATGCCTGATACGTGGAATTCCATCGAATATTTTAATGCAAAAAACTTATTATTTATTGCAACTAACTCTAACTCATATTTCTAATGCCTACTCTGTAATTCAACAATATTATTCCAAATTTTTAGCTCTATGTTCATAATTTAATTCTAATTTTGAAATCTAATTCGAAATCAATGTTTTGTTTCATATTTTATTTAACCATTAACATTTGTAAATTTTGTACTCTTCAACTGCCCACGAGTGAGTTTGGAAAGGTATCACAGCTATTGAAACAAATACAAGAGAAATTCTGCTTATGTCCATTCATTAAATATTTTAATGACATTTTCCTTTTCCGGTGAAACATATTTCCTTCCACTGATACTTGTAGGGAAAAAGAGTACATCACGCACATATTCACGCACTATTATGCACGAACTCGTCATATGTTGATTTGCATTTCTTAAATAATGCCTCAAAATATTTTTCATACTTTGGAAATACATGAACAAACAAAAAAAATATATAATAATTAAGTCTAGTTGAAATGCTCGTTTGGTTTACTCTGATAACTAAACAGTGAATAATTCATTTGTACATGTCTTAACGAGAAAATAGTTAATCACTCTTTATCAAATGGCAATCTGATATTTACTTTAATATGTATCAATTTTATCAATCGATTGTTCAACTTAAAAAAGGTAAATTAAAACAAAGAAAAAGTTTCTGAATTAAAAATAATACCCTGTGTGGAAGAAAAGCTACTTTAATCCACCGGACATTAAATAACCAAAATATTTCTCTGACCAAATAACTCGTCTCCTCTACGCCGAGTGCCAACAAAGTTGTATGCCCTTCAATTCTTTTGCTAATGATCTACTTCTCATAGTTATTCCTTCTCCCGGCACAAGTAATCTCTGATAAAAGCAGTAAAATTAATGAGCTTCTCCCAAAATATTCCTTGAATTTTTATATAATATGCCAATATCAATTGTAGGGTTATGAATTGCGAGCTAATATTTTTGGACCCAATATTAATCAAGCTGATTCATATCTGCTTAACTCATTTCAAGATTTAACTCTATATGGAAGTACAGTTCTAACCCTACTACTAAATATCCCTTACGGATTTACTTTGCTGTAAATACTGTACTCATTATTAACCGCTTTGAAAAACTTAGAACTGGCTTAGTTTTATAAATTATTACGATAATAATCTCCTTTTACTCTCTTAATCCTTTTTTTATTATACTCTAACATTTATTCAGATCAAGTACTTCGTTTTTCTGGTTAGATTTCCTACTACACCTAGTTTGTCATAGTGAACGAATTTAATTCTAATATAACAACATGTGTTCAACTTCAAAATGCGTTTAGTTATAGGCTCTATATGATCCCAATTACATCCAACATTCATTCAAAAATTCTGTCGGGTAGGTAAGAGTTTAAATATACACAGACATTAAGAAAACGTGCTTATAATTAGAATAATATGAGACGTATTAAAATATAAAGCACGGTGGATTAATATCAATATGCATTAAGTCCTCGAGAGAAAACGGAACTAATCGTCTGTAATTTGGGTAAATATAATGCAATAAAGGAAAGCATTCATATTACACACGTCTTTGATCGGCACTGGCCTAATGCGCATTTCAGTAAAAATACCATTCTTCCTTGTTGGGATATTGCGAAACTTTTACCACAACACGCAATCAACGGGAGGCTTCTGGGTTATCCGCAACTTAATTACAGTCTTTTCGAAAGCCCTTTCCGTCTCTTTAGAATTCCTTTCCGATCAGGCGATAGCCTGGGGATAAGAAATTAAAACCATTTCGAAGGTGTACATCCTATCCTTCTGGACCACACCCTAAGGTTCCCCTCCACACCCATCTCCGGACTCTAGTCCGCCTCAAGAGTTTCCCTTTGTGGCTCGGAGAAACCGCATGCAAATCATAAGATGAGTAATAAGGGGAAGAGAAGTTGAGACAATGAAAATCCACACGCTCTCTCCCTCAGGTCTGGGAGATAATTGCGACATGGCATCAAAATGTGGATAATTGCACACATTTAACGCGCATGCGTCGCATCCTCTTCCCTCCTGTCCCATCTTCCTTCCCTTCCAGTCTCCCCTGCCTCACAGCCTTTTTCCATCCCCCGGTCATTTCGGTTGTATTCCTCAATTTACCATAACCTATTTGCCACTTCCTCTTACCCAATGTCGTAAATTCTTCAGCCAACGAATGCCAGAAAGAGTACTCTTTCCTCTCGGAGCCTAATTTAATTTTTTTTCTCTACGTTTGAAATCCGTGTACCAATTCACACACTCGTCCTCACCAAGAGTATTCATTACGGAGTGAATGTTTTCGTAAAAAGAGTGGAAAGAGGATATTATTTCGCCAAGCTTGACAAATGATGGTCACCTTTCTTCTCCAATCGCGTCATTAATTCGTTTTCCTGCGGTCTAAATTGCCATTTTCTACAGATGTTTTCGTCTTGTTTTTTTTCCAAAACTTTCCTTGGCCTACATTTCCTTCGATTTACCTTTTCAATCTTTTCTTAGTCTTCATACATCACTTCTCTTATTCTAAGATCCCTCCTTTCCATATCCAGCGTTTTCCAAGGGTGGATCCCACCTTCATTCCACTGTCACAGTAAAGGATACTCCCTTCTATTTGGGATCGTTTACTAACTTGGAGGTGAATGCAAATTTCCTATTTCCGTCACATTGTCGTAAGCGAAGAGCCTTGACCAATGTTTTCCGGTAGGATGAATCAATGACTTTTATGGATCCTTGCATTTCATTAATCGATATGTTTTTAGGTCAGCCATGAAAGAAATTTCAAGGAAAAACTCGCCGTTTTGAGATTTTGACCGTTTGAGTAGAGGATCCATTCACTTGTTTTTTTATTTCTTCCTCCGTTAAAAAACTTATGCCCATAATCTTACTGGAATAAAGTATAATGTTTCTCATTTTTTATAATAAGAGAATGAGTCACATTAGCTTTATGGTGAAACTAGTAATGTATGTATTTTATATTATTTATGGCTGTCATAATATTGTGACTTCTGGACTATACTTGATTCTTATTAGAATCTGGAGAGTAGATGAAGTGTGAGTTTTCGAATTACAACTTTAGACATTAGAAAAAATGTTTGCTAACTACCATGACTAGAAAGAGTCTCAAATGTATAAATTCAAATTATTTAAAAACTTTTTATAATCACATTAACCTAATAATTGAATTTCCTTTACACATTCATAACTTTTCTTGAGTACCTACATGAATTAATCCCTTTCCTTTCTCTTAAGACTATTCATCCTGTACACATAGGCTGTAACTGTATCGAACTTGATAGATTGGCAGAGGTGGTATGACGAAAAAAGCCTAGTGTGCATCTAGCACTGGAAATATCACATTGAATTTTTTAAGTATTTTATTATCCGCCCTAGCCCGGATTAAAAAGTGATGGTAAGTGATTGCTCTTCCCAGAGAAACAGAACAAATAAAAACTTCTAAGCAATCTGAAGAACGAACGAGAATTTACATTATTATTTTTTCGCGATATGGTTGGAAAAGTGGTGGGCATTATTTTTACGGCATATTTTGACGTTATTGAAAATATTTTTCAGCAAAATATTTCTATTAAATATGAAAATGCTGCTCACTTTGTTACCCACCGATATGTACATTTTAAAAGGCTCCAGTGGTTTAACATGGCGAGGAGTTTCAGAAAAAAAGTGTAGCGAGGTTACAGAGTCCAAGTAATTCTCGCCCACCCAACTTGAACATTCTCTCACTCAAAGAAAATCGTTTGTGGTACTAAACACGCCGCGGTTGACTCGGCAAATATGATATTCTATTCACAGTCATACTTCGCAACAAAAATTACTCTTGCGCTCGGCACGCGGACTGAGTGAAAGTAGTCAGTCCGATTCCAAACTCCGCACACTCCTTCGGATCGTCCTTGATGCTTGCAGATGTGCCTTAGGGGAGAGTAGGGGGTGACTATACAGCTTCATTTCCATCCTCTTTTTTTCAAATGAAATTAAGAAGCCGGAAACTCGACGCTGAAACTTGCGTCGCAGTGTCCGTCGGTCGTTGAAGTCTCCCTACAGGTCTCACGGTCATCCCATCAGAGAGAGAGAGAGAGAGAGTGAAAGGGAAGAGAAAAAAGTGTGCTGGGTGAGAAAATTAGAACTGATGATCGTTTCTGAGGGAACCAGAGATTTGCAGGTACAAATAAAGAGCATTTTACGGAGACGAGAAAGGAGAACGGTTGAATACTCTGCAGATTCTTGTCCATAACGCACTTCATGAAGACACAAAACTCAATAAGATGAATGGCTTGAAGGATAGTCACATGTTTTTTTCCTAAAAGAGGAATGTAAATATCCCAAAAAGGCTTATGAATAAGATTTAGTGCAAAGGCTAAAGTTGAAAGGAGGTAGTTCAAAGAAAATCCGGCATCCATAACGAGGGGGGCATTGGTCGAAGATATATAGATAGCCTTGACCATACTTTTGGTTCGACAGTCAAGGAAAGATCATTTTCAATTCCTAAAAGTCTAAGAAAGCTTCAGGAAATTTGTATATTTATAATTTTCTATAATTTTTGTAGCGACACACCAGAGAGAGTGCTAAGTTAGTCAACTGAAAGAATGGCCCTGAGGTGGGACCCAGTTGTTATATTTACTTATCTCTACCAACGAAAGAATATGATTTCCTATGCCATTAGCAGAACTTTGATCCATAGACACCACATACTGTGCTAGAAAAAAATGAGCTCATCCATAATGTGCGGATTTCATATGCCATACGGTTTAGTGTCAAGTTCAACGTTGTAATGCCCAGTCTTCGTTGTGATAAAAACTTTGCTGAGGCCAATTTATGCTCTATTTAATGTCTTACGTATATTTTTAGGCAATATTTCAATACCTCATCAACATTAACACTGTATCATATAGAATTTATATGAAAATACATGTACGCTTACAAGTTATCTCATCCAAAGGAATGTATGCATGCATCTCTTAACAAAAACATGTGCTCGTCATTTGTACGCTAATTGACACCAGGAAAAAGAGGGTGCGCTTGAGAAACGTGAGGTCTGAAAAGAGTGATACACTAAGTTTTCTCTCTGGTTCTCACATGCAAGCGGCCCAAGATTTTTACGATGTAATTTCCATTCTTTTCCACTCCCGTGGTAACGAGCCTTAATTCGCCAGCCATGATTTGAATGTAATTATACGACGGGGGAAAAATTCACATTAAATAAATCCCTCGAAACCGCTACCCTCTTCACTCAACCACCAATTTAATCGGCCCCACTTCACACTATACCCCATATTCAATTCCTTCGGTTCCCTCCCAAGTCCTCTCCTCCGACTTCACTTCCATCTTCGCCTGCGCTGCCTCAGCCTCTCGTGCCCCGGAGCCACAGTTGGCCGTGGAATTCCGAGGGAAGTGGGGATCTCCAGAGGGAGTTAGACTCAATAACACAGAGAGTGGCAAGGGGAGAAAAACAAGCACTGGGAAAATAAGGTGTTCCACCATTTCGCAACAAACGGCGCAGAATAATAGTCATGATCAAATATGTGAATTGTAAGCCACTGGCGACACAGATTTTAGTGAAAAATTCACATGAGGTCGACGTTTTTTTTCCTTCTTCAGTTGAAACACCTGCTCTAGTTTAGCACAAGAGTGTGAGTCACAGTTTTCCCTAGGGATGTATCGGGATGCGTTACCGAGAACATTTTTATATCATATTGAGGTTTTTCTCCTGTTTGAGTTCATTTCTCGACTGGTGTCTCTCTTCTCATTTCTTTGGCCAAGGCTAAACGGAGCCAAGATCGGTGACCTGAAACACGCTACCCGGAGGACATGCGTTGACGTGCACCTCGTGATCCATCGGCAGTATTCACGTTATATTTTCCAACTTTAAATTTTCCCGCGAAATCCAATATTTGTTTCATGTCCTATCCGAGGGTGAAAGTAAAGCAAACAAAACGGATTCCAAGAAACTAGTTCGATAATGTGGACCATTCTCATGAGAGCAGAGAAATGATTGCCTCAGCTGGAGCCCAAAGCTGTCGAGGTATGTTATTTGATTTGTCACGGAATTGATGAAGGATTTTGGCAAGTTGTAACGAAAAATATGTAAACAAATATAGAAGCGCTCACAATCAGTACTACTCCGTTTATTCCCCCTCCCTTTCGTTTGACAGAATAATAAATACATATATTAAACGATTCACTACTAGATAAAGATGTCATATTAATGCTCATAACAGAATATAACAGGTTAACGTTCAACCTTCCCTATGAATCCAACTCGATTACTAGTGAGGGGTGAGAGGTGAGTGAAAAGGAAGCCCTATCAAAGAAACGGACAATAATTAAAATTGAAATGCGCATAATATACCCAAGATTCCTCTACAATTGGCATTTTCTTGGAAAACTATATGCAAAATATTGGAGACTAAAACATTACCATTGGATAGTTATTATCCGCAGTTATTTTCTTTCTGAAAGTTATGTTCTGTTTTCCATTCCTGAGCCAAAGGTTTTATAAATTATTCATTCAAGTTTCTTATTATCTTCGAAGTGACAAAAATAAAATGTTTAATGGTGATACTAACACTTTCGGAAAATGAAACGATCACATATATAACTGGTTAGCAAGTTTTTGGGAACCATATTCCTCATTTTTTCTGCAAGGAGTATGTGTATAGCTAGATGCGTTGTCAAAGCGAAAAATGTGTCCGAAAATACACCGAAACGTCCATATCCACCGAAGATAAAATTTTATCGGACAATGGCAAAAATTGCATTAAGTCCATTCCTAAGCAGTCAAAGTAATTTTAATGAACTCAAGCTCTCTTTTGAGTCAGCATGAATCAAAATTCATAAAAAAACAATGGCGGTAAAATCATTGCATCCAAAACAAATACGGCAGTATCAACTCCCAGAATGACCACACTTTTACACTATAGGCAGGTATTTTAAGAATACTATGAAAATCGCTCAGTTTTAAATGTTTTATGTTAATAGTTGGCATATTAAAAAAGGAACAATAAATTATAATTTATCGAGGAAATGAAGTAAAATACAACAAAATTTACTAGCTTTTAACAGGAAGTTAACATTTAAAATAATCATCGTTTAAACATTTCTCCACGTGCAGTCAGCCTAACAGGCTGAAAAATATTTCAACCTCCAAATCAGGTGACGGAGCAGATCGTTTGGTTTTGATAACAAAGACCTCCAAGAAAGCTTTTATCGGGATTCATGTCCGTCCGGCATGCCAAACGTTTCTCAAGTTTAACGATATTGCGGTGAATGGTAAGATTGTTAACATTGATAGGAAATATACTCAAAAAATATATTTAAAAAGTTGAAAGAAAAGAGATTATACAGAAGATAGTTGAGGGTGTACAGGCGTAAATAGATTGTTTCCGCTGAAATTCCGTTCGAGAGTTGCAGCGCGAGTGGCATCTAAGGTACATCTATCGGTCCCGCTCCATTAACTCGCATGGGCTGCAACGAGAAGGTGGAAAGGACGGAGTAGTGAGGCGATGGAGAGGGGGGGATATTCGCAATAAGGAGGAGACGAACCAAGATATCAGGTCATTCAATATTTTGCAGCGCTAGGAAAATCCCAGACATCACCACCAGGCACTAATATATCAATTACAGAAGAATCAGTGCTCTGAAATAAGTATGTTTACGAACTAGAATACTTACATCATTATAGCACTATATTTAATATGATTGAACATTTAGAGGAGGTTGTGAAATATAACCTGTGTAATGAATTCTAGAGCTTGCGTAATCATATTTGATAATTTTATTGCACGAAAACTTAATCCAAAGATTATAGTATTCACTGTGATTTGTCGATAGCATCCTACCCCGTACATCTTCATGATTAAAGATCAAAATATATTTATGTTGCGGGTAGGTACCTTAAGGCACTACAAGTTAGCCTTTAAGAATGAAGCTGTGGAGTTATTCGATCACTGGCTGCATAACAATTACCGACGATTTGACGTCCCTATCTTAGGTCTTTTCCGACGAAAACTTTTTCATGAAAAAATATTCACATTTGAATTAGGAATTGAACAAATGTATCAAATCAACATCATTCAAATGGGAAGATCGAATGAATTAATATTTGTTTTCACGAATATTGATTTACGGGTCATTACGAATCCAATTGTTCTCTATAGTCATTGTTCTTAATTAACTACATTACATGTATCGTAATATAATTTAATAATAATACTTTCTTCTCTCAATCTTTCACCCACCATTGATTAAAGACAAAACTTCAAAAATTAAAGCGGAATTCTTCCTTCACATCCAAGCACACGGTAAAAAATGAGCACTGGGACTAAATTAAAGCTATTTAATGAATAAGGAAATTCAATTGCACTCACTCTAATTTAATTTCAATCTCCGAGGATAAAAGTGTTAACAAAAACTGGCAGCTGGGGGCGTTTCCTTCATTGACAATTATGTTTTAGTATAATTATTGGAATCAAAGGTGCGTAGAAATACTGGTTATTTAAGTATTGTTCCCGGAGAAATTGAGTCACATACGACAAACGGAGCATTAAGCACTTGAAATGCTATCCATAATGTTGACAGTTTAGGATGGTAATACGACAAAAAAAAGCCGCAACCAGAATTCGAGTCTCGTCACTTAGCGTGCCATTCAGTGACACTTCCACCAATTTTGATCCAGAAGCAAAATTGTTTTTCACTGTAATTATTTTGACACCATATATACTCAAATATTAACGACATGGTTCGCCATTTTTTAGGTTTTTTTTGCAGTGACCCTAAATGTCTTCTTCGGAAAGTAAGATTCTAATTTCTTCAATCAAATCTTTTTTATGTGAATTCCTTTTGTATTCTGCACGCGGGTATGGTTGTAACGAATGAATCCACGTGCAAGATCGTGATGCGAACATCACCAGAAGGAAAGGTCAAAGGTTTTAATGGATGGATGTGACGCAGAGGGGAGGGGGAGCAGGGGGCTATGACCACGGGTTGCCACCGCGGCGGCGACGGCAGCGAGTTGTGACGGGCAAGAGATCTGTCACACGACACTCGCACGCCCACACCCCAGAACGACCCCAACCTCCTTCTCCACATCACCCCCTCGAGTGCTGATGCCCCTTCCCTCCCCGTCGTCCTCCTCGACCCCCTGCCCCCCCTCTACATCCCATCCCACGACGCCCACTCTTTCCGGCCACAAGGTAGGCCTGCCAACTCACCCAGATGTATCGCTTCTCTTCCGGAAACCACTGTCATGTGCCCACTATCCTGTAAATTTTGAGGATTCTGTAGCCCCGTTTTTTGTGCCGGATTCGCTTGACGTTCGAATGGCGATATCCGACTCGAAAATTTCGAGCTGGAATGGTTTCCCATCGAATAAAACGTGTTTCACATGCTTAAAAAAAAGACATTTTCGCTTTTTAAGGAATTTCACCCCGCCGCGGAAAGTGTGCCACCAAATTAGGAATTCTACGGTCAATTCAATGCACTTAAAGGTGCTTCGGGATCTGAAACAGTCGAACAGAAATGATCCACTTTCGCGGAATCTTAGACACAAGGAAACCTTAACGTTTCACTCTCTTAATTAATGCCGATACCATCCATTGGAGAGCCTTACCGGATTGTGAATGGTATACCGGTCTAATGACGTATATTTATAATTCTATGGCACAAGATAAATGATCAAAAGAAATTGAAGATTCACAACTGCACTTTACACGAATTGTCAGGAATTACTCGCCTCATATTGTAAGAGGTTGAGTCTCAATAATCTTCAAGAGTGGCTGTACTCCATTGATTTCTCATCAGTCATTTCCTTATTGTGGAAAGGAAAACATTATGTTGTGTCTACTTTTGGGAAACGAAATATATACATGCAGGCATTTTTATAGGATGCACCTAAGATTATTTTGGAGAAAGCGAAAACTAAGGCGTCATTGAGCCGTTTATTAACAACTATTCTGAATTCTGCAAATTTTATCAACCATTGCATTGGACAAGTGATATAATACATGTATATATATTATAAATAAATACAACATGAAAACATAAAGTATGGACTGATTTAAATCTGATCACAATATTTCGAGCGATACTCGTGTTGCAGTAAAAAGAATAAATGTTGATAACGCTGCTCGCATCATAATTTAATAATATTTTCGTTCCCTTCAAGCTCGATTTTTGAATTCAAGTTATTTCCTTTGGTAAAGAAAACGAATTTGAAAGAAAAAAATGAAATTATGAGAAAATGTTAGCACTGAGCCTCCTTCTTGGGTTTATAACCTTCACGATTAATAAAATAATAATAAAACCTTCGTTAGTTTATATCATGACATATTTCACTCACAACGAGCAATTTAGGATTTTATGTATCAAATGTACAAGTGTATATAAAGTAAGCATTTGCCAACCATAATATTCTATCCCAAATCAAATTGATAGTAGTGATTGATACTCGGCGTGAGGAGCTTACAAATTCGCACCAAAGGGGACTTTCCATTTTCCCACTGTGGTTTCCTGTTAAGCCCTGCTAATCATAAAAATCGTATGATTAAGTTAATATTGAGATTTTCGTAGAGATTGGTACCATCCGTTCGACACCCAGACCCGTTCACAAGGCTATCGCGCCAACGTCGCATGAATTGTCATTCTCACGCTTACGCTCCCCATGACTTGGAAGTGGGACTATGAGACATTCCAAATAAAAATACACCGCATATTAAATCAATTTAAAGCTGCTAAAAGAATGCATCTAGTTCCATACACGAACTCAAATTCGGAAAGAAGCGAGAATCCTCCTAGGGCTTATAAGTGCAATTTACTCTTCAATCAAAACGTTTAAGGGAAGTAAAGAGAAGAATTTGGTTCCTGAAACGTAAGAGATATACAGCGCCACCTAGTGGCAATTGGCCAATGGAATTCGCAGCTCCTATTCCCACATTCTCTCCGGTTCCTTGGCGTTTTCCCCACGGAGGTACCCTGCGCGATGGCGCGGAAACAATCCCCGACGCCTGCCGCCATCGACCTCTCGAGAATCTCGACTGCGCACATTCTCCTCGTCGGATTATTTTCCACTTGGGTCAAAAAAAATATTCAAATGAGGATCCTCCATTCTTCGGTTGTCGCCAACGGTTTAATCTACATGTGAGGCTTATAATTTGTAATTCAGAACTGTTACTTACGTCGCCTTACCTAATGGAGTCCTGGGCTTTATTTTATTTCGTCTTATCGTTGAAATCACACTTAATTAATTCTAACAATGGCATACAATATCAGAATTCCTAACATTTAAAAATTATATTTATTTATTAGATCAGATAAGGATCAAATGCAGTTCTTACAGTTTAAGTTAGAATCTAAGAATCTCAAGCTAATTAACGAGTAAATAAAGAACCGCTTTACAGAGGGAAGCGAAAAGTATAAACATGGAAAAGGTAACAGATTTTCTTTCAAGAATCAATATTTTATGTATTTTTGTAATATTAACAGACACTGCCTCGTCGAGTCTCAAAAATGTGTTACTAATTAAGCATAAAATTCGTTTTGGAAATATTCATACCTAATTTTAATACCAGAATAACATTTTAGTTTAAGAATTTCCCATTCCTATAATGTGCCTTACGCGTTAAAATATATGTACAATACTGGTTTTCGGGAATAAAACATTTCACGTTTTTGTTCTCCACTCATTCAGTTTGAAACTCAACAAATGGTAAGATAGTTGAGAAAACTAACAGGTAATAATTATTTGGAATAGGGATGCGATTATACTCGTATATGCTGCACCATGATACGATCGTAAACAAAATGTAATTGATCCATAAATTTTTTGTAGATGCCTCTCATGATTTTTTTCTTTTAAAATTTAAATATTCTCCTACATTATTGTAAGCTAAGACAATTGATGCTTCAGGGAAATAATGTAACCTCTATCCCTCTCCATAAAAATTGTACAAATGCTTTTTAGATGGATTCAAGTTGATTCAAGGTGCTATTCAAAGAGATGGTAGAATATAATCGGCAGATTCATTTTTTGAGGGTTATCACGAGTAAACATTTGAACGTTTCTTAATTCCAATAATTTGAGTCTACCATATTGGAAATTTAAAATGAAAGGGTCACATAGGGCCCTATAATTCGGTGAATTGAGTGAGATGTTGAATATGATAGTACGCAATTCAGACTGTTTTGTGTTATTTCAACTCCGCAAGCTAACAAAACAAAACTCATCGAAGAGGCTACAAATATTACCGCTCTTATTTCAACATACCTTTTTTTTTCATCATTCATTAAGACTCATCAGGCCATCGACATATTAAAGTTTGGATGAAGGTCAATTCCCGCTCAGTGTTCAAAAGCATACTTTCTCGCTGCCAGAAAGCGAATGTTTTGGACCATTACAAACAATGGAATAAAAAAAGAGAGTATGAGGGCGCGGGATTTCGCATCCATTAACACAAATGAGAACTGAGGAAATGACGGAAGTATGATGATTACGAGAGAGAAAATCGACGAATAAGTAAAGAGTATGGAAGGAGAAAGGGAGTGGAAGGTTTATTGCGGCAATTTGGAATCACTGACTTTCACTTCGTGTTCTTATGGGGGATATAATATGTTGATGATAGTCGGGAAGATGAGAAATTACTTCACTACTCTCCATTTATTACAAAAATACTGAATCGGTATCAAAGACACTTTTGACAATTATAGTAACTGTTTACGCTTAGAATATATTTTTAAAATTTACCAAGATTTTGTACCATTATTATCATACATTGGTGTATCAATTATTAAGATATTTAATATAAGCGCAACGTATTTCATTGAAATAATTGAATTTTAGTTTTCTGACAGAAATTATTTTCTTTTAATTTCAGGAAAGGACGGTAAGAGTCACCAACAAGCAGACTATTGGAATGAAAGTCTGATCACTTCTGAATGGAAATGCTTTTTTAAGGAATGGGTATGTTACAGGAAATGCCTCGTAAAAGTACTTCAAGGTGCGCGAGAAATCGTCCTTGGAACGAAACCAAAATCTTATCCCATTAACTTGATGCATGCAAATTGCAATGATAAAATATAATATTTGACGTAAATGTACGAGTAACTATTTACATAAAATACATATTACTTTAAATAATAACATTTCATGCATTCATATAAATACGTATTCATTGATTATACACGTATATATACTTGTGCGTGCCATTTTTTGTCTTTTCTCCACATGGTGTCATCGAAAAGGCTACGATAATATCTACATTAACTTTTGGAAACATTTTTCGTGAGTGTAAAAATGTATATATATATATATATATATATATATATATATATATATATATTTATTTATTTATTTATTATATTACATCTTATAGTGTAACTAAATTGTGAAAGTGAAAGACGATATAAAGTCAATTCGAATGGCAAAGCTGTTTTTGCTTGAAGCTACATCGTGATTAAATCTGGGCCGAGCATATCCTCCGATGACCCTAAATCTTACGAATCATCACGTATCACGACCTAAAGCCTTCTGTGGATAAAATGCAAACACTCAACGTAATAAAGGACTTACTCAATCCGGCGGACAAAGGGTGCAATGTCACATATTATGGAACATCTGTTCTCCGGTGTCTGAAACGAAAGTATGAAAACATTCACCGCGTGCACGATTGCACTAAGAACTGCTTTTTCTATGTTCATCATTCGGCCGTAGGCGCTGTTGGAAACGGTCACCGCCACGGCCAATTGAGTTCGTGTCTCACACATTTTGGTGGCATGGCCGGAACGACACAAACGAATGGCAATTTTAATTTTTTTCCACTTTGTGACGATGGAATCGGCGAGTGAAGTCCCCTGTATCGCCTTAATTAGAAGTGGTGAGGGGCATTGCACTCATTTCTATTTCCTCGGTCATAATTCAGCTAGCGAGACGGGTCAGCAACCGGCACGGGTTTTGCTCCTGCCCCATTAGGAACTCAGCACTCCGAAACAAGAGTCGATATCCCAAAGAAAGCTTCAACGAACCTTTTAAATTGAGGGGAAATTAAATGGTGATTAATCAATGATATTTACAGTTTACCAGCATTTCATGGAAGAAACCATTCGGCGATGACTGAACTTGGGAGCATTGGTAACTGTGTACCGGAGTATCGTTCCGTGACATCATTTCTACCACGTGAGGTGGTAGAAATCATCATGACTAAACTTCAAAACTGAAATTCTCTCCTAAAAAGGATGTCTTCAATGATCATTCTCTTCCATAAAGGGCATAACAACTAAATGGGCAACCTTTTGGTATTGCAGAAAATGTGTCAGCAGACAATTCCGAAAGATGTTTGTCCTGCCAGATACGCTTTCATTCCTCGCGAAGAAAAATATTGACGCTCTCACTGGTTGCAGCGCTCCACTCGACGTTACATCTGCATCAAAACAAACGTCGAGAAACTTCTGCATCGCCGGGAGCGGCGATCTGTCGCAACCTTTGTGAGGGCTATGGCGATGGTGCGTTGAAGCCCACGACTCGAAAACCAACGAGGAGCGCTCCAGCAAACACGCAGGCGCAATGGAGGGATGCGGTGCGGAACTGGAAGTGGTGCGATCGGCAAGAGTCGCAATCGTGTATCAGAAATGGGATAAGGGTGACGGAGAAAGGGCGATGCAGAAACCACAAATACACGTCTCGTTGACTTACGCTCCTCGACTCCTTTCAAGCGATTCTCCCGCACTCGTGCAATACGTTCCCCGGCAAGAAATACAAGGCATTGCAAGGAGTTCTTCTGATTACTGACACCGGTGACATTTCAATGCGTATGTTTTCGAGTTATAATTGCAATAAAAATGTTATACGATGGTTGGGAAATTAGTAAATAGAGCCGTCATACACCACAGAGTATATTCAGGTACAAATTTCTCTAAACAAAAACGTACACTGGTGACTTGAATTGCACATTACATATTGCCGACATCGGTTGACGGCGGAGTGACATCACTGCCAGTTAATCATTTTTTCGATTCCCGGCTAGCAGTGTTTTCTTCTAGCAATTGGGGTTTTGTGATCGCCTTTGTTGAAATTGATGTTACAACATTTTTTATATACTCCTTTAGGATTTGTATCTGCAAGCTATGAGTTTATTATTATTACATCGTTAAACATAGTAGCTATTGATTGCAAATAAGAATATTTGAGAGGAATGCAGGGCGTAAATAATAACTTTTTGTCCAATGTTTGAGTCTTTCAAAGTGTCCAAGGAGTTCGCATGTGATCACACGATCGAATATAGAAGTTGATCTGGACGGTGACGGTAAGGTCCACTTCACCTGTTGTTGTCCGTTGGAGATAGAAACAAAACCCTCCTCTGGCCCTTATTCTAACACGCGACCTTGACTAGAGTTAGAGCAGTGGGTCATCCCAGGAGAACCTACGAGAAACAGCCGAAAATCGAAGACGTCACGGACAGGCCTTCCCTCCACGAACTTGGCGGGGATCGGACGGAAGGGAGGGAAGGGGGTTGGGGGTTTGTGGGCGAGGAAGGGGGTGACTGGGAGAAGGGAACCACTACGTTCTCCGCAATCACCCCATGCTTCTTCCTCTCTCTTCCTTCTCATCTGGCCTTTCTTTCTCTTCGCTTCTCCCCCATTTGGCTCCCCTATTCCCTCTTATCGCCTTTCCCTTGCTCGTCCTTCAGCTCCCCTCGTCCTCCACCTATCACGACCCAGGAAGGCAAACGAAAGGTCATCGATATCGGACGTCAATGGAGAAGATAACCGTGGGAAACTTTCAGAGGATGAAGTGAAACCCGGATCTTTACGATAATAATAATATTTGAGAAATCCCTCATCATTCATTCGAGTTCTTTGTTAAAAGTAGCGTGACGAAATAGATGGAGATAAGCCATTCAGTGCCAATTACATGTAATTCGATACATATATGTGTAAATATATAATATATATATATATATATAAGATATATATAATATATATTACATATAATATATATTATATATAAGGAATATTATATGTAATATATATAATATATATACGTGTATATTATATCCACATACGTATACCTATCGTATTATTAAATACGTTTTTCGTGCATTGCATCAAATTTCAATTTTGATATCTATCATGATAATCAACGAAATGTCATTTTCCATAGGGAAGGAACAGTTCTTCATGTTAAAACAATAAGATAGCATGCTTATCCGAAGACTTATTTGATCAGATAATTTATTCCTATGAAAAATCCTATGTAGACTCAACATATAAAATTCGAAATCTTAAAGAGATGCTGATTTTTAATTTAACTGTAGCTAAATCAAGGCCAAAAAACTAGCATGTTATATTAGGCACAAATGATTCTGCTGAAAATGAAACCGTCTGGAAAACTATATTGCTGATATAGAATTCGCCCCAAGACATTCAAATAAAAAAATATCAAAATTAAGAAAGAAATAGTGTTGATTTGGCATACATTATAGTTCTAGTGGCTGCGGATGTAGCACTTTCACGTGATTATCATCATTCATTGTCCAGTAAAAAGAAGCAAAAGCGTTGAAACCATGGTTCCCGGTTGAATAAATTGTAATCCGTGGATCTGTAGCAAGTGTTTTGCTTTCCATGGCATAAAATTATCCAATAAGTGAAATACTAATGGTTTTATCAGTACATGCTTATTTTGTCGCACAAAAATTTGGATGTTTATATTCGAGACCGAATGGAATAAATATTCAGTTAGCTTCGGAGTATATCTTTCTGTTGAAGTTTCTATGCACGCTTTTCTGCGTCAAATCAACGCTTTCTTCTCCCTATTAACACCCCAGAGAAAGTAAAATTTAGAAACTTGAATGTAAAAAATCGTAAAGCAGCAAAAAATTTTAAAACATAAAAATATTCATTAAGAGTTCATTCACTTTCTACAACTTCTTTCCTACCTACAACTCTTCTTTCTGCGACTTTACATGAACGCATTGCTACTAAAAATTTCCCTTCTGTCCCTCTTCATTGTTGAAGAATGAGCAGATCACAATCAAGGGAATCGTCGAAGAGGGTTTGGACCTTATTTTTTCGACGATAGTCCGTCAAAGTTTCAAACAGTGGTAATTAATGTTTTAATTCGAGGGCTATCACAGATATTTGATGATATTCAGGTGGAGCTTGAGCGTGGCTGCAAAAGAGATTTATGGAACTTATATACCACAGCATTCTCAATAAACGAGAGATTAAAGAGATAAAAGAGAGACAATACCTACTGTCACACGCTAAAACCTCCTTTAGCATCAAGTGTTATCAATGATATTAAGGCACCTAATACCTCTAGGGAATAACCTTCTATGATTTACGTTTTTTGCAGAAAAAGGAATCAATAATTTCCTACTTTCCTCATTATATCTGCATCTGATATCACCCAAGTTTCACGAGTTTCGTATGATTTGAGTTTCACAGGTGTGTTCAGACCAAAACTGATGCCGTGTTCAATCTCTCTTGACTACATTTAGCAATGAGTCCAGCGCACGTTTTCAAAAATGGTCCGTATTTGTAATAAAAAACAACTTGAAGGGATTTTGAGTGTTGTCTACCAGCTAATCGTAATAAAAATCTCAGCGTTAATGTCTGCCTTAACTTTCGTTTCAACAACGCCTCCTGGTGTACGACTTTTGACCGCAACACATCGCGAACCATGTTTACATGATATGAGTGCACGACCCCTGCCATGCACTGCGCCAGTGGGTTGCAGAATTTCGCGTAGATGTAGCGCTTTGATTGGAAATATTAGAATAGATGCCTCACGGTGTCTCAGGCGCGAGGGGAAGAGGGAGTCGAGAGGAGGGAAAGTGGAAAAGTTGGTTCTCTTTACTTATCCCGAGACGAGTGCGCCAGGTTCTCCAACACTTAAACGCATGTATGATGGTATTCAAGGTTGAGGGCTGTTGAAAGAGTAAAAGAGAAAAGCAACTTAGAAGGGGCAGTCGCTGAATTACCGCGAGAAGCATCAGTGGGCGGGAAAATAGACCATTATTTCTGTCTGTGGGGAAATTTCAATGGATAAGAGACGAGAATGACTTTCAGAAAGGTACAATACTTCATTTATCTTTTGCTCATCCAATAGGGTGCCTTTACCTTTCGTATGTATGAAAGCTCGCTAACCCTAAGTCACAGACATGCAACATGTGTATTTTCATTTAAATTAAATGTTTTCGCTGCTTACCGAAGGCACTTTTTCACTCCAGTTTTGAACTTTACGATTCGTATTTGCGTCTCTTTGATTGAATTTCAATTGCACATTGTTGCCTGTAGTTCTACGCAACACCTCCATCTAGGAATTTATTATAAGTTTGTTTGGGGTATCAACCGATGCTTGCAACAGTGTAGTAGACTGCCTGATATGGAAACAGAAATGTGTGCATTTAAGTTCTTATATACCTTTATTTTTAAAGGAAAAATACTAAACATACATTAGGAGTAAAACATACGTATCACTCTTAGTTTTTCTCTTCGCCGTATGATTTCGAGTAGGGAAACGAAATAATTTGGATCCAGAATCTTATGTGGTGGTACGTGGGTCCCACTGAATGAAATCCTGGGTACCACTTTCACACGGTAGCAGTCTTCCTTCGAGCTGTAAGGTTGATTTATTTATTTAATCATTAAATACTGTGGTAGTGGTCCCAAGGTCCCCGAAACTGATGAAAAACGAATAGAATTCCGGTAAACCGAAATTGAAGGGTTGCAAATAAACCTCGACGGGATGATTGTATAACCTTGGGGTGATATTGCCGGAGGAGTCTGAATTCGTCCTTGTACAATGCGAAGGGAGTTGCCCGGGTGTGGGAGGGCCCCGTATTCCTTCGGAATGGCTAAACTGAGTTCCCCGAAAAACTTTCCGCGGGCGCACGAAGCGACGACCGACGGCGTCCCAGACAATCTCGTCCATCGGCGTCCTCCCAAAGACAACCGACCATCGATGCGCACGGTCCGGCCCCACGCCGCCCTGCCACGAAGCCCTCCGGCGAGCGTGCTGGCGACGGTGAGTGGGAGGGACGTCTGAGGAGGAGTGGAGGGGCCTCTTGGGCTCGTCAAGGACTCGCTCCCAGAACACATCGCGCTCGAATTGAAAGAGAAGAGGGTGGTGGCATTTAAAATTGTGCGACATCGACTGATCCACTCGCAAAAAACCAGTTACGGAGAAATTAAGACCTCGGTTCCTCCGTTGGAATAAAGACGAGGCCCCGTGGCCGTCAAAGGTGGCTCCTTCTATTTATTTCTTTGTTTATCTCCCCAATAAATAAGTATGTGGAGAAGAGTACCTAGTTTCGCCCTTATCTTTCGGTTTTTTTTTAATTAATCACACACTTCCAACTGCACATTTTAATATTAACTCTTTAGGTAATGAAGCTGGTTGGCATTTACTCTTTGCTTTGGTTTCTACCGAATTTATCCGCCACTCCTTAATGAAAAGTGTCAAAAGAAATTTTTATAAGTGGCAGCTTCCAAAAATGTCTTATATTCTTCACACGCTTTTTTTTAAATTTTAATAAAGATAATTGTTTTGGATTCGAGGAAAACTACAACGCAGTTTACAAGCACAAAGTAAAAAAAATGGAACCGATGAATAGAGTAGTAACTTTTTTGACAGAAATGAACAGTTAGGGTTTCATTTTAATGATTAGAGTTTGTGAGCTATATATTAAAGAAAGTTTACAAGGGAACTTTTGAAAAACTTTAAGTAAACATGGCTACAGTGTCACAGTTTTAAATCTCAAAATAAAGGGTAATTCTTCGCCCATTATCTGATTAATCAAAAGAAAAGCAAAAAAAAGAAAGTTACGTTGCATCGAATTCGGTAGTACTATTCGTCGAACCAATAATATGAAAGGGATGAAGAGTTTTTGGATCAAGACTAGCAGACACCTCAGGATTCCTCGAGATAAACTCATGTCGTGTGATTTTCTGCGTCCTAGAACTTTGTGGGGAAACTAGAAGCCGACAAAAGGAACCAGCAAATCATTTTTGCATTCATTTCACACATCACAGTCTTGCAAAGTGAAATCTACCCTTGCCTATCAAATAGGCCTTCGGGTTTATTCCTGTGGTTTATGTGCGATATTCTATGGCATGAAATGAACTTGACGCACATTTTTGCAGAGAGTCTCAATACTGTGTCTTTGTTAACAACTATACTCGGGTAAAACATACTAATTTATTACTACAGATATGTGCTGACTGCTATGGAACACTAATTACTTAACATATTTTGGAACATCTTGGGTTAGATATTTTTTCAGGCGATTCGTTAAGCTACGCTACCTAGATTATATGACATACAAAGGATAAAATTGATCGGCATATCAGTCGTAATTGGAACACCAAAAGTAATCTTTCTCAATAAATTCTATGAAGTAAACATTACTATACCAATGGAAACACACATCTGGGTTTAATCAAAGAAAAAGTTAACCGAAGTAATTTTATTTCAACCAGTCACCTATAATAACGCTAATTTCAAAGTTGAAGGCTTTCAAAAATCTTAAAATCGGGCCAGTCATGACACGAAGTGGGCACAAAATGATTCGTCCGCTATATTTCTGCTGGCGTCTAAGGAATTGGGGATCTCCCCTCTTTTTGTTGTTTCGCGTGAGGAAGCCGTTTCCCTGCACTTAAACCGCGGCGCTATTCGAGAATCAAACCAGACACCACAAGACGGTAGGTATTACATGAATGCAATCGTGAAACTTCCAAACAAGAAGGTTCTGCTTTTAGATGCTCGCATCTTCATCACGTGAGGAAACAGGGAGCCCTGAGCGTGGAAGATCACTCGGTCACGCGCAAACCATTTCCTCGGTCTATCATCCTCTTCGTGCCTCGGCAGATATTCAACCCAAATTTCTAACTTTTCTCCGCATACCAGAAGCTCTAAGGATTCATGTTTCGTATAAAAAAAACACATTTTGTTAAATATGTACTTACTTGTTTTTGCTATCTGATTTCACAAACCTGGGGCACTAAACCTCACGACATTTTCGAGGATTATATCGTTAAATTACCTGAATGAAAACAGAGAGATCATGCCATCTGGGCTGCATTTTCCTCGTCGAAGGATGCGTGCAGAAAAAAATAAGTGCTCACTACTTAACGGTGAATGGCTACAGCAGTTATAGAAAGGAGCGATATTTCTATATTCCCTCACCGAGTCCGCGATTTTTTTAAGACATTTACGTACATCTGCGGTTCACATGAATCGTCTCAGCTTTGAAATCAAAACACAAATTATTCCTTTTTCTTCAAGTGCTAATTTATAAACGCTGGAAACAGAACCTTAACTGTGGTTAGTGCAAGGAGGAATCGAGATCTTTTTTCAATAAATTTCGTGCTGTAAGGTATCGAAATCGTCACCGCAAGCTCATCTAGAGCGCACGTCTACTCTGTTGTAGCACACCAACATTGTTCGTGCCTTTGAATTTTTCTTATTTGCCCCTTCATTTTTAATTAGGTTTCTCTTAAATTCTCCAGTTTAAATTCAGATTACTTTTTTTCAGAAACAGCCCTGAAAGTTAACATACGTGCCCTATCCTTCTTGATCGCTCCATCGACCACCTCTGAGAGCTCCAATATAAATTGCACCAATAACGAAGTATAGCCAATCTTTGCACAAACAAATTAGGTCCAAACCATGATTTCAGTAGGGGTATTTATCTTTTAAAGTGGAAAAAAGGACGGAAAAGGGATACTTAACAAAAGTGTGTACTTGGGGCCTTAGATCACATTAGTTTGAATACCTCGCGTGACTGAAAAACCTGATTAATCATAGAGAGCCTCCCACGTTGTAATGGTTTAAATCATGAGATTAAGGGTAATGACAATGAATATAAGACTGCTTGGGCATGAATATCGCTTGAAAGGGCTTCGCTGAGTTGCAGAACTAGGAATGGCCTCCTTTTAAACTCAACCTTAGGTTGTTGACTCTTACCTCCAATAAAATCTTTCTCGCCATAAAAAAGCCCGTCATAATACGATGGCCATTTTCACTTTTACCGAGGTTGTCCCTGCTCTTTTAGACATTTTACCAAGAAAGTGACCCCCCCTCTCCCTCCCAAAGAGGTATATGGGATTCTTTTATCAGCTTTTTTTATGAGATCTGTTCGAATTATAACCCTTCCTTCCTTTCTCTCAATGAAAGCAGGCCTCTAGCGACGATCAACGAAAGACCTTTTCAGTAGATCCTTATTTCATAGGGCCGTGCGAATGGCAAATTTCATCCATCTTTATTCGCCGCGATGGTTAGGACGGTGACGCACCGGCCTGGCAATCGATCGGCCCCGAGTTCACCTTATGGATAGATATTTTTGTTTCCCGTAGGATACAATACCTATGGGATATACCCTTAAGCCTTTGGAGCACGTTCAAGCAAATTCATCTGCTCAACAATCAAGTCACTTTGGTTTTCTATTTTGTATATCTCATGGGGTTAAATTAAATCTCATGAGCACACCCGGACAGAATTTACCTTTAAACAAATACCAGCCTAGATTAGGCGTTATATTTTACTTTTCACTGACTTTAACCTGATGAAGATCGACCAAACACGTATTTGAATAAACCAATGAAGTTGATAACTCGTATCCCTTAGCGTTGTGAGAGTTCAATTAGGAGTAATGCTAGGTAATGGAATACTGCAGACCTGGGATGTTAACGTTGAGGCTATTGTTGATAAACATTTATCCCTACGCTATGTGTGGGTTTGTGTGCAATCGTGATTCATCCCAAAAACGAATCAAATACAAAGTTTGCTGAAATGCATTGTTTATGTGCAAATGCACAGGAAATTTGTTACTCCACAATCCAAAATCATTGAATAGATAAGCATTTTCGTCGTCTTGATTCAAACAATAGTGTCCATTATGTAATTAGGGTTTTCGGTGAGCACACGAGAAAATAATTATGTTATGCATTTTCCCCCTTCTTTACCTTATAATTGCAGGAAAAAAACATGAAAAAGTAAAAAAAAATGACGGAGCGAGCATAAAACTTTTGGCCGATTACTGAAAAATTAATTAGCATTTTATAAGACTGGTAAAAAATTTTCGAAGATGATTCCTAGACGTTAAAACTGATAACATTTTCCTGTTCGAGATGATTTTAGTCTTGCCATAATTTTCTATTGGAACTGGATGGACTTTCTCTTACAAAGAGAAGCTCGTGAGTAAAAGTGAGTAACAATGTCCAAGAAATCTCCTGCTCTCTAATATTCTACTTCATGCATTCGGTCCAGTTAATCGAGTCGTGTTACATTCGAGTGCTTATATTTTGAGCATTTTTACTTCGATGAACACATTCTATAGTTTACCCGTCATACTCCGGACGAAATATCGCTTGGCTAGCCGCATCTCCCATATTGAAATTTTCAATCTCCTTGGTTTGACATGACCCTCACGAGGCTTGGACTTATTCTTCGGCATCCATTTATTACACTAAATCCAACATAAACCCATACCTGCCTCTGGAGAATGATGGATGGGCCCCGAAAACCATTAGAATGCGATCGTCTGAGCGTTACGCCGTCAGAGAAAGCACTTTAATGCCTACCTTTGGTCAACAATCCAAACAGTTAAACTAACTAATGATTTACATATTGAAATCTTCCGATGCCAAGCGCGAATTCTGGCAAAAACCCTCTGAGAATTAATAAGTGGGGAAATTAGTGAAATAGAATAAGCGATTCATTGACTTCTCCTTCTCTTATTTATTTATCAAGTCATATTTAGAGTCAGATACACTGGCATAAGTGCATTAATATACGCGTTAGCTCTTAGCTATTTAAGACATGATCCACAAGATGTGTACCATCTCATTTTCATTTAATTTTTTGCGGAAAAAACACGTTAGAGGAGCAACAAAAATGGTTAGTGGAGCTTTCAAATACATTTGTAAACACCTGAATAAGGTCCTCTGGTATCGTATAAGATGTTATCCAACCGGTAAAGAGTCTCCGCTGATTTTGAAGGCTTTGGGGCCGTGCCACGTGAGATGTCTGCATCAGACGTTTCTCCATACCTACGCTCTATGGAGTCCTTGTGGAATAATTAAGATAAAGACAAGGCGATGTCACTTAGCGTACGTCAATAGTACGTGTTTCTTATATGGAGGTGCGTGAAATGTGTACATGTATATCCGCTATAGAACAATCAGTATGTGCCTTCGCTCTTTAAAACGACCCTGTTACACTACGCCTTTTTTCATTAAACACATTTATCCTTTACTGTCAAGAAAAACTGGAACCCGCATTGATATTAATCCCGATATCCAAAGCACCCATCGTTCAGTTGGCACGATTGTGCTGACAGTGCAACAGCCGAGGGAAGAAGCATCCGAGGACCCCGCCCGCCTCCCGCTTACCCCGGCTCACCCACCCCCACGACGCCTGTATCGATTCCCTTTACTCCACCCGCCGCCGCCGCCGTTCACCCTTCTACCTCTGCTCACTCCCCGAGGCCCTGCGTGGCCCACATCCCGACCGGAGTAGGTGCATCATCCCCCGACCCTTCCCCTCTGGCCGCCACAGTTCCGGTACGCAATTGGCTAATCGTCCGTGGCAGCGTGCCACCAAGCAATTCAACTTCGGAGTGGTCACCCTCTTGGCCTCCGGGCTTATCGACTCTCACGGATCTTCCTCAAAACACGCGCATTCCTCGCTACCGCTCGAAGGAGGCGGATGATTACTTTTATGTGCTTATATATCAATTTATTCCCGCCTTCGGTGAAAGCGGAAATGCTCTATGCACAGTGTCTAATTACAGAAACGATTGGCTTTCCCCCTCAATATCTAATGTCAGACACTTCTAGGAGGCTTTAGGTTCCTCGAAGCCATGCAAGGAATGCTCTTATAGTGATTGTATTCTAAGGTACGGAGGCACGAATCCAGATAACCGTGCAAGTAAGATTTTTTGAAAAATTTTAAGTGTACGCCGACAAAATAGAAGATGTTCAATGAGCTATTTCTGGATTCTTCAATAAGATCAGATTTCTTCGCGGACTAGTACGACGTATTGACGGATTCTCATGCTAAGATACAGATGTTGAATCGACGAGCAAACGATCAAACCACAGCCGAAAGTGGTGGATTTTTCAATGGCATTAATACCCCCACGTGGAAGCCTAGAATATATTCAATTGCATAAACTCCGTCCGCGGTGGTTTGTTAACTTTGAAAATCCGGGCATCTTTCGCCAAGAAAAGGTTAGTCCCCAAGGGTGTCTCCCCATTCTCTCTCTAACACTTAAGTTCCTATCTGCCTATATGAGCAGCAAATTGCCTTAGCCTTACCACCTCCATAATGACATAACGGGCTTTATTTTCGAGTTTACAGCATATGAACGACTAATTTACGATGGAAGCACAACACATGCCTTCACATTACAAGGCATAACTAGAATCTAACAATTACGTACTTAAAAATATACTTACTGAAGGAATTATCAATCGGACGACAAAATTAAACTTCATGATATAAGCAGCTAAAACCATCAGCCATATCCAAACGTGCTGTTATTCCATAATACTTCAGGCTAATATTTAATGTTATAAAACTAAGTATTTAGTTACCTAAAGGAGGATAGTGAAATCTTAAAATCGGTGAAAAACTTTTCCTTATTACACACATTACATTTCATCACATAACCTGCCTGCCGTCTATGATAAGCCATACATATTATTTGTGATAAAATACGTATCAAAAATACCAAACTTGCGCTAAAATCTGAAACGTCAGCATTAGGCAAATTTATAAATGCATTTACTTCTAGAAAAAGAGGCTGGAGATGATTTTTCAATGCTAAATGAGCAAAGACAAGGTTAATGATGTTAGTCGAGAGCTCAAGCCAATTTTCTTGAACTTAGCACGTAAAACTAATTTAACTGGCGACTTTTCTTATTCACTGCTAAAAAGACAATCATAAATGAGCCACTTTCAATTAAATCGTCCTCACTCAATTTATTCTCTCACCCATCGGTGTTCAACGAGTATTACAAACTTATATCTATAGGTAAATTTAAATAGGATTATGGATAAAGAGACGTATTCTTTTCTTCATTTAACCCAACCGTATTTTAAAATACCTTATTTTTACTCCGTCTTTACTTTTTCAGAAACGTATTCTTCAGTAAACACCCTAAAAATTTGTTGCTTTAAGAAGTAGCACAGCAAGTAATTTGTTTTAAATGTGTCTTTTTTCACTGCTACGCTCAATGCCCTGCCTATGATGTTGATAGTATCACTGCTAATGCTCGTTCTAACTTGTGGATTTTAGTTATTTCTCACTATTTAAATGACTGCGTTGGCCAGGAAACAAAGATATTGATTAATACTCCGATCAAAATAAATTTTATTTTCGAGCTTATAGACTGTAAGTAAGGATATGGACTACTCAATAAAGATAAGAAAGGAATGCGTAAGAGAGTAGTTTTCTGTTCCAAGTGAATTCATTTTCCCTCATGCAGAATTTACAATACCTTCCCTGCAATTCCTCTGGCCGGTAAGGATAAAAATAAAGTTATCAACCGCTGGTCTTGCAGGATAATACGCCTGCATGGTGACTCCAAAGTTAATGTTTCAAAAACTCAAATTCGCCTCAAAATTGATTCACAACCAGCCAGCTTACGATGTTTGGTCGAGTGTATAAACTTCAGCGATATGATCAGTAAATAATATCACCCTAAATCTCCGCAATAGCTAAAGGCATGGGACGAAAAACAAGTCTCTCTCGTATTTTATTCCTTATGAGATATTTTTATAGTTTTCTTTCGATAAAAAACTATTATTAGTCGTGAAAAAATGATTACAACGCATGCGGTTAATATTATGTATTTCTTGAATTAAAAATACACGTAATTGTGTAACCTAACTTCTCATAATGACATCAAAACTAAAATGGGTATGTGCATGGAAAGATACATATTTAAAAAAACTACTGCTTCAGTGGCTGACCATTCCGGAATGTGTTTTGCCTCCTTTCCCGAAAACGTGCATTGAAAAACCAGAAAAGCAAGGTGGCATCCGTTTATTAATTCTTCACGTCGCGCCTTTCGATGGCGACCTAGATCGGTTCAGTAGCCGTAAAATAAGAAATTGCGACATTCACCGAAACGTCTCCTTTCAAATCTTTGCCCCGAAGAAGTAGCCTACAATGCGATCGACAGAAAGTGGTGCCTTCCAGACTTCAAGATGGATGTCCTTGGAACTTATATCGCAGTTTAAGCTCGGGCTTAGTGAACCAATTAAGCGCCCGCTTTGACCACAAATGTGCAGCACATATTTGATTATCAATTTTTTTCAATATATTTTCGGTTAACAAGGTATCATCGCCTTTCTATTACTTCTCGACTTCATATGCATTGTTGTTGCAACGTTCATGCAGCATATCTCATCTTTAGTAAGCTATGACTAAAAAAAGGTAACAGATCGCTTGGCCTTTACGTATGTTACATTTTATTTGGGTTAGCAGCATCACGATACTTTCCCAATGTCTCATTTAGAGCAGTGATTAAGAGGACGTTTTTGTGAGTCAGACATCCCCTCGGTAAAATAAGAGATAAATAATTAGCAAGTATGAAACAAATAAGGCACTCCCGAAAGCCTAATGATGATTCTCTTTGATTAAAATTATTCTAGCTATTAGATCCTCTGAGAAGAATGCTCTCATTCCAACCTACTCTTCTTGAGCCTCTAACGACTAAAGCTGTTAAGATGAAGGCGAGATTTTTCTGGAAACCACTGGAAAGAGAGATTCTCATTGTAGCAACCATGCAGATTCGGCTCCTTTCTTATAGTCGACACCCCTTCAAAGACACAGTTTTCCTCAATTTCGTGACTTTAAAGGATACAGTTGACTTTACCAAACCGCTCCTGCAGTGCGCTTCTAACAAGGCAATGCTGACAACCAAAGAAGTGGGACTAACAAAGACGAATTCTGCTTAATTTGGCGAAATTCTTCGGCCATCTATTTAAACCCACAACCTTAGAATCAGTATTACTGCTGGAGAAAAGATAGCAGGATGAGTTGGGATTCCCATTCGGCACGTTTGCCGAAAGTCGCTTCGTCTCTTTATTTTATTTTATGAGCGGTCGCGGTTTTTTTTTGTTCGAACGGATGGAATAACATCCGTTCGAACAAAAAAAACTTGTTTTCGGCGGATGGATAATATTGAAATGTAACACTGAGCAGTTTGCCCGACGTCCATCGTGCCATTTCATTTCTCACCACAACTGTGGTAAAAATGACCCGACAGAGACTAGGAAACTCGGTTAAACTTATTATTTCCCTATCTTGACTTTATGCATCAAATAAATAATGCGGCGTGACAAATTATTTCAATAGTTACGAGTGGAGGCGAATCTCATCAATGAGCCAGACGTCAAACTCAGCCATGGCGAAGGTGAACGAACCGGCCAGACTTCCGCGTTTGACTCCTGGTCTCGTCAATGCTTCATTCATGCATCCTGTCCACTCCACATTTCCCCACTAAAGCGACAAGTCAACCCTCTTCCGGAGCCGGCATTAGATTACCACAGAGTCCTCTCTTCTTGGAATCCTAACATCCAATCATATGGCTTCTCAATGGCCGACGAGACACGGGATCCTATCTCCCTCTGGGATGCCTTCGTCACAAAATGCGACTGAAGATGAATATCGCCCGCGTGGGATCCTCCGAGTTCCCTTCTCGAGGACAAATATTTTTCGCGGTCCCCGATGACCTGGTGCCCCAACTGCCCCTGACCCCCTCTCCCCCGTTGCCCACCCCCCTCAGGCTGCCACCCCTTCGGCCGGGTTCGCGCGACCCCTTTTCCGATCCCGCCAACTTCTTACCCATCCCTCGAAAGAGTCCTGCACCTGTTCTCCCGGACACTAAACGTTCTCATAACGGGCCGTCCCCATCTCTCTCTCTTTACTCCACCCCTCCTTCTCCTTGCCATTACTCCTCTTCTCCCCACACCAGCTCTGAAATATCTTCTTCATTCCTTCCCCTTTCCACAAAACACTCATCAACTCCTGCAAAACATGAGTGAAAAAACTTCGCGATGTTTGTATATACTCTCATCCTACCTACCTCCTCGGGGATAACCTTTCAACCATGGCCGCCACAATCGAAGAAATCTGATTGATGGGCGAAAAATAGGGGAGATATTGATTTTTATTTTCCAATACCTTGCGTTAGTGCAACTGGAGTGATGAGACGCCGACGATTGAGATCGGCCGGTCGATCGCTGAATACTTTAAGTAGTTCTCCGAAGATTCTTTCACTTCCGATGCTTGGAGGAGTCGGACAAACTCCGTCCCCCTCTTAGCGTTCACTGTGAAGATGGATAGTATATCTCGATTTAACTAACACTTTCTAGAGAACCCTGGACTTGTAAAGTTTGACCAATTCTTGCCTTAAAAGAATACGTATAGACCCCAGAAGTCATGAGTGAAGTGAGGGAATTTTAATATGTTTACCGAGTCATAATATTCTACGAGAAATGACAGATATTTACGACACATCTGTTGAGTAACGATGTTTGTCCTCCGCAACGTTTCTGCACGAGTGCCTACTAATTTTCTTTCTAACTGCTATGATTATCAAATCATGTAATCATGAAAGCAGGGATCTTCCTGGTAATATTTTTACTCATCAGCGTACTCAGCTGAATGCATTTTTAGTAAAGACGCTGATTAATCTGGTGAAAATCGAAAAAAGACAAGGTAGGGCCCGGAATTGCGGACGGCGAAATTCCTACCGCCTCCTGCCCCATCCTCAAACTAATCCATCGGCGTGACTCAATCAAATACGCGGCTGTAAAGACAGTAATTTACGGCTTGTGAAAGTTTGGCAGGACAGAAAAAAAACATTTAGTGGGCTCGTTTTTGGCCTAGCATTAAACATCCACAGTTGTTATTTATTTGAGGTGGTGTACGTAATCTCCTTTAGTGTCTCGGGAATATGAAGTCTTGGATTTTGCGTTTCAACATAAATGTCGAGAGGAACACCTAGCTTCGCCTCTCGTTCCTTTTATTCTAGCGTTGATGGGAATGACCAGGGTTTGGGTTGAGTTCTAGAGGTCCACGTTGTGTCAACAGTTCTATGACATTTGGATGCCTATTGGAGTGTTCAAAGCACCTACAAACAAAACTTTTATCACAATGACAACCTAAATTATTACATTCGTTTCTACATTTTGAATTTTCCTACAAATAACATAAGTTATTATCCTTTATTCGTAGGTACGTATTCACTGAAGGATACATTCATCAGTCTTGGAAAACGTAAGACGAGCAGATAAAAGAACATTCAATAGGGTATTAGAGAAATTCAAAGAAGCTGCAGGTGATTCTCTGACAGTAACTTTTAACGTAGTCATACCCTAATGAGCATTACAATGCGGTCATTTCGAAGTTTTTTTAAATATCTTTAAAAATAATTCGTATTGACCGGGATTCAAACCCGGATCCTTCGATATGCTTTGTCCAGTTCAGCTACCTCTCACGTTTCGGCATTTTAGAGTTTCGCTCTAACGTCCAAGGGGAGTTTCGCCCTAACGTCCAAGTAACAGACTTTTCATACATTTGCATCATTTTCTCTCACTCTCGATCTTTTTAAAGGAAGTCATAAAATAATTAATTATTTCTTCCAATTGTTGTCTTGAGATAAAATAGCGTACTTTGAATTGAATGCTGGGCTTAAGAAATCACTCCCCCATCTCAAACCCGTATGGTATGTTTAAAGTCCTCGCATATTCATGTAGATTTTCATACAATTGCTGAAGGCTTTTTTTTCTCGACACAAGTACTTGATTGTGTTTCTCGTATGCAATTATTTCAGTAAAATACACTTGTATAGGCATTTACCATTAGATGCTTCGCCACAAGGAAACGACCTACTTGAAACAACTACCAGTTGTTTGCCTATCCTCTAAAAATTATCTTTATAATATCTTTTGCCAACCAAGGGTTAACAAGGAGAAAACACAACACTAGCCAAATCTTCAATGGGCCAGGGAGGTCACGACGCGTGGGCAGAGACCGTAATCGCCGTGCGCGTACGTGGATAAACAATTGACGCGTGAGGACCGCAGGGCGGGCGAGCCAGACCCGCATCTTCCGAGCGATCCTTTTTCGGGGAGAGGGTGGCGATCGCCGATAGCCGTTCGGAGTGAACGAAAAACGACATCGCCGACTGTGTAGGGGGCGAGGGGAGGAAATGGGATAAGAGGGTAGAGTGGAATGGGGCAGCGGTGGGTGGGTCGGCGGGGAGATTATGATAAACGAAGCCGTCTTTGGCGAGAAGAACAAGTTAATGCGAGAGCGCGTGCTCTTTTTGAGGACCGTTAGAGAAAGCAAAGAGGGATGAAGGGGAGGGAAGGAAGGGAGGTGGGGGGGGACTAAGGAGCGCGGTGGAGGGAAAGAAGAGGAGAGACTAGGAGCTGAAGAGAAAAGAGGTACCTGCTGGAGGCTTGCCCCTCTGTGCTTTGGGCTAGAGGAAGGAGATCGAATGAATTCAAGAAGGGATTCCTTAGAAGGGAGAGGAGGGAAGAGGTGGAGGAGATCGCCATAAAGATCCAGAGAGACATCCTCGCCACTTGAGACAGAAGAAAGAATAAAGAAAGGAAAGATACTCCATTCTTGTACACCTTACCGCATCCCACCCCCACCTCATCGAGCACATCCCTCCCTCCTTATCCTCGGCCCTCCTTCCCACGTTAAAATCCGTTCCGCTGAGCTGCACTCGCTTATTAGAGTATAAGTAACATGAGAAAGCACATGGGAAGTAGAGGAGAAGTAGGTTCCTCTTCGAAAAGTTTTAATTTTTTGACACCTATGGCGGAGATGCCGGGAGAGAACCTCCCTTGTATCATGGCTGTCTTTCTCAGGAAGAAGTGAAACCGGTTTATTCTCTTCTTGCACTCTCAGTTATCGCGACATCAGTCGTTCGTCCGATTGCACCACAGATCTCGGTTTAGTAAGCAAAGCTGGTTCACGATTTTAAGGGTCTGATCGTTGAGAAAATTATAACTTTCGTCATTATCACAACCGCCTTCAAAAAGTATGTATTGTGGCTTATTTTAGAAGTCGGTAAAAAACTGCTTGTTTGGCGGGCCAACCATTTTTGCTATCGCTACGCAGATATAAAAACAGATGAAAGACAGTCATTATTCCACCGTCATCCGTTTCTTCATTTTTTTAACTCCAATAAAAAATTAATTTCTTAATGCCAAAAAGCCGACATCAGCATTAATTATACAAAGGATGGATTTTTTATGAGTTTCAACAGAATTTTTATGGCTATTAATTTTCGCAATACAGGAAACATTCAATAAAATAAAGAAAACTAACAGTAAAAGATTACGCAAAATAGGAAAATTGATAGAATTACCCCAATAAGGCAGACAGTTGGGCAACCTAGGCAACGCAAACGTAACAATTTCGGCCCCCACTTCAAGAATCGTTGCGTAATGATGTGTGCCGTGCTAAATATAAATTAAAAAGGTTTATCTGCTATTTCAGAAACGTCCTCATTGGTAGAGATAGGTACGGCTAAACAGCAGAGACTCCGCAAGTTTCTTACGATGCACTTCAATACTAGAATTGAGACTCCGTTTTCAACAATTAACACTTACTAGATGAAACTAGAGGCTGCTACAGCATAAGTCGTGTTTGTTTCATGCTATTTCCAGTTTCCATGCCAAGTAGTAGCATTAAAGGTCATCATAATTACATTCTTCTCTCATCTTTCTTCTATCACTCTTCTTGTACAAGTCATCAATACCCTCTCTCCACCACTCTCATAACACGTACATTTTCATTACTATTGAAACCTTTAAGGGACTTTACGGCACATCACCATAAACACCAGGTTTATGGTGATGAGTGAATGAACCTATTATTCCAATTTCGATTGAATATCGTCTTTCCTGACCATCACACTACATGTTTTCAAGCGTTCGCACCACGGTGTCACCGGGGTCAAATACACACATTGAAGTCTCGAAAAATACACGCGTTGAAGTCTCCCGAGGACAAATGCGCCGAAGTGCTCCATTCCTGATCCCCCTTCGCTTCTTCTAATTCCTCCACCATTCCTCCTCGACCCCCTTCCCCTCCCTCAGTCCACTCCCACGGCCCTCTTCCTCTCTTACCATCCCCCCACCCATATTCCCCCTCCACCTTCAGAGGAATTCTTCCCGCCGAGCGGAGACCCACTTACCACTTCCGCCTCCGCTGACGCACCTGACGCTCTCCGCCGCCGCCTCCTCCAACCGCCCCACCGTCTCTGCCGGTGGGCCACCTCTCTCTCTCTCCTCATTTCTCCCCTCTCCGCGCATCAACCGGCTCCCCTCTTTGAAGAAGCAAACAGCGAGCACCGACTCACAGAAACCCGAAAATGAAATCCATCCCGCCCCGCCTCGGGACGGAGGTGGTGACACAGCGGTGGGGCAAGAATACTGCAAAAGGCAAACTATGGAAGACAGTGGAAAATCCTGGATATAATCGGCCTATCGAACCTTGCAAGGTCGACTTCAAGTCGGGTTCTTTGAGCTCATTCGATTATCTTCCTATCACTGACAATTTTTTCGACGCAGTCCCTTCCAAGCCTCTACAGGGTGACATAAGGAAAATTGATAATTAAAATACATGCAAGAACAGAAGCTAAAAGAATTGGGTTAAGCTTAGTTGGCACCTTTTCTGCCATTTATAACATATCTAACATTTCATTAGCAAGGCGATTGACTTACTATTGAAAACATTTTAACAGAATGGAGACTTAAGAAAGGCCGACTAACTGTAAACGAGACAAGTTTTAGATCGGTCCGAGAAAAGGTTTCGTTAAAATCTGGCAAGTCACTGTAAACATTCGGCAATTGTCATCAGGCTTAAAAAGAACGAAGGTGATTCAGAGATATATCTAATATTCTGGGTATTAAGCGTCGGGACCCTTTCAGCATATGCTTTCGTTCTACCGATTTTGAAGGCGCTATCTATGTATGAGATGAGACAGAACACAGTTACTCGTCATTCTCCAATTTAATAAAATCAATCATTGCCTACCATCGCCGCAAGATACGTAGAGCCCATTTTTGAAACCATCTGTTCTCCTCACGAGAGGAGTTAGATAACTTTCACATAGTTCTTTCATTCAAATCCCTTATATTATTTCGAATGTATGAACCACATTCAGTATTCAACACCACGTGACATTAACGAAGGCTGAAGAACTGTATGCACGTAACTTTTCACAAGGCTTCATAGGTCACAACAATGTGTATCCTTATTCTACAACCACGAATGTTGGTTTAATTACGGGAAGCCAAGTTTTCTTTCAAAGTCATTAACAGGATAGCCAAGTTATCTATTTCATGTTTCTGATTGAGCTGGATCTATCTACCGTAGGTCGTCGCCCAGAGAAATAAAATATTCACATTAATCTTCTAAAAATGATTGATATTCTAACCATTGGCTCCTTGAATTCTCAGGGAAAGTCAATTGTACAGAATAATATAGCGTGGAAAGGCTACTAAGAGCTAAGATAACCCAAGCAAGCACAAGCAAAGTTCGTTATACCAAAATCTCCGGTTGTAAACATAAACCCACCGCCATTCCAACTATTAATTTGTTTTCCATCTAATGACCACTTATCGATCCTACAAAACTTAAATCATAAAAAATGTATCCGTTCCGTTCATTAATTATTTTGTTTAGTTTTGTCCTTGGGAGCACTGCGAATGAATGGCGACGTAGGACTAGAGACGCTGAGTCGTGAGCACACAACGACAATATCATGAATGGGAATAAAATGCTCAAGTGAAAAAAAAGTTGCGACTAATATTCGAAAGAATGTGGGTCAAACGGAAAACTTCTGAGTGGAGGTGCCGGAGCTGGGTATCAAGGAGGTGGGCGAACAAGTGTGTCTCCGTGAGGCGAAAGGTCACTCGAAAATAGACCCTAAAACTTTCACGCCGCACACAAAAATAATTTTGGAATAGCTAGCCGTAGGCACTCCAAACGAATACCGTCAGCCAAATCATAAGCTTAGAAACTCAAGCGAATGACGACGCCAGCCGCCATTTCCATCTTTTTCATGACCTTAGTCACCCTTCCTCCAACCCAAAACGCACGCATTCTCCCATCCACATTTTCACACATTCTATTTCCCCCTTTCCATTAACTATATTTTGAATACTCTTTCGTGAAGAGCATGTATAGTCCGTGGGGAGAGGGTTTAGAAATCTTCTGACGAGGTCAAAGAGGTACAAAAACCGTCAAACCGGTCCCAGTGAACATTCTCTCAAGTTCATTCATTTCTGCATCATTACTCTTTTCCTAAAGAGGAGGTTGTAGCATGATTAAATGGAAAACTCAACGAACACGTGATCACCTGTTTCCATTGTTAAATTTGGATTAATTATAATTTCAAGATTAATTGCAAATAGCTCCCAATTTGAGCACCATTGTGTAAAAAATGTAGTTTTTTTAAGTAGCCCCAAATCTAAGGGAGGTGGTGTGCATAGAAAATGTTTCTCGGGCAAATTTCTACTAGTTGTCTACAAGTAGAAATTTCATCGCTGGTAAGGAAGAAAAAGAAGCATTGATCGAAATATTCAATAACAATATAGATTCTCCAATTACCTATCATAAAATTAATGTGCGATTTTTCTCCTAAACGCTTATAGGTTACATAGGTCTCTAAAATAGATAATAAATAGTAATGAATCTTCATAACTTAAATTTAAAAATTCCTAAAACTGGTTTAACGGAGATCTTACTATTGAGGAAGTACGTAAGCCCATTAAAACTATTTTTTTTTCGTGCAATACCACTAACTCAATGTGAAAATTTCTCCTTTACTTCCACAGGTTGCTCAGATGGCGCTTTCGTGTGCGCTGACAAGTCCAAATGTATAGATTCTTCGTTTGTTCAAGATGGTGTTGCAGACTGTAAAGACGGCTCCGATGAAGGTATGTAGTATGACACACTATATGACTCTAGTACAACTAGTATAACTCAATATGTACTTCATTAATAAAACTCATTAAAACCATTAGTCAACATATTTATCGAGCAATAATTAAATAAATCAGTGACACAGTTTGACCTTATTTGATTCTTATTGTACATTTCAGAATAAATTCATTTTATCATGAGCATTTTGGCATCAGTGAAAAAATTACAATAAGTATACTATAGTGCATGCCCAGTGAAAATTTAATAATACAGCTAATTTGGCTGGCTCTTCAATCAGCTCAGTTTATTTGGCTAATGATAGTTTTAGAATTCTGGTTTGACGCACGATGTGAGTTTTACGTGCACGCTACCCGTTTACTCTAATTAAAACGACCATTAGAGTATATTACCTAACATATCATCGACTGACTCTATACGCATTTGGAGTAAAATGAAGATATTTTTAAATATATAGGAATAGTGATAATGAATGTTTCAACGCCCTAGGTGAATATTCGAGTTTCACATCGTAGAATTACGGGTCCTATTGATTCACATGTAAAGAAAAATATTCATAAATAATGGAAATTAAAGCAATGCAACCACATACTGAGTCCTCAATGCGCATTCTATTTCCGCAGCTTGTCGACCCTTACAGTTCCGGTGCCCTTGTATCATGGGTGCAAATGGAAAACGAGGACCAAGGTGTCTGGAACCAGAAATGGTGGGGGACGGGGTGGAGGACTGTGCAGATGGTGCTGACGAAAGTAAGTTAGCAGATGTACTAGTAGCACCACGGCCCAAAGTGAGCACAAAAGATAAGGAATACCAAGAGAGATCGACAAAAAGTGTTCCAATGCATGAAAAAATTTGGGAATTTATGAAATTCCAAAATTAATTCAGCCGGACAATAATACAATTTAAAAAATATTGAAAAAGACATAGTTCCCCAGTCAGAATGGAGGAATACCGCCTTATATATATTAGGTCAGACCTACAGTGAGTCTGACCTAAAGAAGGCCGAAAGCTCAAACAATCTTCAATATGAGTATCCTTGTACACCTTAACTATTTAATTTTTAAATATATATTTTCTACATGAAGTTAGCACTAGCAGACAAAGACAAAAACACACAAAAAAGAAGCTCACTAGTTTCCGAATTTTCGGTGGTCCAAGCCACCTTTCTCAAGGACTCCTTCCTTCTCTTCCTTGAGGAGTTCTTTCCTAGTTCCTTGAGAAAGGTGGCTTAGACCACCGAAAATTCGAAAACTGGTGAGTTTCTTTTCTTTTTTGCGTGTTTCTGTATTTTTGTCTTCGTCCGCTAGTGCTATCTTCATAAACATCATTATTCACATCCGTGAGACTTTCACATAAGAAATATATATATATATATATATATATATATATATATATAGATATATATATATGTGTGTGTGTGTATGTATATATATATATACCCGGAGGGTCCCGGGTTCGATTCCCGGGCAAGGCACTCTGGGAACCTGCAGCTCCACCCAAGCTAGTTGATTTTTCGGGCACCAGATATTCCTGGGAAACCATAACCAGCACAGGGAAAGGAACTGGCCCCCCTACCCTGATGTGTGAATATTCACACGCCGTCGGGCTTGGTACATGGGTGAGCTCTACCATCACCTACTAAACCGACCTTCGGGTTGATTACTGTGTTTATGGTACTACACTATTGTCCTACTATAAGTAAATAAAGTAGTCCAGCTCCTCATGTTGTTTTGTCTCGTTGGCACTGAACAACATTCATTTTTATGGTTGTATATGAAAATGTCAATTATATCTTCAAATAATGGTTCGCAACGAGTGGGTAATTTCTCAGGAGATCTCAGACATTACAAATGAAATTCAGTAAATATTTGAAACCTTTTTAGGTGAATGAAATAGTAATATTTTTTCTCAAATTTAGGTCCAGATGCTGCCACTACACCTGATTATCAATGTCCGAACGACAAAATTCCTTCACCCGCGGCCAATCAAGTTGCCAGATCAAAGAGAAGAGCCTCTGGTAAGTGACCTCTTTATTTTGTGCCCCCATAATTACTGTTTGTATATAGACCACTACATAAGTAATCGTAGAAGCACTTCACTTTCAATGGCACCGTCTTCTGTTTGCTGTCAATCTAATATTCCTGTGGTTATTGAATCCGAGAAAACATTGTATTCCCATTGTAAATAATTTCCAATCCAAAACAAATATTTTATGTTTTCAGAGTTACAATTATCAAACAGAAACATCAATACTGACTTAGTTCCACTAAGTTTTTCATGGATCACAAACTAATTTTGAACCCAATGAATTTTATTAGCACAATCTGTTTTCAGCCCACCGAATAAAAATTAGCACAAGATGAAGACACCAAATTTTGTGCATATATTGCATAAGCTATCGCTTCACATTTTTCATATGTTTGTCTGAGCTTATTCGTATATGCCATAAAGAATGCTACAATCGGAAATTGCTAATTAATATGTTTATACTTTCAAATAAATTAGTTAATTCATTCATGACGCAATACGTAAGGATATTTCTGTAAAAAATCTAAGATGTTTTACGTGTACGATAAAAATTATATATAATATATATATACTTACTATAAATTATATATATATTCCAAACATTTACAGATTAACTCTCTGTGGCAAACAATCAATTACCCATTCCCATCATTCAATTGTCGAAAAATCCCCTACCAATGTTGTTAACTTTCATGGAGAATATGAAAATCTATTAAATGTATTCTTCTAACTGCCAAGAAATGTCTAAATGCTATCGATAATTAAGCTTCATGTGATCCTTGATATTCACTAATACTAGGACGAATATTCCACCTCGTATATACAAGGCAAGAAAAATACAAAAATTTTATTATCAAGGTTTTCCAAAGTGAATCGTAGATTTTGTAACAGAAATGTAAACTTGTGCGCTGGTCCTATATTGGTATTGAATCGAAGGCAGTGGAGAATATACGAATAACTCGTTAACCAAAACATGTCAATAATACCGTAAAATGTCGTGAACCGTTAAATTTATCCTCTCGTCACTTTAGACGAGCATGTGAGTAAGATGATTCGACTGAGTCTTGTGCTAATTTTTCAAATTGTTATCACACAAAAAAAGCATATTCCTCCCACGGACAGGATCAGACGCTTCTTGTTGCTCTATCTTTCATTTCGTGAGGTGTTTAAGTTCGTATATGTGTGTGTGTATGCGTGTATGTGTCTCCCGCAGACGGAGACGGTTCTTCCACTCTTCATCTATCCTGTCTCTTTCTTTACTTCCCTCTCTGTCACTGTCACACTCTCGACTCCTTCTCCCCTTCCCCACATCCCCCTTCTCTCCCCCTCGCAGAGGTTAGCACCCGAATCGACGGACCCGTCACCACGTCCATGTTCGTGCATGAGGGTGGTGATCGACGTCTGCGGCCGACGGGCATCCTAACTTCCACCGCCGGCACCTTCGTCCTCGACGGTACCACAACTGAGTTTGCAACGAAGGTGTATGGGACCCACCTGGAGGGAGGAGTCTACGCCAAGATCGTCAGCACGTCCTCGAGGGTGTTCTTTGCCGTCCCATCCGCCGGTTCCATGGCTCGGATACGACCCACCGGTCTACTCTCCAGCGCAACGTCGACACGCGTGGACGGAACCGCTACCACTCTTTACACTACCGAGTTCAGCGGGACTTATATCGACGGAACGTACGCTCAGTTGGTTTCCAGTACCTCTAGGGTTGTAGAAGAAACGGCAGCCTTTATCAAGCCCACTGCAACCTTCACCCCGACAGAGATATACCAAACAGCAACCCCCCCTATTCCTGTGGCGGAAACACAACAAGACCTAAAGGATGGCATGGGTGACTCGCAAGATGACCAGGTCGTAACGGTGACAGGCACTCGTGGAGCTCTAGTTGACGGTGGGGAAACAAAATACGACGTGTTTACAGGAACGCATGTAAAGGGCGATAAGACATACCTGTTCTTTTTCGGAAATACTGCTTTGTCGCCAAGCGCCACGACTACCGCAGACGGAGGCTCCACAGCAACAGCGCTGCCTTCAAAAGCCAGTGAGCTCGTGGTACGCACGGGAGCCGACGACCGCATTGTAGTTAATGTTGACAACAGACAACTCAACCTTGTGCTTCCCAAGTCAGCACGTGCGTCAGCAGCTGAGAGCGGCTCGGGAATCAAGGACACGGCGGGTTCGAGCGGGATGCGCGGGGTGTTCATCGAGGGCTCGGAGCTCCTTGGAGGATTCAGTATTCAAGGAGCTGAAGACAAAAGATCTAAATCCGATGGTCGCGCACACACTGAGATGCTCACAGTGACCGTGGGTAGAGGAGTGGCTCAAACAAGAATAGTAAGGGGAAGGTACGACGGTCTGGGGGAAAAAGAATTAGAAACAGAAATCAGAGGAAACGTTTCACCCTCTCGAGTATCGGTGGAATCAACCGCTTCGGATAGGACGGTATACAGGTTTCCACCAAGAATACCAGCACTCAGACCTCCGAGACCGTCCTTAGGAGAACTAGGAAAGCACAAGGCTACAAAAGAAAACACAGCGACTGAAGCCACGGAAGATGAAGAATCAGAGAATCTACTGAAAGCAAGAAAACTGGATCCAAAAGAAGATGGATCCCAATTGATTCGCCCCTCCAAAGTCCACAGAGTAAACCTCCCAACCTTCACAGTGGGTCAAGATGGTTTAAAGGTTGAAGAAGAAGCCAAGGTAGTAGTTAGGGTGGATCACACAGTAGAAGCACGAGTTGGACCGAGAAAAGAATACCGCACCCTAAGTTCAAGACAAAGACTGGGAAAAGCATTACCATTCAGAGGGTTTCAAGTAATACACGAGAAAGAGGATCTAGTCAATGCAGAATCGGGGGGGTCCGCCGCCGTCCCTACAATCACATATATTGGATTTGCAGAATTCACTACCACTGCTCATGGAACAGTCATAATTTTTATGCCTCGATCACAAGAAGTGTCCCCTTCTACTGCGAGCATCACCCCTAAGATCACAGCAGTATCAGCTTACAATCGGCCGTCCAGCAAAATCAATTCTCTCAAAGATGGACCAGCTTACAGTGCAAACTCCATTTCTGGATCTGAAAAGCAGAAAGTAGCAACAGGTATAAAAACGTTCTACTCTCACACTCCAGGAATGGTTACTCGTACTGTAACAGGGCATACCTTGAGTATGCAGACTACTATTCCAACTGTTTTGGTTGAACCGGTGTTTGGAATTTCAGCAAATGGTAGAGATAAAAATGGTCGTAGTGAAGAAAACCTCTCGGATGCTCAGATAGTTTACCCAACATCCGATACCCCAGAAGAAATTCACACCACGGAAGGCAAAGACAGAGATGAAATAGATGATGCTTTTGTACAGCCCTCTATTTCACAGCCCATGGCCGACATTGTAACTTCCACTTCAACATTTTTTGAAAACGCTCATGCGAGACCCATTTCAATAGATATTGATCCTTCCATAGCCACTATGGAATCTTCTATGTCCACTGAAAGTACCACTTTTGATGATGAAGATGAAGGAACTAGACATACGGAGCCATTAGAACCCTCTGCAACCGCATTGGAAGGCACTGAGACCTTGCCAACAGGCCTAATTAGATCTATTGGGGGAACGAGAGCGCTAGACGGAACCACTATCTCCTTCACTTCTCTCATTTATGGAACATACATAAATGGGAATTATGCGCAAATAATTCAAACAACAACAAGTATCCTAAATGAAGTGAATCCGACCGATATACCTTTAACACTGAATCCTGATATTACAACTCGACCACTCACTGAGAAGGAAGATAGTTCAACGGATGCTTCTATTACAACTGTTGACGATGATTCCGAGACCACGTTCGTGACAAAAGATATCATAGATGATTCTACTCCTGCAACTATCCCTACAACATTCAATGATTATGAAGAAATACTAACAACAAATCCAGGGAGTTCGAGCACAACAGAAGAAAATGAAATAGCTAATGAGGTGGAAACGGGTCGTAGGGTAAACACTCGTCCAGAAGAACAAGTTTTCCTTGTAGAAGACAATGCATCAAAAAATATTATATCTTCTTCAGGAAAAGGGGTTACACCAGAAAGCAGTGATAAAGAGACTGAGGATGAGCAACCATCTTTGGTATACACAATCATACCAACAACTATTTATCAGACCTACACATACTTCACCACATTTTTCATACCGAATGGTGAAACTACATCCACCTCTATTCGATCAAAAGAAGTAATATCCTCTGAATTTGCACTACTCACCCGTAGTTTTACTGTCACTCCTACCAGATCTGAAGCCCTTTCCACAGCAACCACAACAGTAGATCTCACAACTCAAGATGATATTACTACCACTCCAATGCTCACTGTAACTGAAGAAACTCCTGAATTACCTCCGGATAGGATAACAACGTTGATTGATGAATCAGTAACCATCGAGCCAGTGGAAACAACACCCAAAGAGCATATTAAAGATACTTCAGTAAATGAAGATAATTCATCAGAAAGTGAGGAGGACAGTGAGGAAATAGAGCTAATATTCAAGACATTGTACACTACTTACACCTACTTAACTACATTCTTCCATGATACGACTACAAGTGTATCTAGCCGAGAAGTTGTGGTTACTAACATACTCACATCAACATTGAATAATGTAAATCTAGCAACTGAGCCTGCATTAGCTGGTCTTGTGAGAGATCATGAACTTTCAACTGCCCTGCCATCTCCATCATACCCCAGTTCTGAAGAAGATGATGTTCCAACTAGTGTTGGAGTCGGAAGGCCAACCACTATGTTTTTCTCAGAATCTGATCCCAGCAGTACTCCAACTGCTCCTTTACTTTCCACTCCAAGTATTGATCTGGAGACTAAGAGTGATTCCCCAGTTCAAAATGCTGCTCAGGGTCACCTAAGGACCTTTTATACAACATATACATATTTTACTACTATCTTTGTTGATGGAGAAACAGAGATATCAAGTCGCACTGAAGTCTACACTAATATAATTACTCCCAGTGGACTGATTCAGCCAAAGACAACAACTAGACCAAATTCTATTCTATTCACTGCATCTGGTCATTCTTCTCATTCAATTCCAAAAAGTGGACTTGGTCTAAAGAGCTCTTTACGCCCTTCAGTGCCACTCACAAATCAAAATAAATACAGCAGTACAATTATGCGGAGGGGAGGTAGTAAAACCACTGAATCAACGCCAACAGAAGATACTACCGAGGCACTTGAGCCAAGAATAAACTCTGAAATTGACAGTGTCTCCATTCCTTCAGAAAAACATGAAGAGAAACAGGGCCTTGGAATTGTTGAAATTCAAAATGACGACTCATCTGTGAGATTTGAAACAACGACATCATCAACAACCACTTCAGTAGAAACATCTGAGGTAAACTCAATAGTAACAACAGAGAAATACTTTGGTGTCACAAAATTTGAAGAAGCAGGAGAGCCAGAGAAACTGGTCAGTGAAGCTGATGATCAAGAGAGCTCAGAAAGTAACACAGAAGTTGTCCTTCCTATTCCATTGCCTAGTCCTACACCAAAACAAGTCACCGAAACATCGTTATTACTTCAAACAACTTTTACTACATTCACATACTTTACCACTCTTTATCGTGGTGGAACATCAGATGTGATCAGTCGATTAGAAACAGTTACAAACATTATGGCTATAACTGTAGATCCATCAACAAAATCACCAGAGGTAATTCTTCCAACATCATCAGTCAGTATAAAGCCTTCATCCACAGAAATTGTCCCTGAAGTGAAATCAACAGAACTTCCAGAGTCGCTGTATCCCATTACATATTTCACAACATTCACCTACTGGACAACAGCCTACAAAGGTGGAAGCACAGTGGTAAATAGTAGAGAAGAGACAGTGTCTAATATAGTAACTCCAACAGGAAGGGCAGCAATAACCAGAGAAGTAGAAATTCCAACAAAGATACTTTCAACTGAAACAACTATTCCTACTATTGTTCAGGCAGTGCCAACTACAACATCTAAACCAGCAGAAGTTATTACTTTGGCATCCTTGGACCCATCACCTCCTGCTGATGTCACACCTCAGCAAACAACATTCTATACCACCTATACCTATTTTACCACATCATATGTAGGTAAGAGCACAATTGTAAATAGTAGGTTAGAAACAGTTACCAATGTTGAGGCAGATGACACTCAAACTCCCCGTGCGATTGGAGCATCACCACCTGTACAGCAACAAATCATTACACCAACAAAAACTACAGATATGCCCACTGGACTTCTAAAAACTGTGAGGAGAAGTTCTGTTGGTGAAGACTCTAAAACAACTGTGTTCTTGACTGATGTGTATGGGACATATATAGATGGACGATATGCCCAAGTTTTGGAAAGCTCTACACAAGTCTTCACCGAACCTTCTGTAACCAGTACTCCAGTGTTATCAAAAGTAAATCTGCAGCCTACTGGTGTAGTGTCCCTAAATGCTGGAAGCATTGTAGATGCAGAGGGACTTGCAACAACATACTTTTCAACAATGGCCATTGGAACTTACATCGGAGACTTATATGCTCAGGTGGTAGAAAGTACATCATCTGTAGTAATTGACACAGCAAAAACCACTGTCCCAGTAAATACAGCTGCTCCAAAGACAGGTCTTGTACGACTCATTCAGGGTTCTATTGTCAAAGGAGAAACAACCACATTCTATGAATCCCGGGTTATTGGTACAGTGACCAACGGACGATATGCCCAAATAATTGAAAGTACCTCCAGCTTTAAGGCAAGTGATGCTACTAAGACAATTGAAGACAATGGTGTTATACCTTCCCCTACATCAACAGCAGTATTGACAGCAACAGTCGCTCCAACTCTAGAAAGTTCTTTAGGGGATGTGGGAAGTTCAGCAGCAGCTGACAAAGATGAAGAGGAGCAAGAAGGAGATCCTGGAGAAGAAAGTGAAGAGGAGGATGATGGTGATGAAGATGATGGAAATAATCAAGGAAGGGGAAGAGTTACATCACGACTAACATTCTCCTCCCGCAGGAGAACATTTACTCCAGTTATTAGGCCATTTGCATCACGTAACAGGCCAACATTCCACCCAAGAAGGCGCCCAACAAGTGCCACCACCATTACAAGGGTGACACAGACTCCAACAGTAACAGCAACTCCAGCTCATACTGGAGACTTTCCAGCAACATCACTTCGTGGAAGGTTCAACAGTCGCCGAGGTGGTGCATCATCTTTGGATGTCCGCCCATCTGCTGCATCAAATAGCAGAAGATTCACAAGAACCCGATCATCGTCTCCTGGTGGTGTCTATGGCTCCTCATCATTCTTTGGTGGAAGCCGAGGACGGGGAAGCTCTACCCGTATAATTCCAACCGCAACCTCAGCAGCACCATTTGGAGCCAGCAGGTCAAGACCTGGAAGTTACCGATCCTCATTTGCAGGCGGAGGCAGAAGCAGTTCTGAATATCCTTATGGTAGAACATCATCTTCAGCAGCACTTTTTGCAGCAAATTCGCGATACCGTATTAGGCCATCATCCACCTCAACATTTTTAAGACCAACTCAGACACCATCTTCACCACCAACCTTTGATCGCAACACTGTAGAAGATGAAGAAGATGAATCTGCAGAAGGTGATGAAGATGAGGACGTAGGAACAGACAGAGAGGAGGGTGCCAAAGTGACAGAGCCAACCGAGAGCACTCCTCTTGAGACAGCTCTGACACCAACCACTGAGGGGACCACCTCACCATTTAGGCGACCTCTACTCCGTCTCCGGCGGCCTCTGCCTTATCAACCACAGGTTTCTCCTAAGACAACCCCTCCACCAATACAACGGACCACCGCATCTAGAAGGCTAGGCTTTCTTAGAAGGCCAAGCAGTGAAGAAAATTTGCCCACAGAAGACAGAAAACCAAATAGAGGAAGGTATAAGGCATCAGCGGCAACAACCAAGTCTCCTGCTAAGACTCCTACAACTCCAAGACCAAGATCATCTCAGCCTCCACGCCTGCAGGTACTCAATAGACCTAGACCAACCAGCAGCCTTTTTCCAAGGAGAGGTTTATTCCGTCGCCCTGGAGAAGAGCAAGAAAAGCAGCAGGTAGATGAGGATGAAAACAAGGAGGAAGAGTCAAATGAAGAAGATAGGGAGGAAATAGTTGATGAAGCAGAATCAAATGCAAATGATGGTATTGATGAGGATAATGGAGATGATCCAGATGCTTCTGATGATTCAATAGCCGACAATGACTATGAAGCATCAGAAGATGTTAAGAGCAAAAATGAACCACCTAAGGTTTTCATTCGACCCTTCTCACCAAGAAGACGTCGAGTAAAGAGACAAACTGAATATGGTACCAGGGGAAGTGGCAGCAGTGGAGGAGCACTACGAGGATATTCAAGCAGATTTCGTCGGCCCTCCTCTTCAAGAAAGAGTGCTCCTGTACAGGAGGCAGAAGCAAGAGTTGGGACAGATGAAGACGAAGTTTATGTAGATGAAGAGTACAGCTTGCAAAGTCAAAGTGAAGTGGCACGTCAGCCACCTTCAAGATCCAGAAACAGTGGCCAACAACAGCCTCGTGTTCGACCCACTGCACCATCTGCTCCTTCACGCACACAATTTACAATAACTGGAAACCGAAATAAAAATGCCAACACAAATGTTAACACTAATAACAACAACAATTATAGGGAAACAACTCAAAGAACAACTTTTCGTAGACCATCTTCAGCAAGTCCCTCACCAAGAAGAAGGACAAAAGGTGACACATCATTAGCAAATCAGCAACAACCACGTCCAAAACCTCCTAGACTAAGAAGTCAGTCAGAAGCTCAGTTAACATCTACAGTCCCTGCCAAATCAAGATCCCGTGGACGTGGATACACCAACAGAGGTCGTTCTCAGTCCACTTCAACAAGAGGACGATCAAGTTACAGAAACAGTGACACAGAAACTAATGATTATTCCTCAAGGCGTCAGTACCAGTCTTCAAAAGAAGGAAAAGTAACAGTAACTCATCAGGTTCCCACAGAGGCAACAATTCCAGTAGTGAATGGAAAGAACACAGAATACAGAAAATTTATAACGGCTTCTTTATCAACGCAAATTTTAACCCCTGGACAATACGAGGCAACAGAGATAGCAGGTGCACCTGGACTGCTCTTAATTGGAAGTGATGTCACAGCAACACCCACCCCAGGAATTATCCACATCACACAATATGTTGCTCGTGAAACTCCTACTACAAGCATTGAATTCACCCCCACTGTCATACGTGGAAGGAAGACATCATTTTCACATATCGTGCCTTCAACTGCTTATGGAGTGGAAGAAGTTGTCAATACAATTCCTGGTGAGAATGGACTCTTACCTAGTGCACCACTGGCCAACATTTTACTCTCTCAGCTACTTCTCGGGCAATTTGGTCTCCCTGGAAATGTGAATCCTCTCTTGGGCCTTCAGCAGCCCAATGCTGCTGCTGCATTGGCACCTCCAACACCTACCACTGAATTCAAAACACGTTCCACTACATTTGTGACAACATTGACAGAAAAAACATCCACTGTCATCCCCATAACACTTCGTGGAAAAGCCATTATGACTACAATAGTAGACTCATCTGTTCAAGTAGTTACGGCTACTGAATTCATCACAGATACAATAGTGGTGACTCCTACTGCTGCTCCACAACAGCAACTCAATTCTCTTCTGCTGCCAGCACTTTTGCAGGCGCAACTCCTAAATCAGCAACAGCCACAATCAATACCAAACAACCTTCCTGGACAGTTATCCCCACTTCAGGCTGCACAACTACTTCAACAACAGCAACCCACTGTACCTCTAGCTCATCCCTCCAAGGAGGTTACTCAGGAAGAGGAGGAATTAGATTCAGTGAGCCCATCAACTGAGAGGAGAAAGCAATCATCCTCAAGAAGAAGAAACCGGCCTCACAAGCGAGTGGAAGCAGTAGAAGATGAACATGAAGATGAGGAGGGCCCACGGCCAATAAGGGGCAATACAGAGGAAAATCCTCGTCCTAAAACTCGCAAAAAACAGCCCTCATCAAGCCGAAAGCAGAATCCACAACCAGCACCTAAGCAATATGAGACGAGTGTAATTACCCTCTATGTATCTGGTAGACGACCAGGCGATTTCAGCACAGTGCTATCTACTATCAGTATCGAAGCCGGAAGCTCACTAGTTAAACGGGAAGCTATTTTGCCAGAGAGGATACCTACTGTACAATATGTTACAGATTTGCCATCACTCCCGTTCACAAACCAATATCCTATAGATAGTGATCCAGAAAAATTTTCAAATTCCTTACCATACAAAGATCCAAATATATATCTATCTCCTTCAACAGTAAATTACATTCCAAATGCTTTGCCACCCCAGAAAAAAGGTGACTTTATTGCAATGAAATCATCCCCTTATGAAACCGAGAGCTTAGAAAGCATAGTAGGAGATGTAAGCAAGCATGTGGTCCAACATACTCATTCTACTCCTGTTACATCACCATCTCAAAGTTTAACATCTGTGTCTTCTACCAATGAGAAAATCTTTGCAGGGGAAAGCAATGCCCACACCCAGACCGGTTATTTTTTAGCCGATGGACCCGCTGAGTTAGCCCCGCTCAAGCGAAAGGTCCTTAGTATTGATGAAGGGGTTGAAGATGAAGATGAATCTGATGATATGACAGACATGAAAATAGATTCATCAATAATTAGAGAAAAAAGACAAATTCAATTGGAAAACACAGGAAATCCAAGCCAAGACCAACTAAATAAGCGAAGAAGAGTCAGAGTACGTGTACCAGTACGTAGAAATGAAGGATTACCATCAGAGATTAGGAGAATTCCTAAGATACTGAATAATGAAAGAGAGATTCTTACACAGTTAGACCAAGGAGAGCTTAAAAATGATCAAGAGCCCAGAGGGAGACAAATCAACCTCTCCGATGCAACAAAAAGGATTGAGAACATTAAAAATAGTGATGGCACAAGTTTAGAAGATGCAGATGTGGCAGACCTCTCAAAGTCTAATTTGCCATCACAAAGAATCAAAGTTCTGAGGGTCAGGCCAAAAGGAAATGAAGAAAACATTAATGGTGACACTGCAAATAGAGGTAACCGAAAGAGGGTGAAAGTTTTGAGGCGAAAAAAACCAGTTGCAACAGACAATGAAGAGCAAAATGATGTCTCCCACCTAGGAACACAAAAAACAGAAGAAGAGACCAACAATAATTTTGCAGCTCCTCAGAGGGATTTCCATAATGCTGAAAATAGCAACCCTGCTACTCCCGGACGAAGGAGAGTTGTGGTGACAAGAAAAAGAATCTTGGCAACCACGACATCACAAGATGTATTACCAACTTCTCCGTCAAGTAGTAGAAGGCACAGGATAACTGTAACCAGAAGACGCCCTATTCACAAGCAGAGTGCCCAGGTGATTGATACAGCAAATGTCACTCCTGTGACCTTAACAGAGGAAACGGATGGCATGGAATCAATCCATGCAGTAACACCAACACGAACCATTACTAAAAGTATAGAAGAAAAAACTAAAACTCCCTACTCAGCTGTAACCCCAACAGCCAGAAGAGTGCCTTCTGGGGGATTAAATAATGAAGAATATGGCACAAAGAAGAACTCCATTGGAAATGTACAGGAAAAGCCAGCTGATATTAATGAAAAGGTTCAATCTGCAGCAGAAAAGGAGGAAATAAGACCAAAGAAAGTGGAAGAGATTAAAGAGGGGGAGGGGAAAGAGACTACAGAGGAGATTGTCAAACAGACAGGAGAATGGGTGGCTTCACTCGGAAAAGAGTCATATAGCGCATCACCCCCAAAAACTGTAGAACCATCATTTTATAGCGGAGATGAGACCCTCACAGGAGAGACAGAACTTCTACGCAAAGATCCCTCAACATCAATTGCCCACACTCCACCAGAAGAAACAGGAGCAACTCCAGAGGGTCCTCGATTTGTAAGGCCAACACGCTTCAGTGTTACCAGGCGACCAAGTGGAGACTTCCTCCAGAAGGTACAAGGTTTGAGAACAAAGGCTCCTATTGTGTTCCCAAGCCGGAGGAGGCCTTCTGCATCCACAAGACAACCAGCATACAGATCCCGACTCTCCAGACTGCGGGGTAGACCATCATCAACATCTACTATTCCACCCTTGGAAACAACCACATCAGATGTCATAGATGTGACTGAATCACAGTCAACCACTCTGCCCACAACTTCAGTCAGTATTCAGCCTTCCTCGACCACTCCACCAGTACCCGTTTATGTCACAGAAACATTAACAGAAACATTACTCAAGACATACACATATGTGGTATCTCGAGTTGAGAGTAGTGTGGAGGCAGGTGTTGACCAAGCAGAAGCAGCACCTCCATCTTTGGCTGCAGTGTCCTCCACAACAGAGGTGAAACAGGTTGTCAAGACAAGAACTGTAACTCGACTGCTGGAGCCAACAACAGCATTATTTTCAGGTTAGTTACAAGACAAAGCATGGAAACATACCGAAAAGCCATATATAAATACAGATTGGTCTAAAGACGACAATTAGAGAAGAGTCAAAGCAGTTTCGTGAAAACATTGAACTAACTTTGAGAGTGATTTTTATGCTCATCAATTAAAAAATAAAAATGTTAATAGTTCATATTCATAGACATTTCAATAAGTATTTAATCCATAAACATATCTCAAAATGAGATAAAATCTTGCCATAGATCTGCAACTAATTCCAAAAATAATATTCCATGCACTTCAATGACGCACTACATTATTATGTTTAAGCAATCTCATTAGAGGTAATTGAACTTTCCAATGACAGTATCATCTTTTAAAGTATATCTATGGAGTTTTTAAAATCAAAATATTTATTCCAAATTTATATCTCACTGTAAATCATGTAGGGAATATTTGACATTGTGTTTTTTGAGATTTTTTGTTGAGTGTTGTTGTTGTTTTTGTTTCTGAGATTGTTGTTAAAATACATAAATATATGCATGGCAAACTTCATCGTCTAGTTTAAAATACTAGCTAATGCAGAGGAAAAAACATATCAAGGCTTCAATATAAACTGCCTTAACATTATTGTTATTAATTCCTCATATGATCAAAAGGCAATCCTTCAGTTTTACATAATATTTTCTAAATAAAACAGTTTCTGGCGTAACTTGGTGGAAAATCTTCATACTGACTTTTAATAATCAAACCACTTTACTTTTCCACATAAACTTTATATGGTTTATGTGGAAAAGTAAAGTGGTTGGATTATTAAAAGTCAGTAATATTTTCTAATTAAAAAGCCAGTTTTGGAGCATTAAATCCACCTTATTCCTATTAAATATTCAAATTACTATTTATCCTCTGGCCTTACCCTTCATAAGGGCAGTGTTTTGAAGTACCTGAATAGGAAAAGACAAATCTACCTAAAAATGTAATTGACACTTAATATAAATGTCAAATATTTCTTAGCATAAAAGTTCCAATTTTGTCATTGCTCAGGGAGAAATTCAATTTATCCAATAAGTGCGGACGAAAATTGGAAAGTAAATTTTCAATGAGGTAGTCCAGAACAAACAATGGCACCATTGTATGTAATTCGCAATTAAATGAAAAGTATTTCAACTTGTTCCCTTCCAAAATAGGTCTAACATACATGTGGATAATGTGGGCTTGATGCCAAAAAATGCCAAATCCAAAATTTTCTACAATATATTTTTCACAAAACTAAGGGTGGATATGAGATATATTTTGATGTGAAATTGAAAATATGAAGTCCTACATGGTTAATAAGGAAGAGTTTAAATTTCATTACAGATGATACAATAATCCATCCTTTTAAATTTTGGATGAGGTACCGAACTTTGCAATCAAGTACCATGCATTTTCTTAATTGGTAGTACTATCATAAGATGACTTTGATTATAACTATGTTTGTTTTCAGTCATTTCTATCTCGTAAATGGTTACCTGCTTATTTTATTAAAACTATGCCTCAAAATTTGTATGCATAAAATTATAAACCATGAAGTGCATTGTATTGTAACATAATATATATATATATTTATTCACAAAATGTAGCTGTCTGCCATGAAATTTTAAACTTAATGGTTAATAATGAGGCAAAGGATAAAACGACTTTTAAGAATTACTTTAAGTATATTATTATCAGGTTTCCATAAAACTTCCTAATTATTGAATTACCAGTTCCATGTTTTTCTACCAGAATTGCAGGGCCAGCTGGAGAAAATAGAATATGACATATATAGTTTGCATGCTACATAATATAAGAAGTAGTAAACACTTTTAAACTGTATTCTGCTGTAAATATATTTCTTTCACATATTAGTGATATCCAAACTACCACAATTTGTAATAGGTAGTATTTAGAACTAATATTTTATTTTTCACAAATTAATTTTATAATTCAATTCAAAATAATAGTCTGTAAAATTAACCTTTTGTGCATGTTTTACGTTATTTCCATATCCTTTTAATTATATAAATTCCTTAGAAAACCCCTCATCATGATCACATGTTTCAAAATGCACTTACTACACACGATACTTCTGAATTCTGTTGCTGTTTTAAGAATTTCTTTTGGAACTTTTGTATAAAGGTTATTTATACAATGACTAAAATCTCACTAATCTATCAAATACTGTAAAATTTGCCATATCTATCTTGCCTTATACTTAAATCTGCTTTGCAGCAGTGCCTGAAGCCTCAATCACAAAATTGAATGAACAAAATGTGGAAGGTAAGATTTTTATTAATTTCCAGTAGTCATATGGTTTTATCAATTTGAATAATTTTTAAATTAAATAACTTCTTGATTGATGAATTTCATATCTCACATAATAAAGGCATGCATTTTAAAGGAGACATACTAAATTACAAATAATTTCTAAAGAGAAAACAATAATTTTATATTCATATTTATTTGCCTTTGACATAGTAGCATGCTACAAGTATGTAACTATCTAATTCATGAAAATTAAAAATCAGTGAATTTGAGTAACAATAATTGTAACTACATAAACTTTATTACAATAATTTATCCATTTTTGGGGCAGGAACAGCAATTGGGGCTCAAGGACGAATGAATGTGGAAGCAGCTCGATTTAATTTGGCTACTCGGGTCATGAGTAATGGAGTGGAGGTGATTGTTGCAGGTCAGTCAAATTAAAAGACAATATATAACTTTCATAGCAGTAAATTTCAAATAATTTAGAATGTCCCATCTTTGACAACCTGGCAGATGGTAAAATCTCCTTAGCCTCTTAGTAGTTGCATTCATTTTAAATAATCAACATTACTTTCATCTCAAATGGACTGATTGTCAAAGGGATTTAGTTTACAGGAGTATATCATGGCTCTTCTAAAAAGATCACTGTCAAAAAAGTGGAAACATTTAGGAAGCTGAAATTTAGCAATTAGCAATATCTTTATGCATACATAACAGTCATTTCAAGATATAAATCATCACAACATCCACACGAGTTACCATAAATCAGCAATTTCATGCAAAAGTCAAATGGGAAAGGGTGTAACAATTTATAAAAACATTCATTGAAAACAAGTGATAAATTAGGTAATTTCAAATTGAAAAACAGGAAACTCCTTCTAATGAAGTATCATTATTCATGGAATGAATTTTGAAATAACAAGCAGTTGTAATGCATTATTATTATTACTGCAAATAGTAGGTTCAATGAATAGTGTAGTTCCAATCAATGAGAACACATCATGAGTTTCAAAATTTATAATTTATTTCAGGGGATAAGACAACCCTACCTGGAGGTCCAGATGTACTCCGAATTCTGTCAACAGCATCAAGACCCATAACTCTTGCTCCAAGCACACTGACTGACCAAATGCATCTGACACTCCCTACAGCTGTAGCTGGTGGGGCAAAACCACAGGTATAACAAATGACAAAAATCATTTATTTGGTCAAATGCTGAAATTGTCAGCCAATGCTACATATTCCAATTCAACAATGTCACTTCAATAGATTTTTGATTGAATATCTATGGAAGCAGAAACCTAGTTGTCCAAATAAAGTCAAAGACAATTCAGTTATGAAACTGAAATACTCCCAAAATTAATTGAATTCACTTAAACAGATTGGATCAATGTATATATACATTTTCCAAGTTAACATAAAGTACTTTTTGCCTTGAATTTGTGATCAACTGATTAACTTCATTCAGCTGATCAAAGAGTATGATACTTAATAAAACAGCAAAAGTCTCCCTTCAGTGAAATGCTATCTTAATTCTTGAGAGAAATTTTGTATGAAATTTTTTCTGCAGCTAATTTTTTTACATGATTTTTCCACAGGGAGATCAAGAAAGTCTTCTCCTCTCTCTGCAATCACATGCAGCAAATTTTGTCACAAAAACTTATGCAACAACATATACATACTTGACAACCTTCCTTCAAGGAAGCAGTACAGTTGTCTCAAGTCGAGAAGATGTAATCACCAATGTGGTCACTGAAGAAGTCAGGCCTACAAAAACAATTCAATATAATCCTGCTATGTCAACCAATGTGAATGAAGCTCTTACGTCCAAGGTGGATAGTCCACCATCATTTGTTACCAGCACATATCGGACAACATTTACTTATCTCAACACTATTATAGATGGAGAAATACCTGTAGTTCTAACAACACGCCAAACAGTGGCCAACACAGTGACATCTCCAGCTAATCCATCACATAACGCTGGATCCTCACCAGAAGAATCTGATTCAGGATACTTACAACCATCAGAGCCAACAATGTATGACACTAATACCTACTTCAACACTTTTACCTTAACTAAAACCTTGTCAGATTCTGCATCTGGTGTGAAAGTGATAAGCACAGAAGATGTTTTGACACAAGTTGTAATAACGGAAGCCTCAACACCTGCTCCATCTACTACAACTCCAAAAATCAACCCTACCTCTACAACCAACATTATTAAGACTTATTTTGTCACGTACACCTACTATAATACATTCTTAGAGAAGGGTAGTACAGTTGTAAAAACTAATGTGGCAACTTCTTCAGATGTTGTAACGGAAAAATTTTACTTAGCACCTTCCAAAACAGCATCAGGTTACAAGACACCTAGTTTGACAAATGTGCCAGTCACTAACTTTAAAGATCAAAATCCAACAAAAACAGCAGATGGGCTTGCTACATTGTTGCCACCACTAAGTGTTTTCGCAACTAAAACTTACCTCACAACTTTCACTTATTTCACCACACTGTTGGAAAATGGCCACACAGTCACACGCTCAAATACCAGGGTTTCAACCAATTTGGCTACTGAGGCAATCACAGCAGGATTAGATTCTGTTTATCTTGATTCTCTACGCAGTTCCTTCTCAATGCAATCAGCAAATTCTCCAATCATAACAACAGTAATGCTCTCAGGGACTCCAATGGAGATTACTGCATTCCAAGGATCTGCAATAGAAGATGCAAAGACCACTGATAATGTCCCAAGTTCTCAAACTTCACAACAGTTAAGTGCTACTAAAATAGATGAATCAAATTCACAAATTATATCACCATCCAAAACAACTGATGGAAATATTGTAGTTGGATCCACTATTATCTTTTTTGATGATATTGCACCACAAGAAAATGATAATGAAAATGTTGATGAACCAACAGCGGCTGCCTCTTCACACAGTGAAGTAACTTCAGATGATGACGAAGAAACCTTACATACGTCCAGCTCCTCAAACAATGCTGCCCACACCGATACCCCTGAGTTTCTGTTAAGCAGTTTGTCATCATCTCCAGTAGCTGAAGATGATTCACATTTGGATGAAAATAATTATGTGTCACGGCCTTCTATATCATACATAACCAGCACAATAACCGCATCCACAGTTGTAGCTAATGGAAATGGTTTGGCAACTACTCTTGTACCTGGAGATGCAGTCATAGTCTCTATGCAACCAGATGGGAACGTCTCATTGATTCCAGTGTCAGATCCTTCCAATAAGAACCCAGAGGGTGCAGTCATAGGAGCAGGCTCTGGAGCCATTCAGTCAGTAGGGGGCACTGGTGGAGGCCTCCTTGCTGCTGCCTCAGGAGGTCCAAACCTTGGAGTTGGTGATCTAATTAATTTGGGATCTCTTTCTCTCAATGGTCTTAATGCCCTGGGTCCTGTATTCAATGCAATGGCCGGACTTATCCAAAATAATCTCAAGTCAACACCCACACGCCAAAACTACACAACCACACCTCGCCCACCCCTTACCACTCCACGCACTCCTCCTCCAATAGATCTCCCCCGTCCACCTGCCCCTCAATCCGCCCCCCTTATCCGAGATCCAGTCTACATACCTGTCGGGGGTCTGGCTTCATTGTCATTGCAAAATTCAGATGCAGTCGCTGCTGAATCCAGCAACGGCGAATCAATAGAAGCCTTTTATGGGCAGCGTTTCCCTATTCATGGATTCCCTGACACACAAGAGCGTCGGCCACCTCCATCACCTGTAAAACCTTCCATGCCAACCACTTTAACACTTGATAACCCTCTTCTGCTACAGAACGGTATTCCAATACAGCCAGGTCAGGTTATTACAACTAACAGTGATGTAATTGTTGGAAAGCCTTCTGTATTAGGTCCAAGGCCATCTCCAAATGGAGGAGTTCCACAATTATATCCTCAAAACTATGCTCCTCCCCCCATGCCCCCTGTGCATAACCAACCAGCACCAGTTTTAGCCCCCACAAATCAACCAGCTGCACAATATCCTCAAAAACCTGTGATTGGGGCACCCCCACGAATAAGGCCAGGAAATGATGTGCCACCAGAGATGAGGCCACCACCTCCTCCACGCTACCCATCTTACTCAGGAGTCAATCCAACACGGGTATCAGTAGTTTCAGGAGTAGAAACAGTCTTTATAGGGAAGCCACTACCTCCATATATGGTTCCTGAGCATAGTCCTCCTCAATCACCTCACCTCATTCCCAATCATGTATCCATCCCAACAGGACCACTCAGAGGAGATCTCGGAAATTATCAGCCACAAATTCATGTTGCACCTCCAATAATAATAGGCTCACCACTGGAAAATCCAAACCCTCAACCACCATTGCAATACAATCACAATACTATTGATCGTTCGACTGGTTACAAAATACAACCCTCACAATCGTTTAATATTCCAATAGATGCAGTCACATTGTCAGTTGGGTCTGAAGCCAGTGCCAATGGCCATGACACAGGAGATTCATTCCTTGATATCAGGGCACCATTGTCGGGTACTCGGCCAGGGAGTGTGTTCAATGCTGGTGAACCACATTCAGGACCTCACTCTGAAATAATTTTAGGACCACATTCAGGACCAAATTCAGTTCCACATTCAGGACTACATTCAGAAGCACATTCAGGACTGCATTCAAGCCTACAATCAGGTCCACATTCAGGACTACATTTGGGACATTCGGGACCACATTCGGGACCAAATTCGGGACTACATTCGGGACCACATCCAGGACTACATTCGGGACCACATTCGGGACCGCATTCGGGGCCACATTCAGGACCACATTCGGGACCACATTCAGGACCCCAGCTCACACTTGGCCAGGCTCAGGTACATAAAGTACCAATGGGCACAGGTGGAGAAGTAGTAGTTGAAATTGGACGACCACCAGTGACAGACATATTGAAAAGCGATGCATACCCTGAGGAAACACGCATTATCACTAATGAGGATTCATCTGATGAGAATCAAGGAGTGGTCCACGAAGAGGAAGAAAATCTATTAAATGGTCAACCTATTATTGGAGTTCATGGGCCATCAGAACCAATTCTGCACCCAGGTAACATCATTGTGGGACATGGAAGACCACAGAATCACAAACTCCCCCAGGCACCTCAGCCAAATTACTATGGTCTACAACGTCCCAACCTCCAAGCAGGAAATAAGCCTCCTCCTCCTATGAACCATGTGCATCGGCCTCATTCTTCTATTGGTGCTATACACAGACCACCACCACTCTCTGCTGTATATACAAATGGTCTGAACACTCATGCAAGTCCTCCTGACCATCTGATGCCTCCACCACTTCCTCGGCCCAGCACCAGTCCACCTTCACAGCCAAATATACCACACAAAAATGAAGGCCCTATCATCATTCCACTTAATCACCATACGGACAATGCACCACCAGCAAATGCTTATAAAGACATTGCAAAACCATTCACTGATGACAGTATTCAGCAGCAATGGTTTAATGGGAATGATGATGATCTTGAAGACCCAGAGGAAGTGGAGGGAGCACAAGATGGAGAGGTCCTTCAAGAGTCAAATAATCGCCCTGTCAGGCCAGCACAATCTTCCCTGCCACATTCACAAGAAAATAACAGGCCAAACACCCTTCCTGAGAGCCAAAAAATCAACGAAAAACCATTTTTAACTCATCCTCCCAATTTTAATGCAGATAATCATTTCCAAAAGCCTGCCCAGAATCCTGATGACAATATTCCTGTTCATATTGGAGAAATAACCAAAGTGACACATAGCAATTCTTCAAAGAGAATTAATGATAACAAAGTACCATCTACGCAACCCCAGCAACAATTCACTCTGCCAGAAGCTCCACCATACCGTTTTGAAATTCCAGACATGCAGCCTCCAAAGCTACCACCTAAAACACCCCAGTCAGCTAGCCAACCATCAAACTCCCAGAGACCTCCTCCAGGAGCAGTGAATAGACCTGCTATCAGGCCTCAGGATTATAACCCAGATTTTCTTGATAAGCCTATAAGAATAGTATCACGTCCATTGCCACCAACAAGGGCACCGATTGTTGATGCAGCTTCTATACAGGAGAATGCTGTGAGACCAGAAATTTCAAGGCCTCCGGTAAGAGTAGTAGTGAGACCAGTAAATCCTCACCGCCCACGGCCAAACTATCATAACCATCATCCAAACCAAAACAGACCATCACAAGTTTGGCAAAGACCTCTGCGACCACTAAAACCTCCAGGTCCAGTACATGTCTTGCGAGTGCCCTCATCATCTTCTCGTGCAACAGCATGGCAACCATCATTTTCAAGTACATCTCAACAGAAGGACATTACCTTCACCACAACATCTCACCGAGATATTTTGATTCAACCAACTCGTGCAAGTAGTTTAGGTGATTTTGCTATAAAGGAGAGCATCCATCATGGGCCAATGAAGCCAATCAATCCTGCATTCTCAGCAGAAAAGGAACCCCATATAATTATGTCGTCTCCATCTTCCCCAGAGGTCCAGGTGGAAAGTAGTGGAGGCTCTATTGTATGGGATGGAAATCAATTCACAGCAATGCCAACAGCTGAACTTCCTTCAACCAGTTTAGGCTCTAAATTAAATGACGTTGCCGGCCCCACGATTTTGCTTTCTGGATCCTCAACCATATATGGAGGTTTATACTCACGCTCCACACCACCCAAAAATCCATCATCAGAGACAACGACCCAAGGAGACTTATACTTATCTCCATCATCCCATGGGGTGATAACGGGAGGGAATGGCCGACCTGCTGCTGGACACAGCAATTCTTCACCTAACCACTACAAGGAGGAAGAAGAAGAACTTGAGCACGAGTTTGAGGAAGGAGGTCTAGGAGCAGCTGGGTCAAATGAGGCTGCTACAAGTATAGTGGTTGTCTCAGTCACAGCAACCCCAACAACTCGTTATGTGACAAGGACACAAACAGAAACACGCACAGTTACACAAACAGTGGTAGAGAGTCATCCAGGAAGCCCTCCACAGACTAGGACAGTGATTGTTACTCAAACACTAGCACCTGAAAAGGCAAGGCCAGTAACCATAGTATCAACAATTGTGGGTACAGTTACAGAGGTGCATACGACTGTGGAATCAAGCACCACAACTGCAGTTACCACTGTCACCATAACTGCACCAACTCACTGGATTTTGCACACAGTAGGGTACGATCAGGGCCACAAACCAGAAGATGCATCTGCAAATGCAGAAAATTCACAAGGGGATTTGAGTAGCACATCAAAACCAGTAAATGTGGTAAATAGTCATCCTTCTGGGGCATTCTTTGATGTATCATTTCCTTTGAGGCCATCCACATCTATTGTAAGCAACATAGAAAATGACTTGCATCCAGATTTAGGAAATAAAGACAGTAACTTAATGTCAAAAGAAAAAGAAGAATCTGTATCATATGACATTGAAGGAGGAGAGGGTGAAGATATTAGGGAAGGGTTTGCAACAAATATAATTGCCAATGAGGCTCCACGGGGAGAAGACAATTACCTGCTATGCAAACCAGAGTGCGATGCAATAAGGAATGAGATTTGTGTGGTGGAGGAGGAAGGAGAAGGGCATGTCGTCGAAGGGCCACATTGTGTCTGCAGGCCTGGATTTGCAAGACTATTCCCAGATAGACCATGCATGCGTGAGTACATAATGCAATCTTAATTGCCCAATAACCCATACCACAATTGAAATTTTTAATTTTGCAGTAGCTTCCAAGCAAGATAGAAGCACAAAGAATTGCTTAAATCACAAGTCCATCCCTTATTAAATATTTTATAGCCACCCAAATTTGGACAATAATTTATCATTAAATTCAGTAGTACAAGAAAGCTAAAATTGATTTCAATGGAAGTTCATATGCACCCATAAACTAAATAATATTGTCTGGCATTTTCATTTTAAATAATTAAAATATTTATTTTTAGGATTCACCTTTCGCATTGCCAATTTTTCTTTTGTGTTAGTAAAAGATAACCACACAGAGATGTTTAGATGCATGCTGTGAAATGAAAAGCCATTGGTGACAATAATGTAGAATGCCATTTGGTGTTATTATCCACAGGCAATGATTAACAAGTGTGAAGAAACATAGAAGGAAAAAAAGAGAATAGATTGATCATCTTTTTCGTTATTTGTATCAAGTCACTGATATCGCCAATGAAACCTGTACATTTCCACTAACTGGAAGTATAAAAGTTGATGCATAATCAGAATATATAGTATACTCAAAGTGACACCTGGCTTCTATGTAGTAATGGTGAAGATTTTATGAAATAATTAAATTAGTGCACATTGCCAGCACAATCTAAAAATCTTTAGGGGCAAAGATTTATTTTCAACGTTTCCAAAATACTTCACTATGAATTCAATATTTTCATACATAGTTCCCAAGTTGTGTATCCTTAAAAAATCTAAGCTGCCTTTTTTGTACTCCTTGTTCACACCTTTAGCTGTTTCTACATTTATTGATTGATAAAAATGTAATTTTATTCTTTCCAGCAACTTACACTTACCAATTAAGGTTACTCCTTGATCGAATTGGAAAGCATAGGCTTTATTATACCACTGAACTGGAACATCCACAAACTGAAGAGTTCCAACAGCTTCACGAGAGTGCCCAAGATGCCCTGGAACGAGTTGCCATGCAGTCAGATCTCAGAGATCTATTCCATGGTATCTCAATAGCAGCATTTGAATCACCCTCTGAAACAATAGAGGCAGCAGGAGACAATATAGCACATGCAAGCCTTAATGAAGGCAATGGCAATGATGAGAAATTGGTAGCTACCAAGGAAAATGAAAGCCCTGTCCATAAAAATGAGCCCGAGAATGGTGTCATAGTTAATTTTTATGTAAAGGTGAGTTTACAGTAAGAGAAACACCCATCATTTTTAATGTCAGAACATATGATTTTATAGCCATATATTTTTTCAATTAATTTGCCAGAGGTTAGAAATAATGTCACAAATTACGCTTTTGCATCTCATCCCATTTTAGTCAGATTAGTAACTCACTTTCTTGTTAGTTTGAAGGTCATGTATAAAAGTACCATACTGTGAATGGGTGTCGTAAACTCAGGGAGTTTACACCCTTTGGAACATTTGATGAAAAGTCAGGAGTGATATTTTCATGATGCCAGGAGAACGAGATACATCCAATGAGCAAAAAAGAACTTCATTAATTCATAAACAAATTTATTCCAACATTAAGGACAACCTACAAATGGACACTACACTTTTGAGAGTTACCATACAGATACACAAATAAATAAACATTGTTTAAGAATGTACTTAATTTAAACCTCTGAAACACCCGTATTCCTCATGGAAGTTTGAAAATTGAAGATTTCACTGTGTTAAATTGAGGGGGAATAAAAAAAACATGAGCAAAAATTAAAATTACTTAATAAGAAGTTACTTAAAGACCTGCATTAACATAATATAAATAAAACAATTTCATTTATTCATTTAATGTATTATTCCTACAGCTATCTGATAACATGGATCCAGACAAGTTAAAGGAGATGTTTGAAAAGACATTGAAACAGAGTAATTACAGTGTCGGAGGAACAGAACTGTTTGCAAGACGGAAAGAAGGTCTTCTTGAAATTTATGGTAAATATCCTTCCTAAAAGTGTGGGTGTGTAAAAAAATTTTTTTTCATAAAAACCCAGCCTACACAGACAATGAATTTATAAGCATAAACTAGTCTAATTCAAAAAACTGAAAATTGAAAGACATTAACATTTTACAGATTTTGATGAATGCAGTGACCCTTATTTTAATGACTGCTCTGAACTTGCTGAATGTTTGAATCTTCGTGGGACATACACCTGCAGTTGCAAGGAAGGCTATGCTGATTTATCAGAGAACTTGGAGTTTCCAGGACGAATGTGCTCTGGTACTAAAGTTAGATACTCCTCATACCAGTAAAGAGTGGATGTACAATTTTATATTTGAAAACATTTGGAGCTTAATGGATTTCATGTTTGACAACTGTTGAAGATTCCAACAGTAACTGATTTTCTTGAGAAAATCCAATCTTGATTTTATGTTTATCTTCAGGTTGCACTCTCCCTATTGAAAACATATTACAGAATATGTTTGGTTTTCTTCAGTTCTGATCACTAATGATTATTACAACATTCACTGTCCCTCATATTTCACTGGAAAGTGTTTAACAAACAAGTTTTAAAAATTGTGATAAATGATGATAGAAGAAAAAGTCTCAATTTAATTAAACACTTATTAATTATTATTGTGGTTTGCAGCTGAATTTTTAGGTTGTGAGCAGTGCAAATATCATGGTCAGTGCTACACAAACACAAATGGGGAAATTGGATGCAAATGCTTCCAGTGGTATACAGGAGATAAATGCCAAATTAACCTCAAAGGTAAATTATTTAGATTGAGTGAATTTGAAAACTTTGTAATTTTATAAATGCAATTTTTCATTATAACAATGATTCTTCTCTCTCTTAACAGTATTGCTGATCGCTCTTGTCACAGTTGGAGCCATACTTCTAATACTGGTCTGTGTTTGCATTATGTTTGCTTGCATGAAGAGGAAGAAAACTGATAGAAGACACACAGGTTAGTTAAAATCTGATAGGTTGAACTAACGAAATCTAATAATTCTAGGTTCATCACATTACCTTGGGAAAATAAGGAATCCACCAAGCATTATCTGAAAACAGAATATGTAGTACCAATGAACATTAGTGAATATCTACATCATTTAATAGTGCAAATTCATTTCCTAAAAAACATCAATTAAAGACAAACTAATAAGACATTTTTTTCTTCAAAAAGATTTCATTTGACTAGCATGAACTTTGCTACTTGTTAAATTTAAAATATAAGAAAAGGGGGGTTAACGATGAATATATAACATTTACTAATTAAATGTATTTCATCATCATCAGTATTTCAATCCTAGGATTGGTTGATTGCAGCCCTCTATTCACCTCTATCCCTATTATATGTATTTATTTGCACATAAATGCAAAACAGAGAAAATTGTGTCCATGGCAAAATGATTACTATAAATCTTTGTGAAATTGAACAGAATTATTGTACTGGATACTTTTTCCTAAAATCATTTGCCATGCTCTTAATTCAATAGGTTAAGGATAACTCCTAGTAGTAACATTAGATACACTTACTTTTTTCACGAGGTTAAAAATTCTACAGAAATGGGAGTCAATATGAATGCTAGTTGGTCTTTCCTAATGACCTGCATGTAGTTTCAAGTTTCACGTCTATCTTTGATGTTACCTATTGATACTCATGTGGAAAAATACAACAAAGCCAAAGTGGAAGAAAGTTTGTAATTTCATTTGCATTTGAAAAGAAATCGTCAGGAAAATATTTGTTTATTTTACTTTGATTTTTCCTCAGCTCCTGGCTTCATGAGATACATCGGACCTCCTGGAATGATTAAAGGTGGAGGAACTCTAGATAAGACTGCCATGATACCAGATACCAGCAGTGAGAGTAGCTTTGATGGTGCATTACCACCTCCACCACTAACCTACCTGCCAGTTGTACATCATAGACTTGTAAGTTTTCCAATTTGAAATTTTCTTACAGATAAATTGTAAAAACTGAAGAATGATTGAAGTTAAAATAAAATTTCATGACTCAATTATTAAAAGTTAATATGGAAAAAAAATGGTTTTGAAAACGATTATCTGATCCGATCCGATTCCGATGATGAATCCTGGAAGATTCACTCAATTAAGCATATTACTATAATTTTTTAAATATTATAATACGCCACAAACATTGTTTATTCCTACTTCTTTGTATCAAAGTTTGTTTCCTTTCCCAAAAAAGAAAACTCTGATCAACTGGTAGAGAATATAAAATGGGGAATGGCAGAAAATTTTAAGATAAATTTTTTAATTCTCCATTACACCTCCACATATACTATTCTGAGAATTGCAGACATTATCTTACCCACAGTTTACTTAAAGGATGGACATGTTTCTTTTCTCCATTTACTTGGCAGTCTACAAGCACACAAGCCTCCAAGAAGAAAGGGGAAGGTCAACAACCAGAGAGGAGGACAAATGAAACGAAGACTGCAGCACCAATGGGAACTTCAACAATGAATACAGGATTCACAGAGCAGGACAGATCCTTGACAGTTATGATACCTCGAGCCAAGTACAGGCCTGCCCCACCATTAATAGCTACAGCTGCTGCATCATCGCCGATGACCTCCTTTGGTGTGGTAGTGTTGGAGGGAGAAAATCGAGAGAGAAGAGTCTCTGCTGCTAATGAACAGAAACTGCTTGCTTTCCTTGATGGGACAGATGTGCATGTAAGCATCACCTTATATTTGATTTCATAGAGGGCTGAAAGTGTGCAAGTTTTTAGTCAAAAATGCTTATAGAGCAAACTGGATGGCTCCGTGATCATTTTTCCTGAATTGAAATGTTCGGTTGATCAATTATTAACCATTACAATAACGTTTGCTGCTTTATAGGCCCAAGGAAGACAAAGCTCACCGACTAAACAGAAGCAGATTGGGCCAACAATTGGCACTCATGAAACCTCAGGGAACTCAAAAAAAGTATCCTCAAGCAGGAAGCCATCAACAGGTATGATATTCTCTATGTTGACTCAATTATTTTGAGCAATAACTGACACAGATGGCACAGCCAAGTTTGAAGCCGGAGAGTTATTACATTAAATTAATGCTATTTGCAAAATTTAAAAGATATTCAATCAAAACGATACTTTAATAGTTCTTATGTTTCAAATCATAATATTATTTTATTATTTTCATTTTATTGACTATGTCAAATTTCAAATATGTACTTATGAATCTTAGTGATTGGGATATTTGCTTTCCTGCATTTAAGAATATCATCAATTCAAAGAATCTAAAATAAATATATAAATATAAACTAATAATTGGAATACTTTCAACTAACTACGATGAAACATAGGAGCCCTCGTGTCTGCTGGCTTTGAAGTTTCTGCCACAGTTGTGAAAGACAAATGGCCCACAGAGGGTTCAGGTGGTAATCAATTAGAAGACGATGCTGATGATGCTTCTGGAAGAGGGATAGATGGACATTTGCATCACACACTGGCAAGCACCGGGTCACATTTCACAACTCTAAGAACTGGAGACAGGTGATTATCATCTCTTTCTTTTGTAAATGAGATTTCTTTAACTCTTTACATCCCATATATTCAATGAAGAATTAGCAAAGTCATTGCTTAATAATATTTCAAGTACATACACATAAAAACATCAGCCAATTTATTCTAGGGAAAAGGATCAGTAGTTAAGTACAAAATTATGTCCAAGAAGGCATTCTATTGCTACGAAGTAAAATAACAAACAAATTAATTCAATGACAATGTTTTCCATTTTGTAAATTTTGGAAGCATAAATGATTTCATTTAAATAACAATGAAATTAATTGCAGGACTGTGTCTGAAGCAAGATCTTATGATGAAACTATAGTGCATCCACCCAAAAAGAGCTTGTTGCACAATCCTCCAAGTGCTTGCGGATCAAAGCCATCTTCACAGAATGGCCTCCACCATAGCAATGACGTATGTATTTTTTCACAACTCAAATGAAGAGTGATAAAATCTGATCTGATGGAAAAGCTTTCATTGCCAATGAATAATGAAGACTGTACTGTATCTGTTTGTGATATAAATACTCATGATTATGATAACATTTTCATAATGACAAGTGTATATCCAATGAGTAGCAATCACCCCACAGATTTTGATCCTATGACAAAAGTGATTGACTTAGGTCATGGTTAAAACTCTTTTATGTAAATAATCCAACACCTAAATCATCTCCTTTATTTTAAATAATTTTTAGCACCTTTATAATAATCTTTTTAGCTCTATGAAAATTAAATTGTTTTCCACTCACTTTCATAGCAATTTTTTTTCCTGTTAACAAAATTTTGGTTTTCACCAATTGGCTACTTAGGGTAGTGATGTAGAAATAATGAATGCAAAAGGTAATGTGGCAACTATACTCAATCAGATTCCCCTTGACCATTTTAAGATCCAGTCCAAAAAAATTATGTTAAATTTATAGCTAAGTAAATTTTAGTTTTCACATAACTAAAAGTGACTTTGAAATTAAAAATGTCAGGTCTACAATGGCAAAGAGCCTCGATGTACATATAATAAGCAAAAACTGTAGCTTCCACAACTCCAAGGTAGGGATCCTATATAACAACTTTTCCAACTCGCTAAGTATTCTTCAAAATCTAATGTTTACTTTAAATAAATGCATTAACAAAGAGAACTTTGTTTTTCCAGGAGGCACACACAATGGCAGAGAGGGATGTTGGATCCACATTTCTCATGCCACAAACACAGTTATACAAGCCCTCTCGGGTAAGTTAAAACTTCTAAATGAAAAAGGGATCTGGGTATCATTATTTTCTAATTAAGGATAAGTAATCTAAACGGAGATATCAAAATTAAGATAATTTTGAAATTATACTGCATAATTGCTAAAGATAAAAGAAAAGAATATAAATGAATCATGAAAATTATAATATTACTCGGCTAAAATAAAGAAGTACATAATAGCCTACTTTTGCCAAGCAATATAAAATTAGAAGTTCGGTGTTTGAATGAAGTATTAACCATTGTTTAAAAGGCATCCAGCACACTCATATATGTACTTAATTAGTTCTTAAAAATTAAGCAGAATGTATATCTGCATTAGTTGAGGATGATGTCATTTTGTCCAGCACTAATTGATTTGGATCAATGAAAATTTACTCCCATCACCTTGTGTGTGAAGTGAGGAGATACAGTGGGGAGAATACAAAATGACAACTTTTTCTCATTAACTGGCCAATCTAAACCAAAGTTAAACTGGGAATTCCCATGCTGAAAGAAAATTTTCAATTTATACAGAGGAGGGCTTAACATGTCAATACATTTCAGTTCCTACTTAGTGGCAACTTTAAAAGCAGTTGACCAACTATTAGATTGAATATCAAACTGTTGATCCTCTGTTAAATAAAAATTCATCATTCCATTGAACCTAAATACATCAGTGTTCTCTCTTTCCTTCCTCCCTCAAATGAGTTATTTCTTTGAGATCAATATTTTCATACAATAATTCTGTAATCTAATACAATAGAATGCTCTAATTTGTTTTTTCACTTCTTCCAGGGAAGTGACAATTCCAACTTCGATTCACTATGATTATTGTGCCATGGACAAATATTGAGCAGAAAAGATTTTGCCAAAGTTTTTGAAGCTGATGGATAGTGTGTGTCTTGTGTTGGATTGAGTCAAATATTGTTTAAAAAGAATTCCGTACAAAAACATGATATGATTTAATGCTATATTTGGCTCATCACATTCATGTTATAAAGCAATATATGCGTTTATATTAACACAAACATTATGACAATATCTCTGCTCCAATTCTACAAGACTTTAAAAATTTGGAAAAGCGGAGACTTAACTGTGATGAATGATAAGGTTTTTATATTTTGTTCGAAGAAATACTATAACTACATAATTTTATCCACCAATCATGGATTATTCAATTTTGTAAATTTAATCAGGAAAAACTTAAAAACCTTCTAATCAATATATAACATAATGAAAGACACAGTGACATTTACATATGTACATTAAAACTCAATGTTGTTAAAATAAAATGTATTCTGTGAGCATTTTAATAATTTATGATATAAATAATACTGATTTTTATATCTGATCAAGTTGTTTGATGTGATGGTATGTTTCTGAATGTGTGCATATTACATTTTCAATTTCCATGTAAATAAATGTATAATTTATGAAAAATAGAACTTATTATAGCCTGTATAAATTTGAACCATTTATGACTCCTGTGTGCCAAAAATGTGGTCTGAAACTTTGAAAATTATCAGTTGTCACCATCTAGTATGGTAAGAGTACAACATGTATCATATTACAAGACAATAAATAACTGGGAGTTCCAATAAACAAATCCTTCATTAAATAATCCATCAACCCTATCAGTTTGATACATATCTCAATGAGGGTAGCACCAAATTATTATTCATAATTCAGGAAAAATAAATACAATCCAAAAGTTGTTTCATAATCACTGCTTTGACATGAGGTGAATTTGCACTGAAAAAATGCAATTTATATATCTTTCAAAAATGGCATATAACATTTAATTCCAGTTTATGTGAGGAGCTACCAAGCCTAATCACTGGCCTATTACATAATGTAAAAACGTTTCTAGCAATTTTTAGTGTATCCACAGCTGAATATTTTTACATTTTAATATGTGTATTCACACTAGCAAATATATTGACGAGCAAAAATATGAGTGGAAATTTAAAAGGAACATCTTAAGAAATAATGTTTTCATATTAAACTCCTAAGTGATACTTAATATGATCATTTCAGTGATAGTAACTAAAGTACCAGTATCATTAGTACACTAGTAGTATTGACAGTAAGTCTAAGCCCTGAATATCATTACTTCATTAGAATTTAAATCTTATCCCATACTACATAAACATATTGGTCCTGTAATGCACTCAACAAAAATTAAATCTCTGCCTGGCAAAATAACTGCTTGATCAGCTGCAAACCATAACTGCATAAATGACTTACAGATTCTTAATAATTCTTACAGATACTTAATAATTTACAGAGTCCATGCCCACCTTTATTCCTGACTCAAATCCTATCGATGCCACTTATAACATTTCTTCTGCATAGAAATTGAAAAACTGACCACGAAAGATATCCCCATCTTACTATCATCCCGATTCTCTCTCTCCTTCTCCAACCTGGGTTATGTCATTCGTCCATTATAGTTAAGCCAATTTTATTTAATTTAATGCCATAATATAAATGGCTAACATTACATGCATTGATTTTGTGGGAGAGTAAATAAATGCTATGAGATATTCATAAAAAAATTTATTGCCAAAATTGTATTCAAGTCTTAGTTTCAAACTCTTTGGATACTTTCCTTACCACTTCAATGATCTTAACATCAACAGGATGTTTTCCTAACATGGTAGCCTATTTTCCCAAATAAGGATGCCATTGCAAATAAGGGCCAGTAAAGTATCCTCACTGTAATTTCAAAACACTGAAGAGTCATACTTTTACTAACATTAAATTTATTTGTTACATGAAAGGCACATTATTCACACTTAAATGTCGTATTAACTATGATGGCAGGAATAGGTATTCACCCAACAACAATTTATATTAATCACTAACAAATTTAAAATACACTGTAAATAAAGTAGAATTGAACCAACGATCCAAAATATGTAATGGCATAGTAACAATAATTATAGAAGATGATTTTTAAAGATTTAGAAGTGACTTTGACAGAAGATCAACAAATTAGCTTAACATAATAGCAACATAATATCCACACCTCCAATAGTATTTGAAACATTTCGGCTATGCATGAAATGAGCAACCCAACAAAACAGACCGGTTATCAACAATGCCCAAAGCTAGAGCAAGAAATTTCTCCAAAAACTACTAAATGTCTTTTCAAAATCCCAACAATGAACTAATTTGATTAAACATACAAATTTAGAAACTTGGAATAAATTAATTAGAAGGAAGAAAACTAGTCACGTTATACACCATATTAAAGTCATAAAAAGAAAAAAATTAATGATTAAGATTAAATTATATTTTTAATTTAAAATTTTAATAACTCATTCATATTTCCCTAATTCAACCACAGTAATGAATGTTGTTGTGATGGGTGAAGGTAGAACTCACCTAAAACTAAGCCCAAAGGTATGCGAAATTCACATATCAGGGTAGGAGGGACAATTCCTTTCCCTGAGCAGCCCGTGGTTTCCCAGGAAGATCTGGTACTCGAAAAATAAAGGACTGAATGAAACTGATGGTATCCAGGAGCATCTTCCGCAGTGGAACCTAGGCTCTCCAGTCCATAGCCCAGCATGCTATCCACTTCAAAGGGATGCTAAGTCATCTAATGTGAAGCTAAATTTCATTACCTTGGAATTTTACATAATAACCTACATTGGCTCAATTATGTTAGAACAATAGACTTAGCTATGCAGAAAAATATTATAAACAACAGGATTGAACTTAATCCCATGGAAGTGAAAAAGGGAAGGACTCTCATTGCCAAGTTGACTTTCCACCTTCCTTCATGTGAAATTTTATCATTATGACTGCCACCCTCACAGATAAACTCTCAACTTGAGGATATGGCAACCTCAGCCAAAAATTGACTGGGTATCTGCAAAGGACTAAGAGAGATAACCAAAAAAGGGCTTTTCCAGGTGGACAATTCTCATATCATATGAACGACATCATGCCATCCAAATACATCAGCAGGGAGAAGGAGTGTTTTTTGCAAAGACAGGAGATCCCACAATGTATCCATAAAAGAGGAAAAAGTGATTAAAACAACAGAGGATAAATTCAACTAAGAAAAACAAATGTTATGAATACCATCCACATAAATATTAAAATAAGGCTAAACAGACTAACCAAAACCCATAAAAAAAAACAAGAATTAAGGCGATGAACACTCACAAACTTGTTTGTATATAGTAAACTTGGGAAAATCCAGAGAAATTTATCTCAAGTTTTTCTCACACACAATAATATCTATGCTATTTATTTTTTTGATTAATCTGACAATAACACAGGAAATCTCAAATCCTGTATCATAGTATGTCAATAAACTGCATACTTATACTTCCTACTGGTGGGCTGTCAATAAATGTTAGCTGGCCATTAAAGTATTCACTTCAGAAGGGTTACTAGCTTACTTAGCATTATGAAAAAGGGTCTAGGATATTACTATGAGATTTATGTTTCACTTAGGAAGTGCTAATGAAAATTAATCAAAACTTAGCAGTAGAGTCTAATAACCATTAGCAGAGAATGCTTCATATTGCACAAATGCTGCAAAGCCTGGTAACCTTGCATATCCTTCCTTTAATTACTTGTAACATTTATAGAAATGCCTCATATGGTTGAAGAAACCACAACGGATGGCATAGGTCACATAAAACTGGCACATTAAGGAAAAGGCATGCTCTCTAAACAATTGATACTTGACATGCAGACATGCCAACTTTCAAAAATGAAAAATCGGGAGGACATGCCAACTTTCAAAAATGAAAAATCGGGAGATTTTTAGAAGTGTATCTCGAAGTAATCACTTTTAATTACCACAATATTTGCATGGCACCTTAATCCCTTTATGACACTTTGCCAATTTTTAATGAATGTCACACTTTATTAACATGTTAAGCTAAGTACACAATTTGAACAGTTCATCAAGAACGTAAGAAGGAAAAATCGGGAGTCTCCCGCTTAAATCAGGAGAGTTGGCATGTCTGGACATGTCACAAGCACGAGGGGTGTGACATTAAAAATGCTGGCAATAACTTGGCATTGTAATTAGAATAGGGCGATAGCCTACATATTAGTCAACATGTAGGTTCAATTCTGAATGAGCAGGTAGAAATAGATGTAATGAAAACTAAACAAGTAATTCCTATGCTGTTTTGGGTTTACATGAACAATATATTCAAAAAGTTATTACTGTGGCTTGTTATGTTGAGTATCTGCATGGAAAAATGATTTTCTCAAATGCATAGTTGAAACATTAATCTAACCATTTGCATTCATTTAAAAGAGGTGAATGTACATCTACTAGCATGTATGATGACGAAATGGGGGTTTAACTGGCAACATAGACAATGAGAGATGTTAAATATGAAACAGATCACTATTTGGTAATTTACAGAGTGGATCTGGGAAGTTTGAAAAGGAATAATGTTGAATTCACTGAATGGTAAGTGGAAATGGAGTATTTGATGAATGAATGGTGATGCCTGATTGGAAAAGAGAAACTGTTGAATACAAAGATAGGGGATTCTTGGAACTAAAATCAAGGAAGCCCCAAAGTTATCACATCATAGCAATGGGAATAAGAATAAATGCAACAAGGTCAGGAGGAAAGGAATAAAATAGTACCATAAACACAGTAATCAACCCGAAGGTCGGTTTTTAGTAGGTGATGGTAGAGCTCACCCATGTACCAAGCCCGACGGCGTGTGAATATTTACACATCAGGGTAGGGGGGCCAGTTCCTTTCCCTGTGCCGGTTATGGTTTCCCAGGAAGATCTGGTACCCGAAAAATCAAATAGCTTGGGTGGAGCTGCAGGTACCCAAAGTGCCTTGCCCGGGAATCGAACCCGGGACCCTCCGGTCAGTAGTCCAACGCTCTACCCACTAGACCACCACGACCCACAATAAAATAGTACAAGTAGAAAAATTCACAATAGTTTTCAATTAAAAAAAAGACAGCATTTTGAAATTATTAAAGGGAGCAAACATACCTAAAATTAGATATTTTTCAACTGTGCTACCCTGACAGAGAACAGCATGAAGGGTGTGTATCTGGAGCTCATCATAATCTTCTCCTTGGAATATAAGTAATGATGTAATAACAATAAATTTTATTTTTCTGGAAAACATACAATTTTTCTTTTGAGAAAACTTCAACATTTAAAAACAAGTTAGTAAAAAATATCTGCAAACATCAAATCTTACACAATCCACACAGTCAAGTATGAAGTAAATAAAATCCGCAATGAAAATAAATAAAAGGACAGTAGGTGTCTATTTTGAAAAAAAATTCCTGATAAATAACTGTAAAGTGCAAAACATTTAGACCTTAAAATGCCACAGTTATTTACCGAAATCTGTAGGAAAACATTTCTGGCACCTATTTAATTCAACCAACAGTCATAATTCACAGTAAAAATATGTATAAAAAATTTTTCAGCATGCTAAAAATTTTTCAACAATGACAGATATAACAAGTACCACACAACTGCCATCCCAGTATTATGTCTGACCAAAATACGACTGATATACCATTCCTAAAGAAGATGTTACGAAAATGGCAAAACAACACCACCAAAGACCAAATCCAAGAAGACCTCGGTAGACCTCAGTAGAAAAAACCTGTTAAATATAAAAGTACATTAAAATAATTAGATCATGTATCCAGTGAACACCTAAAACTGGCTAAAACTTTTACAAACATGCATTTTATGAATTAATAAGAAATTATCTATGTAGTAGTTTTTTCTCAATTTTATTACTTGGAATAAGTCTCGATATTTTGACAGATATTTAATATTGACAATAGTGTAATATTATGGGGCCTGAGGAGTGAGGACCTTTTTGAAAATTTTGACTTGAAGTCCTAAGTTACCATTACATCTCTGCTTATAATGAGTCCAACCACATGTTGGTGTTGAGTTGGGGAATATATGGATTCATAACTTAATAAATAGGATACAAAAAGTAATTTTAAACAGAACCTAAAACACTGCATAATTATAAATTCATTTCCTGAGGAAGAATGCCCTTATAACAATTACAAAGGGTCCTTATGTTCCAGTCAGCATGACTTTACCCTCATTGAAATTGCACAGTAACTTCTTAAACAATTATTTCCTCTTTTCCGTGATTGGGAAATTATTATTAAACAACAATTGTAAGACAAAGAGGCTTGAATTCACTCACCTGCTTCAGAATACTAAGGGCCAAAGTGAAACGCCTAGCAGATAATTCTATACTTTCATCATCCTCTGAATTAAGCTGCTCGAATGAGCTATCCTCTGCAGAACACTCCTCTTCCACCAACGGATAACCCAACCAGCTATAGCCACCTTCAACAGTAAATAACAGAAAGATAGGATAAACCAAAACTTAGTGTGAAAATATTTAGTATAAATTAGTATATTTATTTAAATTTAGTAAATTTAGTAAATTTATTTAAATTTAGTATAAATAAAATAAAAATATAAAATATTTAGTTTAAAATATATAGTGAAGACATACTACTTATTTCGCATAATTAATAGGTTAAGCTGCAGCATGAATATGAATATGCTGCAGTTTAACGAGGCACAGGGTAGTGCACGGCAATACATTGGGCTGCAGCTAAATAAAGTTGAGGATGCTATTAAGTTGGTCTTCAATATAAATACATTGATTTTATTTATCTTTATACCTTAAAGCCACCGATTAGGAAATTAAGACACCCAAAATTAACATCACACATCTCAATACATATAGGTATTCACGAACAAATGAATTAAGAGGAGGTAACTTTTAAGAATACTGGGATGAATGATTGATTAAAAGTTAGGTTTAAGTTACATCTAATCAGAGTAAAAAAAGTTCATGTTGCAAAGAGAACTTACCCATAGTTTTATACATTAATGTGAAAAATAGGCACATTAGAAGAGGTGCCACATATTGTAGAGTCACCACACATAGGTAATAGAAAACAGCTGCAATCTGGAAGATAAAAATAACATTCAATTTGATTCATTAAATGAACATCAACATGTACAAATAAAAATATATCTTGAAAACCTCTTGGGTAAATTATTAAAGATGTACTTAACTTGATGTCTCATGGGCTCTGTAAGGAATGATTATTTAAGATAAAACGTATGAGTCAAGTGTCATGCTCACCAAGTCAGGATTACATATTGTGATTTAGGATAATCAATGTCATTTACAGGTAACATCAGGCAATGGAAAAACTGTAAAATTAAAAAGCAGTAAAATAAAGCATGGGACTACAAAGAAAATCCTACTCATGCCCTTATATACCCAAGAGTATACCATAAATGAACTTAAAATCAAGAAAATTTTCAAATTGGGGAAATTAATTTACATATAATCAGATATCTTAATCACTAAAGATTGTATTAGTTTATTGTGTTCATGCAAACATAAAGATACTTCAGACAAATTATCTAATTTAATTTTCACAAAAAATGGCTAAGGTTAAATGAATTGCTTTTATTTTTCTTCAGCGATTTCAACCATTTTGCTGAATGGTTTCCTAGGTTTTAGGGACAATGACATAGTTTTGAGGACATAAGTTATGCATAAACTGCACAAAATAACCAAATATTTTTCACTAATCAACAAAATCATATTCTCACAGTTTTCTTGGCTTTCCACAAATTAATCATGTTTGCGAAAATCAGCTAAATGTTGATTGTTTCCATAGGTCGTAAAAAGAAACACAAATAATACACATTATTGTGGCTTGATACAAATTTATACGTGTGTTTTAAGCTACATTAGTTCTCTGGCGTTATGTCTCAATCTGCCTAGGATTACTCACTCACTCTAAGCATTTCCATAGAGAGATCAAAGAATGAAAAAAAGCCAATCTCTCTAAGAAAACTTCTGATAAAGCTTTACACTAATATGGGTAAAATGGAAGAAGGGACCATTAGGTCTCAATTTTGCCCAAATAAAGATCTCTATCTATCTATTAATATGAGCAGCCCTAAAGTGAAAAAATCCAGTGCTTTTGTTTTGACCCAGGAGGAATCATCATATCATTCTTTGAGAATGTGTGCGGCATACATTCAGGTGTAAGCTCATTGACAAAGGATAATTAGCCACCAAAGATAGTATTCCACATTATCATAGCCCCAATTTTCCCATTTTTACATTACTGTAGAGCATTTTGTCAAGAACCATACTTAATGTTCATTTTTTTTAAATTTGCAATTATACTAAACACATTATAATTAGGATTTATTTTTACTGAATGCATACAATTACTTATAGGTATCTAGGTACCTCTTTTTTTATAGGGGTTAAAATAGAGGTTCCTAAGTATATTCCCCTATTTTTTGAGAGGTTAATAGCCGAAAACAAAGTTAATTTTTATGGTTTCACCAATAGAAATATTAAATATATGTGTTAAAATAAATAAAACATTGTTTACTGAACTTTAAAAATTACATAAAGGAGGAGAAACTCGAGAGAAAATAGATGCAATTACTAATATTATTCATACAAGGCATTAATAGGGATGAAAAAAATAATGCTAAAATTTGCACAAAACATAAATCAGTGGGTACATCACTAAGGTTGCATTGTACATATATGTTTTAGTTCTCAAAAAATGAAATGTGTGGATTATATATCCAGGAGTGAAAGGTATTCACTTTACGTCCACTTCAAAAATCATCTTTGGTGAAGCACACATTTTTAAACCTAGGCTTGCAAAATTAAGTTCCCTGAAAAGCAATTGGACATACATGGTTGAAGAAAGAGACTGTTCAATGAGCCAAAAAATGGACCAAACTATCAAAATCAATAATGGAACATCCTAGTCATGAACTAAGAAAAAGTGAGTACAGATGTGAAATCTTCCCTATCTATGAGATAAATAAAGTGGTCACAGAGTCAAGGTCTCCTGGTGCACTTCAAAATCACAGCATAAGATGCAAAGCAAAATATAATTACTGATTCAAAATATTTCAAGCAACCAAAAATGCATAAAAAACAATAATTAAAATTTAATCTACCTTTTTCTGTAGATCAACATTTTTAATTCTTCCAGCCTCCTTTTTCTGCTCTTCAATTCTGTTGTGTGCCATGTTTAGATAAGCCTGAAATGGATAGTCAAAATATGATAATTACTCAAAATCAGTTATTAGATGCAAAATTACAAAATTAAAATTTATATTTCAAATTTACAAGCTTGATGTTTGAAATTTCATAAAGGATACCACTGCAAGTCACAACCACACCATTAAAAGAAGTTCATATTTTTCATCAAAGTTTATTAATGATTCAAAACTTTCAATGAAGCCAAGATGAGGCAGAAACTATGGCATATTTTGAACTTGATGCACACTCCAATGCAGTTATGACCACTTTTAACTTTTGATTAATAATAATATATTGAAATATGCCATGCAGATTTGAATCTCCTTAAATTTGAAGGCAATAATTTACTAAAAGCAAGGTACAATAAAACTCCTGAGAAGTGCAAGCCATTTTCAGAGAGCATTAAAATTTTAGAAATCGCTTAGTACTTGGCATTTACTTATTGGTCACCATGCCTTAAGTTATCTTCCTACCTCCACTCTTCAATTAATATACGTTGCTTACATATATAAGCCCAAACTTTCATATATGTACATATATCTATGAAAGCTTCGGAGTTCAGCACATGGAAACATGTATAGAATACTCACTCTTCAAAAAAGTGCATTAAGGGCTATATTTTAACTAAATTCAATGTCACAAAATCATGACCATTCCCTGTATACATATATATATATACACACACACACATAATGTGATTCTGTATGCCTGCACCAAGACCCCTTCTCTGGTCGAATATCGGGATGTCCACAAGCACAACAACAGGGGTAAGGATAATCTTTATAAAGGCCATTGCCAAGTAGCAGTACTGCAGAACACCCCAGAAGTTTCAGGAAAACTACTCTTTAATCAACTTCCTGAAGAGCTAAATCAAAAACTTCCCCAAGATAATAAATTTCAAAAAAATATTACGACTTCTTTGTAAATAATGTGTCCAAGAATATATAGAAAGAGCCAAAGCAGGGAAATCTGTTTTTTAAATCTTTAATACCCATTATTAAGTACTTCAAATCCATCCATATGTGCATGAATTTGTATTTCTGTAAATCTAATGCATCTGTAAATTTGATTGAATCTTTAACGAAGCCCATGCAATTATGTATTGTTCTATGGTGAATAAATCTATCTACATAACAGTTTTCCAACACTAGCTTCATTGACTAAATTTTTCTCAAGAATGCAACTCTATGACTAGAAAGGAATTATATCTGTAATGTATTCATTCAAAAATAATAAATTACCTGTAAATATATGGGCATCAATATGAATCGCAGTAACACCATGGCAATAACAGCAGCCAAACGCAAAGAATCAAAAGTCCCCTCTGTCATCCTGAAAAGCAAATACAGTATTGTGCACTGTTGCATTAAAAAGGCACTAAGTTCACATCAAGGACTAAATACTTGTTTTTGAATAGTTGAATACAGACAAAAAAAGCTATAATTAATTGAACTTTTGGGTGAAGGAAGTGCAAATTCATATATACAATAAGGATTCCAAAATTGTTGTCCAGAGAAGAAACTTCTTTAGCAAGTCAATTTCCTTTGGAAAATATGGCTAACAACTCATAAAAGACAGTAAAATTGCTAAAACAACCAAGTGATAAAAATGTGTAGGTATTTCATTATTATATTACGAGAGTAAAATAGTTTCATGGTGGAAACATGCATGACATTTTCAAAATGCAAATGGTTATTCAACTGATATGGTTGAAACGTTTTTAGCACTGCAACTACATCTTTTCAATTGCTTATTGGATTTAAATGAAGTGTGAAGTAGCAGTTTATTGGGAGCTTAACTCCACTCAGTATTAAATTGAGAATAAAAATGATGGTTCAATGCCCAAGAATAACCAAAATAGTTCCCACTTACATTGGTCCATTCATTCCAGAAAAAGTAAAGTTTGATAAGTAGTCTCGACTAACTGGTTTAACCCACAGAATAGCAACTAGAAGTGGTGATGCAAAGCTGAGATTCAATAACACCTTCAAGAATCTTCTTTCACCACAATACCTGAAGAGAACAAAAAAAATACAAAATAAGCTGCACTGAAATATGAAACCAATTCCATGAAAATATTATGTTCAGTACTTCTTACTACAGGGATGTCATTTTTAAGATATCGCAATCAAATGAGGCATTTCATTTGACCAATTGGTAATCAGCATGAATGAAGTTACATGATATTTTTTCGATCCTTCTTTACCTTGTGCAATCCCAATGCATTCTGGCCATCCGAAGACCAGGGAAAGTGAAGAGAGCTCCAACTAAACCACACCATAAGGCAATGCAAAACTTCAGCACTATTTTGGAAGCAGGACCTCTGCAACATTAATATTATAAGTAAAAAAATTTTCATACACAAACACACAAATAGAAATGTATACATATAATTTTAGTACACGTAAACATCAAATAGATTTAAGTAAACACAAATCAACAGAAAAATTCCAACTTTTTGGGACTGATTTTTAACAATAAAACGATTCCATGATATTTACACAAATATAACTAACCATACACAACTAAAATGCAAATGTAACAAACCAATCATACTTGCATTTCCTAAACCATACCTGATGCCTATAATTTGATGACAGAGAACACTATTCTTATTTAAGTTAATATTTGAGAAAATAATGAGTGTAAGAGGACGTCTCGGTAGCTTAAATGGTTAAAGCACTCGGCCGGATATCGAGGGATCCGGGTTCGAATCCCGGTCAAGGCGAATGATTTTTACTCTCTGAAATTGTTGCATTATAATACACACATAGCAGATGACTCCGTTAATAGTTACTGTTCCGGCATCTCCCGCAGTTTCTTGGAATGATTTTTTTGTTGGCACATTAACTAATAAACTTATTATAAACTGGATTTCTAAATAGATAATGTATGACAGAGGTCAAAAGACATCAGCCTGGTCAGAGAGACTTTTGACATAAGAATACTCTAAGTTTGGCCTTCATATGACTAAAGCTTTGCGTATAATTGCTATAGAGTGCGTGGTTATTGCCCAGCTGGTCTAGGTTCGATTTTTAGCGATTCCTATGGGTACCCTCAGCTTTAAGCTCCGTAATTTTTCAGGTACCAGATATTCCTGGGAAATAAGAGGAGGTAGAGGGAAAGTAACTTGTCCCATACCCTGATTTGTGAATTCCACATACCGTTGGGCTTAGTACTATGCGAGCTCCATCCCAAACTTTTAAACTAACTTTTGGGTTGATTACTATAATAATATCATTAATTTGCAGATGTTGAAAGTTTACATCTCTGTTCACAATGTAGATTGGTGGACTAAAAGACCTCAGGTTCAATATTTTTTGTTTCGTTCACATATCCAGTAAATTTTAGAGATACATACCATTCTTCATTGAAATAAAGTCATTTTAGCTACATAGTATGAATTTACATTCAAGAGTACTACTGTTCATGTGACTTAAATATTCAAATATGTAATATTTCACATGGAAAATTGTGGTATCCCTGGAAGCATATGGAAAATATCTCTGTGGTATCACCACGGAGAACAATAAAACATAAAACGGATACATATAGGGATAGTAGTCTTGGGGATAGAGCTCTAGACTAATGACCACATGGCCCAAGTTACAAGCTCATAAATTCCATGTGATGCCTCCAAATACCCTCAGCTTTACCCATAAGAGAGTGATTTTTTGGTTACTAGGTCTGTAATGCTTACAACAGAGAGCACATAGAAAGGAGATGGTCCCTCTTCTATCCTGGTGTGTTAGTTTGCCATGCCATAGAGAACTTAGTATGAAGTGAGCTCTAGTTGTCCTTCGAGTTGGATTATTGAGATAAATACTTGGTTTCCCTCGGAGTGGAAAATAAAACTGAAAACTGGTTAAAGCAATCATATGCTTTACTTGAACATACTACTCTTCTTTGGCATTAAGAGCATGAGTAGCATCAGTCACTATAAAATAGAATTTCTTATACAATTCATTGAGACTTATAGGTCTTATCTGGCTTTGTGGGAAGTGAAAGCAAAGGAATCTGATGGCAGAATTTTGAAGAATTTGGATTGTGACCCATGAAATTTACCAGAAGGTTGGCCTAAAAGTTGTCTGAGATTTTGCTTAACAAATATGTATTAATCAAAGTAGTCTTGTGAGAGAAGGTTTTAAAAAATTTACAAGTCAGAGGAACAAATTGCTTCTACAGATGATTTATATGCACAAAGTTCATGCTAATTCCATTTGCAGATACTATTTATAACAGGATATGTGATGACTTATGTTTTCTTTTATGCATATTCACATTTATGTTCATGTTTCTCCTCCAAAACACAACTAAAATTTACAATGAAAAAGGAAATCATGCTTAATTTTTTTTATTTTGTCACCCTGAGTGAGAATTTTGGACCAAATATTGTCTTGGAAACAGAATCCCCAGTGAAATCACCTGCTTAACAACTTGGTAACCTTAACATTGTGTCGATGAAAGTTTTTTTTTAACATGCCATTCATTCTTTTTTGTTCATTGATCATGCCATTTCAACATGCGAGGATTTTCCATATGGTAAAAAGTATGCATGGGCAGTATTCAGCACAGAAGTAAGCATTCTAATCTTTGGCCATAAAAATTTCTTAACAAATATTCTTAAACATATTCAGCAGAGTTTGATTTGAACAGAAATCACATAATACCTACTCCTAACACAAGTCACTAGCTCCACATGTTCCTCACCTATTCCTGAAGTCTAATAATTCCACTATATTTTATAACGAAACTTTAGATCAGCAGAAGTTACATTAGAAGTGACTTTATTACTAAGTATGCATATAGTACCTATGTGAGAGAAGATTCTGAGGCCCAACCAAAGATAAAGCTGCAGCAGATGACCGGTTGAGTGTTGCATAGGCAGTATCTAAGCCTAGCTCTAAAGTATTCTCATCAGCAACAAGAACAGCCATTGAAAGGACTAAATGAGCTAATGCTGAAACAACAACTGTAGCACGCTCACCAGCAGACTCTTCACCACCACGGAAATACTGGGCAGATAAAGCTCCCAGGACTTTTCTAGTTACTTGTTAAGGAATATTGACAGGGGATACTTCAATCTGTTAGACAGACAATGACCTTCATTAGAAAGATGAAACGAAAGATGATTAATAATTTTTGAAGGCTGCACATAAAACGTGATCATTTCCTTCCTTCAATAGATTATTGAATTAGAATTAGAAAACAAATATTAGAATTAGAACTATTGCTTTTTTGCATGATGAATGGGTGAGGGATTGATTTCTTCCAGATAATAATTTTCTAAATATTAAAATTTTAAATTACTCGATCAAATAGTAGTTGTAAAAAATATTCAAATGGCTTTCTATTCTCTCTCTGGTCGAATTTTAATTGGTTAAAAAAATTATGTTGTAAATAAATCCAAAAATTCTAACGTTTACTCCTTGAATGCACCCTGGAAAAACAAAAGTAATCAGAAATTTATGGAACCTAGGTATTTCAAAGGAGCACTACATTGTCTATAAAAATGGCCCTTGGAAATAAATACAATATTAATATAAATAAAAATGAAAATATTTGCTCTTCACTGTCTCCTACTTGATGAATGTTGACCAAAAAATGACATACACATTTTCAAATTTAAAATACTTACAGGATTGGAGCAAAAAAATCCACCCTTTTGCATGGCTTTCAAAATCAAGTAATGGCTACAACTACATTTTTACACTGATTTCCTTTGGACAACTTTAAAAGTTAGATTATTCTTTATCTAAAGGTTTGTGGAGAAAATTCCCAAAGTCGTCACATAAAAGCATCAACAATCCTAACCACTCCTGAAGGATCACCCTCTAGTTAATCAAAACTCAGATTTACTATATGCAAGTGATATGAACTGATCCACGCTTGAAAACTATTATTATAACAAAATTCAATTTTTTTTATTTTTCAATTGAGGATTTCTATACTTTTCAACAAGTCCACAACAACTTTTACTCACCAGGAAAAAATAAATGGGGATCCTAAGCCCAACCACCCTTAAATTCTACCTTCTCAATCGCACTGGAAACCCATACTTAACATATACTTAGTTCCATATCATAATAACCAGGAGTACATGTACTTGGATACCATAATGAGCGAGAAATTACAAAGCCTGAATCCTAATATTGTCACTAAGGCTTTTTAATGAGTGATTAAGAAGAAGAATTATTATACTATATATGAAAGAAGAGAGCAAGAGATGAAAATGCTTTGATACATATTAAAAATAATAAGATATTTACATGCCCCTTGAAGTTTTTAGAACTTTATAACTGAAATGTTTTCTCTCTTGTACACTATGGGAGAATAACTACGACCTTAAATGACCTAATGGAAGAAAAATAAATATTTATTATAATTATAGAAACTGCATAGTACACATCAAGGTAGGTTATGGATGTGAATGCGGGCAAAAAATATTTTTTTATAGTGCTAACAAAGGAGATAGCATTTAATATTGGTTGGGATTTAAATGCTGTAATGGCTGAATGGAAGTGAGATACAAGGTCCAAATATTCCTCAATTACAAGCTGATGTAACATGGAAATAAAAAAACTGCTCAGTACTAACAAAAATACATAGGCCGAATTAAATAGAAAAATAGAGAACTGTTCCAAACTTTAAAATTGGGTATCAGTCTTTCAAAATAAACATTTCTTTCCATTTATAAAAATGTGAGACCTCAAATTTGGGATTATCCTAGTACTAAAGTCTACATACTAAATCTCATGTTGCAGGATTTTCAATCACCTCAAGCTAAATTCTTTTGTCTAAGAAAATATAATTGATATGGTTGGCTAAAATATAAGCTACTGAAAATCCTTCACATACATTTAAAACATTCACCATACAAACATGAGCAAAAATTAACCCCTCCAAAAACGATTATGAAAGGATACATTGAACATCCTAAAACCAAGAGGGACCACAGCATACTCAAATTGACTTCATCTTTCACAGGCAGCAATGCATAATATATCTGAAAAAAGTAGAAAATTAAATAGAATTATTATGTTCAATATCAGTTCTTAAGAGAAACAAGGGATTTCAACAGTTAAAGAGTTAAAGCAAGGGTAAACTAGCCTTTAACAGCCTAAACAATGTTATTAGAATGAATATAATAAACTAACTTTCAAATGTGTTTCCAGCTAGTGTGGCAACACTTCCAAAACTAGATTGAGTTAATAATAACCTGAAACTCCATTCCGCACACTGCAGTCAATAGTCTTATGATATGAGAGTTTAAACTTATGTATTTTTTGACATAATCGATGAAAAATATAGGGAGTGACAGAGTTTTTAATCAAAATGGAGGTTAATATGTACTTAAAATTCATGATAGGATGGCAAATAATATGTAAATACTCAAATCTAAAAAAATTACATCACATTTTTCAAAAAGTTTATAGTCTAAGTTCAATTAAAACATTTCAAGGTAGCTAGTAATAATTTTCACAAATATTTGTTAAAAATATAATTATGACTAATAAGATAAATCATAACTGCTAAGTTACCAAAAAGGAGATAAATGCTCATGATTATGTCATACATTAAGTAGTTTCCACCGATGAAAGATAAATATTTGTATCTTTAACTATAATAATAATGTCCAAGTCACTTTTACGTTACACATAAATAAAGAGAGCTAAAGCAATTTGGCTTAATAAATTATGAGTTACAAAATAACTACATTGGGCAGAAAAAAATATGCTCATTGGCTTTCGAGTTAAAAATTTGTTCCTTTAGCATTGCCATACTCAATTTTATTCCACTACACAATCAGCCAACAAACAATTTCTCATTTTGAAATGCCTGCCAAAATTAAGAGGGCACAGAAATTCTATGAAAAGATGAAAATATTGCGTTTATTACCCATCCCTACTTCTTAAAAAGAATACATTACCAAAAAAAGTCACAATATTTTATGTTTACAAAATACTGGCATCCAATTTAAAGTTTCCATTGTACTAATAGTAAAATTAGTTGCTTTAACTACTCTTGAGCTAGTCGACTAAATGTAGAACCTGTCGAATAATATTGATATGCCAATAATAATTATTTACCAAAACTAAAGGTAACTTAGTAGGTCATTTAAAGTAAAAGTGCATGTAATTTTATGTAAATAGAAAATGAAATTAATTTATTTTTTACATGAAAAATAATTACTCTGTTCTCAGGGACAACTTTTCATTATGATATTTTAACTAGGAATTACATCTTTATTGCATGTGAAAACATTCATGAAATAACCAATTATATTTCTTTACCTATTCACATATAATGTATAAACCTCTCAGCAAATTTTGGCCAAATTTTCAACTCCATTGAAACAATACTGTTCATTCAAATTTCATGGATACATAATTTTATTGCATTTGTTTCAATTCATTCATTTTCACATCTACAGGGAGGCCAGAAATTGGATGGTTTTTGATTCCATGTATTCAAGGATTAAAATTCTTATTTTAAGGTATTGAGATACCATTTAACTTGTTTCCAGGTGTAATTAAATTAGCACTACTAAATTTACAAGTCCAATACTTTTCTCCCGTAGTACAGAAATTCTGGGAAGATAAGAATTAATAAAAATAGTTTACAAAATCTAATCACTCACCAAAATAAAAATTCCTTTACAGTATGGAAATAATCTCACTTGAATTTCGGAGTCCTTGATTGGAATTTTTGACTTTTTTTAAGCATTTTGATGAATGTTAATCCAATTGAAATAAGTTACTTTTTTATTGCTAGAATCCAGGAAACACAAGGAGGTAAATGACTGCTTACTCATGCCCAAAATGGCTTTGAATAGCATAAAACAAAAACCACCAGAAATTCATATTAAATGAGATAAAATACATTTGTCTTTTTCCTTCTACTATCCACTGACCATTTACCAGTCAACTGAGATACATTTTCCAAAATTCCAGATTTTACTGCTCACTTCCATGAGTTTTCTCAATTACAGTTTTTAAATGATTCAAAGATTGTCAGCCATCTACCATATTCCTACTTAAAGTAGATAATTCTTATAACTATTTTTGTAGTCTATTTTAGTATACAAAGAAACTAATCCGTTTAAAAAACGAATCACAGAATAAATAAGCAGCACATATTTACCTCTGTTAATATGTACACAATGATTGAATATAATGAAAAATCAACTATCCATTGATATTCTGGATAAAACTTCAAGTGCACCACATCCAGGCTTGTCACACTGGCAGTTTCTAGCTGAAAATATAGAATAAATATTTACTTCATTTAGTTTCAATTAAATTTATCATTGAATAACAGTCACATGTGCACAATTAGTGGATACAAGCAGATTAGATCAAAAGGGATGCTTATTAGCAAGACAAAGGTTGCTGGCTTGCATGAATATGTATCTCTCTCCTGAATAGTACATATGTCAATCATGGCATTACTATAATAGATCACCCATGCTAGCAAGTAAGCTATCTTGAGTGCATGGTTTCAAAATGAAAATCATTGAAGAATACTGCACCCTGAAATAAGCTAGCAGACTTTCCTTGATCAAAAAATATCATACCTAATCAACAAATCTTAATTATTATTTCATTCACAATTGCATGATATTAAAATTAACTGGTTTTTTTATAATCTATATGAACTTTTACACCAAAGATAATGGTGAATTCTCGGCAAAGATAGTCACCTAGCCCGGTATGATAAAAGTGACTGAATCAGAGAAATCCAATAAATCTTAGCAGTTCTGGATTATTTACAACCACTGCAAAGAGCTAAGAAATAAGACATAACTACATAGATTAATAATTTGCACAATCAAAACGTGATTGGACAAGCTATACATCAGTTAGCTGAGTGACTTGTTTTGACTTCTTGTAAGTCCCATGAAAATTTGAAACTGGCTGGTTTTTCTGGGAACTCTTGAATAGAATGGAGTGAAGAATAAAACACCCTGCAATCTTGAAAGTTAGATTTTCACTCCTGATAGGGATTTAAACAAAATAAACTCTTTCCTTATTTTTTCAAACCAACCTTAAGCTTGATGAAACAAGATGATTTAAAAATTTTATGATCCAATTCTGCAAAACCTTCCCATTAATGCCAATTAAATTTACTGAAATTTACAGAAATTTCGCAACATGTGATTGTATAAAAAAAATAATACTCATATGCTAAACATTGGTAAATTCAGGGAAATTAAAATTCAGGTTGGTGTGGTGGCCAGTGTACTGGCATTCTACCCATATGGCCCAAGTTCAAATACTGGTGGTGTCAGAATTTTTCAGTAGTATCCCAATTCCTGCCTGGGTGCTATATTGAGAGCACTTCATTTGGAGTATGCTATTCAACAGATGGGATGTTCAACTGTGGGCCCACCGGCATCTTAAGAGAAGGCTAATGCTGACTGAGGGTTTGTCTAAACCCCTACCTTGTTCTCTATACATCCTACCTCTACCACATTGCCCACTCATTCCTAATTTCACAAATAGCCTTAGTTGTTGGTTATCTCCCTAAATAACTGCTACTCAGGGAAATTTTAAAATCTTGAAAAAGGTCCAGGCACCCGTTTAAGATATGTTTGAGATTTCTGAAGACGAGGTATCTTATCAAACTAACAGGTCACCAATGGCACCAATATCCAATCACAGTGAAAAGTCATGCATTACATTTTGGACAAATTTAACCCATAAGAAATTACATATCCATTATTGGCAACATTTTTAGGACCATTATTTGCAATTAGGCATGATTTAAGTCCCTTTATATATCATTTTACTGCATTTCTGTATACTACTTTTCTCAATATGATGATTTACTAACATTAAAAATTTTCTTTTTCAAATATTTTCAACAAAATAGGGGATGCTTTCTCTAAGTGAATTGGGACTAAAATGAATATCATCAGCATCCTAGAGAACAATGGCATTATACACTTAAAACAGTCTATAAAAATGGGCTTTATGGATAAAAAGAAGGGAGAGTTGATGTACTTCAGGATTCCAATAAGGTCAGCAATCATAACAGAAGCAATCCAATATCTTTTGACAGTTAAATTAGAGCACATTACACAGTGTGAACTTGGAAAAGAAGAATTATAATTAATCTTAGGTGAATCAAGAGTGCCCCAATTAATTTCAGAACCATTCATCCTGCACATTTACAGTCAAAATTGCATAGAAGAAGGCTTCATCAAGCATGTTTGAACTGTTGACGTAAAGTAATTTTATTCAAATACTGTACTTAAGGGTGAAGAAAGTAATACTGACCCGATGAACATTTTCATTTTAGCAAATGGTAGCTGAAAATAAGGCCTAGGACTTCTGACCAAAATATCATTATAATCTCAATAAGAAAAAAATAATGTGTCACAGAACTATGTATTGCTTTAATTTTATTATATGAATTCCTTCCTAATGGAAAACAAACATTACCTATTACCAATACTTACTTTTTTAAAATACATCCATGGGGATGTTATGGATAAGAAATATTTAAACTGATGCGCATAGTGTGAATTTTGTCAAATACTTAGAAAAATGTTTAGTTTATGGAGTGCACAAGGCCATAATTTATGCCTTCAGTGGTCTCTTTTTTCTATACTTTGATCTTAATATTTACTCTCCTCCTTTCTTTTGGCTTTTCCACCCATGACACACACGTGTGAGTTTTCTGTACGCAATGTTTTAACTGTTGCTTACTTCTGTGATTTTGAGTCTTAATATTCATTTATTAATCAGATATTCCCAAAGAGTTGGCATTGAATCTGACTAGGAAAGGAAGGATCTTGAACAAGCTTGAAATTTCTTTACGTAGAAATGATAACCGAGGATTCCAAAAAGATTGATTGCAGTGAGAGAAATATTGACCCTCCGAAAGCATTGAGGTCAGTGGTTCCACCATAAAAACCATTAACAATGCTGAAAGTGCTTGAAAATTTACCCAAAAATGAAATGATGTCAGTGCTACAAAAATTGTTTAAGTTTGTTAGAAAGCATTAGAAAAACAGATTAGTTATTAGCCTAATCGATTGTACAACAAAACAAACAAAATTAACCTTTAGTTATAGCCATTATTCAAAACCCAGAAAGAAGTTTATGTGATGAATTCAATTTGTAGCTGGTTTTAGGGAAATTTATGCATTTCATAATCTGAAATTCACCAGAGATGCTACAAAGGTCAATTTTATTGCTAAAAGTGGATTTCTGGCAGCCTTAAATACATTTATAGAACAAAATAACATGCATAACATCAGGTTTTAAGCCTGAAGAAACCAGGTTGTTATGGAAGTTGATGATAACCAAACAAAGGGATAGGTTTTAATGATTGCCAAGAACTAGTGCACATCCTTGTGGACTTTTAAGCAAACATCTTTTCCTGGATTCAATTTATCAACTCCTCGTAATTGCCGCCCTTTTCTATGCTATCCAAAATACTCATTCCCTTACACCTTCTTCCTAAATTACTCAACATCCCTCCTTCTATCTCAGAATTTAAGAGCACTCAATTTATCCATATCTCCCCTATCCATTTATTCTTCCTTCTTTGAATTTTTCACAACAATTTCCCCCTTCTCCACCTATAAAAAACACTCTTTTATATTCACACTTCCTCTCTGTCAGATTTATAGGGGGTGAGGTAGTCCAGTAGGAAGAGCACTGGACTACTGACTGGAGGGCTTAGGTTCGATTCTTGAAGATGCCACTGAGTACCCTCAGTTTCATTTACATTGTGTGATTTTTTGAGCACCATAACTTCATGGGTAATCATAGAAGGCACAGGGAAAGTGACTGCCCCCCCCCCCCTACCCTGATGTGTGCATCTCACACACAGACTTAGTACTAGTTGAGCCCCACCATTACCTATCACACCGACCTTTGGGATGATAACTATAGCTTATTGCAATTGGTAACTGCGTGAACATGGCTGAACCCAACCCAAGAGTGGTCCGATATTGGTTCCATAATATTACTGCCATCATGGATCTATCTTTTTAAAGCATTGGTGAGACAGTAAGAGGCTAGTATTGTGATATAATTGGTTTTATAATGTTTTGATTTTAGTTCAATATTAAAATTATCAGCTAGTAGCTCTAGTTTCCAATAGTAACAATGTTAATTAGATTACCCTCAACTTTGATCATACGATGCTTAACCTAGAAAGAATAAAATAATGAGAAACACATATACATGTGAATTAATCATTCAAAAGTATTTTAAACAAAAACTAAATAGATATAGCAAAATGATCCTGTCCAAATTGAAGGATAAAGGAACACAATTCTGTATTCCCAGGTGTCTTATATTTTCAATTGGGAATCATCAATTCTTGGGGGATTTGGCCCTTGATATTCCAATTTATGAAGGGTCTACTTCAATTTTATTTCCTTTGCCACCCATGGCGACATGTTGGCGCACAGGCTTCTCAAAAAAAACAACATACTCATCAAATGTTATGTTGTGTAACAATCCAGATTTTTAGGATAAAATAGGATGTACCTTATTTTTAATACCAGTTTCAGTTGTAATAGAATTTCTCATTTATTTTGCCCAGTGTAATTGTATCCCTGATACTTGGCTTAAAAATAAAAAGTAGGCAAGACAATACGGCCAACTAGCTCTAAAATACTAGTGCACTCATCACAAGATACCTGTATGTCTAAGTTCCTGGCCACATGAAAGGTATCAAAACTTCTGCCATTCTCTTCTTTCGATTTTTTGCCTTTTCCTTTAACTTTAGGAATTCCAGCTAACGCCTTAAGCTCTTCATTGGTAGGATATAGGTATCGCGTCAACCTAAAATGGTAGGATTAGCTAATTACTAACTCACCATCATAAATTTCAACAAAAAATAGCAGCAATGAAATGTTTTAACTTAAATAGGCACAGAATTTAGTTACCAAACCATAAACTATAAGTATTTCATGGCATTTAAATATAACCGTCACGACTTCATTTCCGGTGAACGCCTCAAATTTAGCTAAATTACTGAATTAAACATGCATGGATTACCATTGATATAAATATTTAACCTACCCCGTTGAACATAGAAGCCACCGAGCCAAAGAATAATGTGGACCTAACTTCTGAATTATACTTGCCATCACCATAGTGATAACGAGTTGAACACCAAGTAACGCCTGAAAAAGTCAATGCATTCGGCATCAAAATGGTACCTGATGTGACGGTAAAACTTATAATAAATAATAAAATTGCTGTGGTACTGATACTATTATTATATCTGAAACAAAATAAAAGGCATTACTGTGTGAAGGAGGAATGTTTTATTTTATCAATACCATGGTACAGAGGCAAGTGAGATCAAAACTGCATGAAAGACCCCTGGAGTCGTCTTCGTGGCGAGAATAACTTCAGGTAGAAAATATTTAACTCATTCAATGGCCATGATGGGAATAGGGATCGAACTGCGGTTACCGAAGGCACAAGGTGGTGTGAATGGAAGTCACGTTGCGTTTCGTGTTCCTTCGTTTTCATTAAATGGCGCCAATTTCGCTTGCATCAAAAGTAATCCTGAAATCATTTCTCTAAATTTAAGGAAATTTTTGACAAAAAGAGAACTTAGTTGGATTTAATCTCCTTGAAAAATAATGTCATATTCCAATTAAACAAAAAACATAAATTTCTATCGGATTTCTATTCGAGAAAATTTTGAGTCAACCATTGAATTCCTTTGGAAAATTTCCCACGACAAATTTTGATAGTTTATTCACATTGAAATAATATACATATTTTAATGAAATAAATTTATCCCAAGGGTACCATATGTCGATGTAACCTTCATGTCGTTTAGATTCCTTTGGAAAGCTATAACTTTCTTGGGAAATCAGAAAACGAACAAAGTAATTTGAACTTTTCCCTTGGAGAAAACTTTGTGAGTATTAACATGTATGTGAGAGAGAGAGAAGGGGACGAGGGAAGGGGAGAACGGGTGGTGGGGGAGGGGTGAAAGAAAGGGTTGTGGAAGGGGAAAGGGTGAAGGGAGGCCAGAGGGGAGGGGAGATAGGATAGGAGTGAGAGGGAAGGTGTGGAAATAATTCACAAACGGAAAAGAAGACAATCAGTTCATCCACAGATACTACAACATCCACGACCCAGGTGACAACTTGCAAAGTCATCATCAGTACTTAGCAAGTCAAAACCCAGGACAAGAATAACACAATACATGTGGATTAACAAACTATCCTACCATCACGTATGAAACAAATCCACACCTATCCATTTCAATCCTCTATAATTATTGAATAACATTGAGACCCAGATGTTGATAGGCTTTGCAAAGCCATATAAATGCCATTTCCATCGTTTTTAATTTTATAGGGTTATCGGATGGGGGAAGGGATGCCAGAACAGAAACACTAGAACACTGGTTGAAGGGGGTGTTGCAGTGGGAGGCATGTTTTTGGATGGGGAGACCCATAGATGGGGAAGAGGGATTGCATGAGGCACGGTGATTGTTTATCCTGAGGTTCAGGGGTGTGGAGCACTGGGCTATGTAAATGGCTGGGCAGAGTTTACATGTCAGGAGATAGACGACATTCTAAGATGTGCAGGAGGACATGCACACACTTTAAAAAATGATAATTTTTTATAAAAATCTGATTTACCATATAAAGCTTTTTACCATAGAAATGTGTAAAGAAGATATATTGAAGAATAGGAGGGTGCTGACAATGTTGGAAAAGTGAGGATGAGTAAAGGAATGAAGAGGAAATTTAGGTACAACAAGCAAAATAGAGCATACACATTGAGTAGGAGTACTTTATTTTCTATGACAAGGAGAACCAGTTTTAAGGAGCATTCGAATCCTAGAATTAATCAGTACACTACTTACAAAAATAAACTTCTTCTGGTACTATGTAAGCTAAGTATAATTCATTAAGGCACATTTGTTTCAAATCAAATTGTGGCAAATCAAATACAATTGTGGCAAAAATTGCAATGTAATTGCCAAAGTCAGCAGCATTGAGATTAATATTGTCCATATGCAAGGCCATTGGTTGCAGTCACCTTTAGCTCCACCCAAGCTATGTGATTTTTCAGGTACCAGATCTTCCTTGGAAACCATAACTAATTAAGAACTGAATAATAATAATCAAGAACTGAAGTCTTAAATTTATGATTGGGGATTTTGGCTTTTTGATTAGGGTCCAAAGTCTTTACATCATTACTTTAATAAAGCACTTTTATACCAAGCTTATGGAGTTGCAACAATAAAAATAAGGAAGAAATTATTTTATGGGCAGTTTGTGTCAGATAATTGATTGCTGGCAAAAATTATCTGTTTATGTGAGTCGGGAGCATGTGTGAGCTCATTGGCTTCCTGTAAACACTATTTAAGTCATATATCAATGCTAATGAATTGCACCTTGACATGATGCATAACACTAGCGTAGACATAATGGAAAGCTTTAGTCAAAGAAGCTCCAAGTACAGAATGCACAAAGAAAATATTAATGATTATATGCTATTTTTGACTGTTAGACAATACTTTGACATTCCAGGAGAAGATAGCAGGTTAAACAGATTGTGTGAAGTGCAATTTTAGTTATCTACAAATCAGTCAATTGGTGGACATTTTTGCTAACACATTTGATACCAAGAATATGGAAAATGAATATAAGCACACTTTGCCTCTGAAAATCATTCTTTACTCCACAGATATTAATTAAACTCCTATAGCCATATCCAATGGTAGTATGATAGCCCTATGGGGCTATCACAACATCATGCCAAAAGCTAAAGACCATTTGGTCCTAGGTTTAAATCTGTGTGATATCTCTGGACACTACATTTGTATCCAAACTGCAAGGATTTAGGAGAACTAGAGCTTTGTGGGATACTGGAAGCACAAAAGGGAGCCTGCCTCTTGGCCAGTTGCTCTCCTGTGGACATGGAAAACTGTAACCTGTTGCAACCTTAAGGTATTAACTCCAATCGCTTTTGCAGCTGTCAAATTTTGTTTGAAACTGCATTTATCTTGGAAACAAAGAAATATACTTTGCCCAGCGTTGTGGTGAAATGCATACATGTAGGTTCCTCTGAATAGCAAGATAAGGTTCATGTTACCAAATTGAGTTTTCAATTTTCGCAGTGAAAGAAAATTGTTTGGGATTTTCAGTAGCAAAATGTAATCACTTAACAAATTTAGATTCAACCAAATATGGCATTGGCCTTCAGCATTAAGAGTATCTAGAATATGATAACCTCTTTTGATAATTTTATTTACAATACATGAATTTGTGGCATCTAGATCTGCTTAAAATTTTTTATAGAGCACAGATTACATTAGATTGTAGACACCCTTTATTTGAATCATGCTTCATAATTTCCAGTAGCAAATAAAGGAAAAAGAACTTATACTATGCACATCTATTCGCCACTCCATTGCCCATGAGTCAAATCGAACTGAAGTGTTGCCACATGTAAGGGAAACACTCATGAGTTATGTGAATTTCCCTATTCTGTGAAATCCTTGATTACTTAGTATCTGAAAACAGGGTTGCCAGTTCTTGTAAGTACCCTAAGTAATTGTGGATCAGTTAGGATCACTCTTCCATAATATAATAACGCGACTCTCCACAGCTTGAGTGCTCCCATAATTATTTATAGAGAGAAACCAACTCCCTTCAGCTACACATGTACTCTTGACATTTTTTGTAGCAATGGTAGCATATTTGTCAAGAACACTTTCAATTCAAGGTACCATGGATATTGCTGGAAAACTTAGGGGAGTGAGTGCACTCCAGATCTGAGAAGTAAGACCTGTTTCTTCAAATAGTGTCTAATAAAGTTCCTTTTCCAAGATTCCAAGGAAAACAATTTCAAAGCTCACAAAAAAGGATGATCACTTACAGGTCACCTGTAAGTGATCATCCTTTCTTCCATCATCATCCCACAAGTTTCTAAAAGTTCCAAGTTTCGCATGTGATAAGTTTGAAATTTTGGAAATTAAGTTATGCTACCTAAAGCGAAAGTCATTTCCTGATTCCTATCAATGCAATTTTGAAAGTGAAGGAATAAGTATACATACAAGAACTTCAGTGTGAACAAAATGTATAGAACACTGCAACATATAAAAACAAATTATTGAAAATTTAAATTAATTCTGTATTCTTGCATTAGTTTACTAAACTAATATGAAAAAGTATAGCAAAAGAGGGTACTGGGTTTGAGTCCTAACTTTGACTGGTACATAGGTACTGACTTCAAAGCATAATGAAACCTGATATTTTTGTAATTGCAAACAAAACTAACTAAAACTTAAAGAGCAAAAAAAAAACTTCAACAATTAAACCAGAATGAAAACAAAAATATATTAATCAACCAAAACACATGACATTCCCTTTCAAATAAGATAAACATTAGTCAGAATTAACATAAGTCAGACTTAAATGAATCAACAAACATTAGTTTTAACTGATATACCCTAAATATGATTTTTATGAATAATTAAATATAACAATAGAGGTATAATTTTAGTGAAATCTTTATTTTCATTTCTTAAGGAATGTTTTAACATTTCAATCATAGAATATATAAGCATATAGTCATGGTACAAAAGTCATATAAATTTCTCAATGATTAAAATATATCTAAATTTTTCAAATACATATATTCATAGAAAAATAACTAATTTCAAAATATGGCAATAAATGCTTGAGCTTTTCAAACTGATACTCAGAAAAAATTAACAATATCAGATCTCCACATGATAACAAACATTAAAAATGTTGTTCAGTATCAATTCAGAATATTTTAATGATGGAATAGTCTCATATTGGTATGAACCAAAGTAATTCCATGCTCCTTGCAAGCTTTGATTATATCAGCATCATTGGTAGATCCTGAAGGGCTGGTGATGAAAGAAACACCACTCTATAAAGAAAAATATTACCATTTAATTTAAACTTTTAACTAAGACTACAAAGGCAATATTAGTTGTAAAAAACCATAAACACTGTATTATATTTTAAGTTAAACAGATGCAGTGAAGATGTCAATTATTTCCTGTCACTTTATGAAGACCTTGAAAGCACCGTATTTTCTGGGCCATAAGATCCATTTTTTTACTTAAAATGTGCTTTAAAATCAGCCTGGATCTTATGGGCTTGGAGTATACAGGAATAACTCTGACATATAAGCAAAACCTGATTCGCTAAAAAAGTATTTACCATTAAGAATTTTTTCCTGCATCAGGCATAGAAAATGGTTGCCTAGATTACAAATTCTGATAATATCACTGTTTTGAGTCACCATTATGCAACAGAGTTTTAATATTTCATTGAAAGCACTTCTCAAAAACTTTCCCAAATAAATCTTAAATTTATACACTGCAGTACATTTAGTTCAATCTCACTTTCCTAATGGAAAATTGCCATGTTTTTTTATCATGATATTCCCCCATATCATGCCTGAAACATCTTTTTATCCATCTCACTTGTGGTACTGATGCGAAACTTAATACATGTTGGGCTAATGGGGATGTAGCCCCTCAGCTAATACACGCTCTGTATCTGTCAATCAACTCAGGTTTTACAGGCATTCAAATCCACACAAACATACTCGTACAAAATTGAATCATCCTCACAATTGATATCTCACTCTCTGTGAACTCTTCATCTCACACTGTTGTTAGAACCTGCTCCCCACAGAACTGATATATAATGAACTGCTAGCCTTTTCTCTACTAACACAAATTATCCTCAAATAAAATACATCCTGTATATCAATTATAATAACCATCATATAATTTTAATTGATGCTTTGAGTGAACTTATGAAATCACAGTGCAGTGACACAAGAAAACAAAAAATATAAAAGGTATGCAAATGGATGACCCAATAAAACCACATACTATATACTTAATCTTGTAACCAGTAATAAAGTAAGGCCATCAGTAACACTCAAACAAGTGGTTACTAAAGTTAAATTATTATTCTAACCTGTTTTGCACGATCCACGTTGTCTCTGAATGGGAAAAATGCATCAGAACTAAGCACAACTCCATTCAGTTTCTTTAGCCAGTCTTTTTTGTCTGCATCAGAGAGCTGTTTTGGAACCACTTCATACATTCCAGCCCACATTTTTTCATCCATATCTTTACCTTTGAATTGAGGAAAGTATGAAAATAAGCATATGACAATGTACAGGGCACAAAATAAAATTATTACAACTGAAAGTATTTCTAACTTTAAAAGAAGGAAGTTTATTGTACAAAATAAGTCCCATGTTCTTGGGCCCTTGGTAGGTGCATCTTGTGCGCATAAAATTGATGTGTAGATTGCTTACATTATGGGTACTGTGATTGTGAATATCAGCATTAGTAGGGAGAGCCTTTAAGTTCATTCTTGTTGATACTATAGTTTGGTTCATTTAAAAAACTCAACCTTTAAAAACATATTGCTAGGATTTCTCACAGGTTTGGAGTACTCTGCACAACTTGCAGTCAGAGCACAACTTATCTTGGAGCTATGAACTTGGGAAAGCAAAGGTAGTGCAGATTATTGATCCATTGAAGAAAATTGAAAACTTATCAATCGTTTGGCATTGCTTTTTTTTGATACATCACTTGAAACAAGAATGAGGAGTTGCAAGGATAAATAATTACATTCCACTATCCATATTCAATTATTAGACAGTAAAATATGAAAGGAAATGAGTGAAATATTAGACTGACTAAAGCAACAGACTGACTCCGCCTAGTACTTTAAGTACACAACCTAATATTTTGTGAATGTCAACAGCATAGTGCTACCAACTACTTATGTATGTACTCCCTTAAAATCAGCTTCTCTTAAACTTAAGAGAAATTACCAAAATATGTATTCAAAAAGAAATTAAAAAAGTTTGGAAAGGAGAGATGGTTTGTATGGGATCTCAAAGGTTTCATGAAGAAGTTGATCATAAATACTTACCCACAGTGCCATTTACATAATTATCAATGGCATTTGATATCTCAGCCCTCTTCACACCTTTTTTGAATTTCATGTTGATGACATTGGGATGTTGCCTCAGCCACCTGTAATATTATGTTAACAAAAAATAAACTATGATATTTAATTTGATTAATTATTAAATTACCTCTACATTCAACTTCAAGTTAATTTAATTTTTAAAATTGGCTCCATGAAGCTTGCGGCCATGTTAACAACAATAAATATATATGAACAGTGAACATACATGCAACTATTTACATCCCAATGAACTTATTTGAGCATAAACATGCTATAAAAACTTAGATTTAACATATAAAAAACTGGGAATTACTCAAAATCGCAGCACCTAATTCATGTAACTCCAAATAAATACTACCGCTAAATTGGACCAGCTCTCTAATTAACAGAAAAAGAACTACTTTGTATTTCATTTTGACCTTTTACTTTATATTATTTGTGACCAATTCCATTAGGCAATACAAAAAGGTGAACTGCATAATTACCACAGTTTACATGGAATTATTGATCAAGTATAATAGAAATTTAAAGCAATTTTAATTGCAACCCAAATTAAACTTACAATAGGAAAATGCAACATGTAGTTCAAAAATGACTTAGAAGTGCCAGTGCAAAAGGAATAGGAGTTTAATCATAATATTCATCTGATGAGAGTAACGAATTATAATAATTGTGGGTATCTTCTAATACCCCATCTTCTTCCCCAAGAGAACCATTTTGTCACAATTAAAACATGTTGTGACAGGTAACCCTCAGAATCTAAGACCTTTTTGAAGTTACTGATAAAGTTATGTACTGCCCTTGACTCAGAGCTTGCTGCTTCACCAGGCCTCACAACTCGTTGAATGACGGTTCCTCTTGTTAAATTCTTGAATCACACATGGCTCCTGTTAAATACTTGGTCAGCCGATGATAATCCTGACATATTATTAACAAGGTTGCGAATTATCACTTTCCCTTCTCACAAATTATATTCTCATTTATGGTGTCGCATTGCAATTGCTTTTCATACATCCATTTGAGAAGCAACCTTTCAACATTGTTGAGAATACGTAACTGTTGCATAAACTCTTGTCACTCTAATTGAAGCATCTATCTCCTTAGTCTTGTCTGTGTTCTTGAATAAAAGGTTAATCATTGATATTGACGGACTACTGATGTACATACTAGTTCAGCCATGCTCACACCTTGTTCCTGACTTTACTTTTCATTTCTACTATTATTTTTATTCTCTTATGGCTTTCTTCCAATGGAAATTTCTTTGAGATCATTTTTAAAACTACAAACAAAATATTATTAAACTTTGAACAAAAAAATCACTAATGATGTTTGAACCCAAGTTTGCAAAAATTTGTGATCACTAACAATGCTAAGATACTAGCAGCACGAATGCTAGAGACAAACTGCAGTGGCAGGCATCCAAAGACTCCTGAAATTCCCCTCTCCTCGTCACGAGTTTGAATGATTTTGAATTTCCTTATGAGTTAATCTATCTAAAACAAAGAATATCATTTTAAATATGCAAGGAACGTAGCTACGGTCGTGAATCAATATAAACAAAAAATACCGGGACCGTAAACTTGAATGGCACTAAATAATAATAAAATAAAATAATAATAAAAAATAATAATAATAAATGTATACAAATAAATAATAATAAAGATATAAATATGAATAAATATATATGAATATAAATAAACAAAAATAATATTCAAGTTTACGGTCCTGGTATTTTTTGTTTACAAAGAATATCATGACCACACAATACAAGTTTTTCAATTTTTAACGAAAAACACTAAAGACGTGTACTGCAACAATACGTGTAAACAAACTACATAAGAGAGCAAGTTGAAATTTGTCTTATGAGCTAAAGACACATGCACCCAGGCAGAAATCATGAATTTTCACCGACTGATCTGCAATCTGTGTCAGGCTAGAGAACTTTTCACCTTACCCTCGTACATGAAAGATTGGCTACTATAATCTTATTAGAGTAGTCAGTCCCTCTGCAACAAAGGACCAGTAACCAAGGATCTCCTTTCCTTGGTTACTGGTCCTTGGGAGAAGTTCCTTGATTAGGAGATCCTTGGTTAAAGAAGTTTATGCCATCACTTGCTCACTCATATGCAGGCTAATAATTCAGAACAATGTTTTAGAAGACTCATCAAGTGTCATTATATAATTATAAATTACATGAATAATTGACAAGAGCATGGAAGGAATAAATCTTGCTACGACCAATGGATAACCAGATGTGTTTAAAGAGTACTCTATTGCATTTAAATAACCGGTTTTAAAATTAAGCATTAATTCCATACAAGAGAACTTCCCCCGCCACATGCCCTCGCGGTAACTTGTGGGGTATTACGTAGATGAAGAGAAAGTTCTGACTTTTTAAATGAAAAAGGAAAATTTATCACTTCCGGTTTAGATATACCCCATAGAATAACAACAAATAAAACACTTTTATTTTTTTTAAAGTGATACCTTTTGATGAATACATAAAAAATGAACACGGTAGTCCAAGAGTAGATGGTTGGAGTACTAACCATAGGGTGGGGTTAAATTTCTGGTATGCCCTGGGCACCCTAAGCTTCAAACGAATGTTGCGATTTTTCATGTGTCAGAGCTCCCTGAGAAACCAGAGGTGTCACAGGAAAAGCATCTTGTCTCCCTACCCTGATGTGTGAAAACACACTTAATATTGGGTTAATGATACCTCCTATCAAACTGACTTTCGTGGTGACAACTGTTTCTATGGTTTTTTATATAAAAACTAAACAATTTGACCAAAGTGTGCTTAGCAATTATTGGAGAAACATAAACCTCTACAGTGACAATTTGATACCAGACAGGAAGCACTTTTAATAAATTATCACTATGCAAAAATACACACCAATTGTCAGCCTTGTCTCCTGCCAATCTGGTGCAATGAATGCGTGACTGCTGGCCAGCTCCAATACCAATCACTTGGCCATCTCTTGCATAGCATACTGAATTAGATTGAGTATACTTCAGAGCAATTGTTGCCACAATCATGTCTCTCAAGGCAGATTCAGCCAGCTGTTTGAAGTTAAAATAATTGGGTATCATTATAAATAAAATTATTAGATGTGCTTATTTTTAAGAAGTGCATCTCCCTGTATAAACAAAACCAGCAAAAGGAAAGATACTCTTACACAAGTTGATTAACTAAAGTATATCAGACCTCAATGTAGTAAGAGTCTAATATCTGAGTCCTTATAAATTAAAATTGACAATTTTCCACAAAATAAAATTTAATGCGACCGGTTTCAATGTTATTACATCATATTCAGGTGTATTCAATGAAGTAACATTGAAACCGGTCACATTAAATTTTATTTTGTGGAAAATTGCCAATTTTACTTAATCTTGATATTCCACCATATCATGCCTGAAACATCTCCTTTTATTTGGAGTCCTAATAAGAAGTATAAAAATATATGTCATGAGTTATACTCATTATATCATGTCTAATAGCAGTGATCTGTCTACATTTCTGTTTGGATTTTAATGCAAGATGCATGCATATAAAAAAGGTGCAAGGAAAAGGCTCATATAAAAAAATAGGAAGATAAAATTATGATTTCACCATGAAATAGAGAATGGTCAAATACCACCTGAAACAAATGAAAAGATTTTCACTCTATCCTATACTTGTTACAGTAAGCTATGATTTATGTTGAAAACAACTACACATACTTGCAATGATATAAATTAATCTCTCTTTCATTAAAATGTCATTCTAGATTTTTTCATAAAATGTAATCTTTACCTTCTCAGACAATTTATCAGCTTGGAATTCATATAAAAATTTTCATTTGTCATTAAAAAGACATTACCCAGTTCTCTAAAGAAAATAGAAACACAGGAGCCTTACCGGTGAATTTCCAGCAACTATATTTCCAAATAAAGCTTTGTCAATGGCAGCATCATTGCGGCGCTGTTCCAAAGTCAACCCAAAAATCATTTTCTGCTCAGTTAGTTTTGGTTCATATACTGGATCCATCTGGAGAATGCAGTATGCACCTCCTTTTTTCTTCTTCAAAATTTCCAGAGCTTCTGGAGTGTAGCCAGGGGCAATGATGCCATCAGATACCTAAATAAACAAAATAATGGAATGCAGAATTTAATAGATCTTGTTCACAAATGTCTATTACTCAATTTGAATGAAAAAGAGTTATTCCATCTAATCTTATGCTCTATCATTTAAACTGAAGGAATTTAAAGTAAACATAAATTGGAAGAACTTTAATTCCAAGTGATAAAATATCCATTTACATTTAATTAATCAATGCCTTTTAACAAAGATGTAAATGAAAAAGCTTCTTAAAAAAACAAGAAAGCTTACAAAATAAGCAGGTCCAAATTAATTGGCAAAACAACAATGTAATTATCTTAAGTCACACTAATTTAAATCTCACCTCTCGGGAAATGATACGTGCAGTTGGAACATCACAAATATCAGAGAGAGCTACAAAATCACCAAAGGAAGACATCCTATCAGCACCTCGGGCCCGAGCATAGGCAATAGCCAAGGGAGTAAGACTTTCCATCATGTCATCCACCATACAAACCTTAGCCTGTAAAAAATGATAATTTTGTTATGAAAAATCTGATTCGCTATTTAAAATAGAGCACTTTACTGTAGCTAAGCATGATTCAGCACCACATAAGCTACCATTAACTATTAATAAAATTCTTAAAATCTGTCCCAAGTCTAAAATATTTTGTTGCTGCATGAATGTAGCAACAAGAATCAGGCAGCAGAGAAGTTATGGACCCGAAAAGGGAAACGCCACAAATGGGAAGCAAAAGAGAATGGGGAAACCAAATTCAAGGCATTTTGATATTATTATTAGGTAATCTACCGGTTAAGGTAGGTTTTTGGATGGACACAACTATCAAATAAATATTTTGTAACTCCAAACAAAACCCAATCCAGACCATCCAGACCAGACCTTCAATGACCATTTTTATGCACCATATTAATCTCAAAGTTTAATGAAGCAAAAATTAAATTTCATCTACCATCCTTTAAAATATGTAAAAATATCAGACAAGATTGAAAAGACCCTTTAAAAATCAATATATGGTGATGGCACAAATTTTAGTGACAAAGCAAGTACTGATAAAACATCAGAAGTCACTTATTGATTCATTAAATAAAATCTAATATTTTCTATGAGTAGCATCTACAAAAGCTAATTATGAAATTAAGTTAATAATATGAAAAATTAATAAAAAGAAACCTGTTCCATTGTAAGTGGACTCCCCACAGCAGCCCCTGCAGGACTGACATGCTTGAAAGAAGTCGCTGCTGGGAGGCCAAGTGCCTTTTTCAGCTCTCGCACCAACTGCCATCCATTAAGAGCATCACAGAGGTTGATAAAACCAGGAGAACCATTTACAACTAAAAATGACAAATGAAAGTACTTTTTCTCATAATTCCAAATATACTCAACACTGAAGAAACAATAATATGCACAACTAAATCAATGTATGCTATACCCATTCTTTAAATTTTATATGTATCATTTAATTCAGGATCAAGATTAATAGGAAACTTTATTTATGTCAACAAAAATTAATTGATTTATGGAATTTTTCAAGGTTCAATATTTTGTAGGATGAATTACAGTATTTAGAGTTGATTTGTTGGTCTTGATAGCTACATCAGTTCAAGAATTTTAACATTTTAGTAATTGCACCTACACAATGAATAATTGAAAATGTTCACAACAAGAGTGGCTAATTGTGCATGTTGCATGTACGATGTTAAGCTGACAAATTTAATAGTAAATTAAGAGTTACTTCTCTGCAGAAAGGTCTTTGAAAAAATGAACGATTGATAACAACTAATGACAATTTTCAGAAGCTGAAACTTTGATAATATATTAGCCTCATTATCCCCATTTGTTTCAAGGCACCTTGTCAAGAAACAGAGGAAGTAAAATGGAAGACCTCTGGGCAACAATCAGGCAATTCTAAAAATTGAAAATTGACAATAGATGAGAAAAATTGATAAAAATTAAAAAAATAATTGAACCTCAGAATTTTCTAATATGCTCTTGAGTCATACTGAAATTAATGTTTGTATCATTCATGGCTGCTGCTAGTTTTAATGCTATCACTGATTCAACAGTTACAAAACCAGGTTTCTTCTAAAGATAGCAAAATTCATCATTCCTTGACATGAACAGCTTATTGTCTCTTCAGTTCTTTCATCAATGAGTTTGCTAATACATGGAGGCGATGCAAGTACAAAAGGCTACCCTACACAGCACCTTCACTTAAATTGACCTTGAATAGCCATGGAATTCTAACACAATAATATACATCATTATTTAACACAGTTTCAGTGAGGCCACTTAATTTGTAAATAATGTATGGCTAAAAATGTTTTCCCTTCTTTAATATACACTAATTTATGCGCAATTTAATAAGTTATAAATGCAAATTTTTACCCTTTCAAGTACTAAACTCAAACTAATGGTCCCAACTTACCTTTCAAAGGGAGATTTTCTAATGTTGTGAATATTTGAGCTGGCTTCTGATGCGGATTCATACCATAGCGCAAAGTCAGCTGTGATACACCACTGGAATGCTGACGACGGAAATAATCTGAGATAGCCAGATCATATTCAGAAGTGTGAGTGAAAGCCTTCAAAGCTAGCACTTTCCTGAAATTTATGGTAGCACTTGGTAAGAAATAAATCAAGTGGTAAAAATATCCTCAGCAAAAAGTTCATTAAATATCATTTTGACATATCTGACACCTAATTGAGAATCCATGGTGTCTTGTACGTATATGCACTAGCAAGGCCAGAAAATATTTGCCAGAAAGAATTTGTCACATGTACTGAAATTGTCAGGTTATGTTATTATATAATAATTCCTCCTCTTTTATTAAATGTCACTTACTAGGTCAATAAAACAATGGTGAATCAAAGGTATTGATCTTAATACATTATAAGAACTATAATAGCTAATATTCATTAGTAGAAATCATCTTTTTCTCCCAGTTTAGCCCAATCCTTACCATAACTGTAAAAGGTTAAAAATCAAATTCCATATATTTGTCCTTAACAGTAATGAATAGCAGAAGTACATATTCAATGCCACTTCTGGGAGAACATGAAGAACTATGATCAAAAAAGAGCACATAAATAACCAAGAAAAATGGATATTCAAGGGAATTTAAACCATTATTTTAACTTTACACCGTTGTGACTACACGGTCACTGCCATTAAAATGCACCACTTGAAGAAAATTACTTGAGAGGAAGTAAAACTTGTAAGATATCTATAGGGCAGGATCTGAGCAGCATAGCCTAATATCATTAGGGTGTACATTACACAGATTCTTCTCAATTGGGCTAAATCTTTAAGGGGTTTTTCTTCTTTGCATTTGATTTCATTTTGGTATGTAAGCACAGCTTCACCAACATCCCCCTGAACTGCTCAGATCAATATAAAATTACTAGAGCCCAAGGACCTGTCAGTCATAGAATACCACATGGTGACTACTTCCGACTACTTCAAATCCTCAGTCAATAATTTAGAAAAATGTCCTCACCCACACTCTCATCCCCTCTTCTTTCTTGCCTAGGCCATTGCAAACATCGCCCAAGCAATGAATTAGTACGCTCATCAACTTGTACACCAATGGATTTCAATGATATTATTTTCATTTTGAGGCTAATCCTAGTTAGTGTATTTCTTGTAAACAGGAATTTACATTACCTCGTATCAACAGATGTATCTTTGGAAGAGGAGACTTGCATTTCCTTAATCACCTTATCATAATCTGAAGGATCACAGATAACTGTTACTCTCTCATAATTTTTGGCAGCGGCTCTCAGCAAGGTTACTCCACCTAAAATGTAAAAATAATAGGGCACCACCATAAGTGTCTTCTGGTTTCTTTTCTCATTGAAGAATAAAAACAAAATGGCAAAGTACAAAAAATGGATTAAAATTGAAGTCATACACTCCAATTTGGAGAAATATGATCATTATGGAAATATATATACTTATGCTTTTTGTTATATATGACACTACTTTTATAATTTTCATTAATAAACAGTTAAGTGTTACGAATTACTTACTGTGGCTCCAGCATTTACAAAACATAATTTCCACAGGGATGACTGTTAAATAAACTCACCAATATCAATGTTTTCCACAGCTTCAGGAACAGTAACACCTGGCTTTGAGATGGTATCCACAAAAGGATACAAATTGCATACTACCACACGGATCATCTCATAATTCATTTTTTTCATGTCTGCTTTATCGCTCTCAGTTGTGCGAGATAAAATACCTAAAAGGAATCAACAAATATTAAAACAATTTACAGTTCAAAAGGCATCCACAATCATCAAAATATATATGATGGTGAAAATTAAAAATATCCAATTTTCATTTCGACATGTTTAAAAAATAATGTTTTAAATGCCTTACAACACAATTAAAGCTAAGACAAGAATTATATTGCTACATTTTATAAAATAGCCTTATTCTTGGTTGTTTTCTACAATAGGATATTGGGATTAAAGAGGGTGTGTAAACCAAAGGGTGGTTGTGATTTTGCAATTTTTAGATCATCGAAATTTGCTCTCAACAATGCATAAAGGAAGCATTGATAATTTCAATGTAAAAATAAAAAATAAAGATAAATTCAATAAATTTTAAGGAGTTATTTTGAAAATTCCAAGGACCTTAAATACAAACTGACTAGTAATCCTCAAGCCAGAGTTGTAAAAATTAGGAATTGTTTTTAACTTTTAATTAGCACATGCACACACTCCTTGTTAACTGCTGCATGTGCACAGTTTGAAAAAGAGTTTCTTCCTAAAGTTATCACACTGAACGCAGAAATTTATACAGGGGCATGCAATACTTAGTAAAAATGAGATGTATTCCTTGGTTTTCTGTAGATCAATGGTTCTAGTACTTAAATATATACAACAAATACAAATGCTTTTCCACATAAAATGTCATGAAATAAACCCACCCTTATGACTCGTGTGTGATAAAGAGCATCAAAGAAAGGAATGTAATTGTTTTCCCAGGTTATCCCTAAAATCCAAATGGAAGTTTGTACATTTGATATTGGTGACCTATTCATAAAACACACCCCTACATTGGCTGACAATAACTATTTCATCAGACACGCCATTGAGGGACTTACAAAATTTTTTTAACTCCCATCAATGCTTTACACGATTTTTAATTTTTTTTTAACTTGCTCAAATTATACTATAAAAGCAAGCTAGTTCAGTCTAAAGAGTATGCTACCCACTAATTTAATATCAGGTAGTGATTTTTAATTCTACCATACAGAGCCTAATGACATCATTACAGTGACTTATCAAGATCCCTGAGCTTTTGTAAATGAATGAAATACTTGGGCACTTTTGCTTCTTGAATCCTATCACAGTTGAGCTCCCAGTTGGGGAAAACATAAAAGATATACAAAGGGGCATCTTATACTCACAACTATACCTTTAGCTCCAACTATTATGACCACAATGCACCCATTTACCTAGTTAACTATTTACACAAAAAAAGACAAAATTCTTCTTGCCCATTGAAGGATTTAAACCTGCAACTTCTGGATGGTAAGACAATGTACCTTTTACAATCAATGGAAGATTCCATTGGTTTAGATTAAGCTTAGTTTATTATACACAGCCAATATTTATTATACAAAATGCAGCAGAAACAGATACCACTTAACATCACCACTACCTACCTGCCTACCCAACATCTTGCAAGTCTTAACTGCAGTTACGTCAGTCAATATTTCAAAATCTTGTTCATGAAAACTTATCATCATAATAAAAACCTCATATTAGTGTCTGCTGGTTACAATGAGTGCCTTACAGAGACAATAGAGATACTTTCAAAATCCTGACCTCACTCAGATGTATGCTCATCAGTAAAAAAGAGCATGATGCAAGTAAGAACATTTACCTACCTAACAGCATTCATTGACACTACATCTGAATAGAAAGAGTTGCATTCATCCAGATTTATGCCAGTTGGCTCTCCTCGTGAACTTCCCAGAGTGAAATAATACTTTGTGCTGTATCTTTCAAGGCCTTAGACTTGCTAGTTTTTAAAGACAATATTCTGACTTCAACATATTTCATTGAAATTCAAATAAATATTAATCACATACAAATAAAATATTATTATGACATTTTAAAATTAAACAACTTGGCTTTTCCACTTAAAAACACAACTGAAAACATTGTTTTAATGTGTAATGAGTATTCACTAGCTACAGTTTGAGAAAATCCTGATTCTCTACTCGATCTCATCTATCTAATGCTGCATCACCTTCAACCTTCTGCCACAGACCATCCATCATTATGCTCAGCAGCAGGCCACAATCATGTGGGAACAAATTGTGAAATTGCAAAGTTTTATTCATCATTCCATGCAATGTATAGGACCGGTTTAATAACTATACCCATATTTCAAAGCAAACCTGATTTTCAGAAGCGTTTATATATAATAGACTGAAATAGGCAATCAGATAGCTACCTTATTTTAGTAAATAATGCCATTCTCTTTCCTGAATAACTAACTTGCAAGATGACTGAATTAAAATAATTATTAGTCATGCACAGTTATAAATTTTAGTATGGTGTCATTTTATAGTGCTAGCTATTCATGCCAAGAATTCTGGCTACTCTTCCCTGTACTGCATATTGCTACGCACTGTCTTTATTCATTGAGTAAAAAAGGTCTTTAATGGAAATTATAGGTAGTTTTAATTTTCTAATAGAAATCATTTGATATTTGAATATTGATTTTATTTGTCAGGGAAAACCCTGTGTTTACTTCATTTTGGACCTGAATATTTGAATTTTATAATTTAGGCACCTGGAATTCTGATTTAACTAGGCTTTACCATAATCCTTCCCATGAGAATTACATTATATTCTAATAATCTTAATAGCAAGGAATCCGTAGGGATTTAATAGGTTAAATTAATAAAAGTTCATATACTATGATCCAGAAACAGAATAATTATAATCTATGTCATGAGTGCTAATGGCAAGTGAAACGCGCAATGAACCTCAGAATAGTTATATCTATTCATGTAGTTCAAAGACATATTTATCTCGAGAGAAGGCTTCACGGATCAATAAAATTATCAAAAAACCAATAATAAAATAGAGATACAAATTTTATAAAGTAACAACTTAGTATCACCACTTTTCATGGGTTACATAGATTATTTGGGGATGGATAGAATATTAGGGAAAGAATGAAAGGGGAGGGACACCAAACAATTTCAGCCTAACTTCTAGATAAAAAGGTTCTTAGAAGCAGAGTTTTATTTGTAATCTAAAAATAACTGCATTTCAAATAGTAATAATGATGAAGGAATTGGCAATGATATGATTAACGATTAATTAATATTAATTAATTAAATAATTAATGATTATTGAATGATGGAAATTAATGATACATTTAGCAAAGATAGGAATGTGAAATTAAGTCTTAGGCATGAAAAGTAAGATTACTAGCCTAAATATCACTCCACTCCTTGGCAAAAAAAAATTGCAGAAAAAAATAGGCATGCATTTTCTCAGAGATGTTATTGATACAAATCGGTTTAGTTGACTGTTAAGCTGACAGAAAAATGATAATATTCATCAAAAAATAAATTATTATTCAAATTAGCATAATACCATAAGAGGCCCATACGCTTTTTAATATTTTCTATGGTGCCATGAAATGCTACTGTGAACATCTTTAAGGTTGGCATTGACATTTTATAAGTCAAACAGAAAATAGTTGATAAAAATAAGAAGTTGAAATACCTGCATGCACAGCAGGGTGAAGGGTTTTAACCCTTCCCCCAAGCATTTCTGGGGCTCCAGTGAGTTCTGAAACATCTTTGACAGGCAATCCAGCTGCACGAAGGGAAGTTGCAGTTCCACCAGATGCAACCAGGGTCAAACCCAACAGTTTATGGAGAGACTGAGCAAACGGAACAAGACCTGCCTTGTTTGACACACTGATTAGAGCTAAAACGAAAATAAAAATGAGGAAAATTGAGGTTGTAACTAACACTAAAACAAATAAAGTTATTACAAATATGTATATAGATAAGTTATTTTCAATTGGTGTACAACTGAGGATCAAAAGGAAATTGATTGGTATTGAGAGGTAAAAAGTATTGGCTATACATTATTCCGAAAGAAAAAAATTTGAAAAAATCTGAAGAGAGATACTAATAACATTTCTAAGCATCTTACTTCTTTGACCTCAAAATTAAAATAGTTATGCCTCAATAACATAACTTATCCTTACAGTTCTTGAGATACTTTTTAGTCAGGGTCGATCTGGTTACGGTAGGTTTATGATGGGCTCAGGCACTACACCCGACCGTACATTCCAAACTGCTAAGCACAAAATATCCTTGAACCCCCAAAAATGCCTGATGGGATTGTGAATCCGGAATATTTCCCAGGAGTGATTTCAAATGTGAAAGTTTGAGAGTTGGTGAAATATATAGTTCTTTTAAACTCACTGTGCCAATAAGCCTAAAAGCATCCTCTTAAAGATGATATTGTTCAAGTAAAAGTAGGGAAATTTTACCACTCAAAACTGCCGAGACTGACTCCTATGCATGAAGAGACAAGAGCATATTCTGGAAGGCGCAGCTGCAGTAATAAATCAGGGAACTCAAGAGTTGAAAAATTGTGATGCGCTGGAATCCACCTCAGGAACAAGGGCCCACAACAACAATACTATGGAAAAGTGCTCATTAGATAAGTGTGTTACCCACCTCCAAACGGGAAAATCAAAGAAATCGAAAAAGCCGAGAATGTAAAATTGATCGGCACTAGGTTGTAAAGGGGGGGAGGAGGAATAAAGCAAAGTTACAACTAAGGAACACACTGTAGGTCACTTGGGTGTGTTTGAGAAACAGTGACCCACGTATACCTCAATCACACACAAAAAAAGGCAATATTAACAATAAAAAATAAAACAAACCTACAACCACTCGAGCACTAGGGTGTGTTAAGGAATAACAGTCACTCTCGTGAATCACATTCACACATACACTCTTGAGTTTTCTAGGATTCCTCCTAAGCCAGTGACCCATAAATCACACAGATACATGCAAAATTATAAAACGAATGTAATAAAACGAAAAGGAATTACTGACTTTTAATAATCAAACCACTTTACTTTTCCACATAAACTTTTTAATTTTTACAACCCAGGTTTCGTTATAGCATAACATCATGACCTGATGATGTTATGCTATAACGAAACCTGGGTTGTAAAAATTAAAAAGTTTATGTGGAAAAGTAAAGTGGTTTGATTATTAAAAGTCAGTATGAAGATTTTCCACCAAGTTATGCCAGAAACTGTTTTATTTAAAAAGGAATTATGTTAACATCCAATCACTCGGGTGTGTTAGACCCTTATGAATGCCACTCACTCACTTGTTCAATGTTTACACACAAGGTTGTCATGGGGTTCAGGGAATATCAAAACCTAAGTCCATCTGACTGGGTAGTGACATTATATTTTTCCAAAACGTGAGACGTCTACGAAATACAATATCTGAGATAGAAGCAGTTGTTAAACATGGTAGCTATAATGTAATATGTCTCAATAAACATTGGCTTACAAAAAATGAAGTTGATATGATAACATTAGTGATTTTAGCTTCATTTCTATGCCGATCTGTATCAAGAAATGGCAGTACCTGTATTTGTCTTGAAAGGTATGCCCTTCAAAGTAATTGACTTAGAAAAATCTGCATGAAATTCCACTTTGAAATATCTGCGATCATGGTAAACGACCTGAATCTGATCATTGCTTCCGTGTATCACTCCCCTAATGTTCTATTTGAACATTTCTGTAATCAACTGGAACTAGTACTATCCCTTTTCTTGACTCTTAAAGCCAATGTCATAATTTGTGGAGATCTCAACATTAATAAAACACTAAAAAATAGTGATTTTCAGGTTCTTGAAAATCTTTTTCTTTCTTATATTTATACTGGGCAAAAAAACAGCCTACTTGATTTTCTGTCTCCCTAGAAAATGCATTTATCAATTGTGGTCCTTAACTATATGGTTTAAGTGTTATTGACTATCTCCTATCTGATCATCCAGGCATAAGCTTCACTTTTAACACTCAAATAACTTCAACGATATTCTCAAATAGAGGTAAAACCATGATAATTAGGCCCATAACAATAGAAGGCTTAGAAAGATTCAAACTGCTACTATCTTGTATCAATTGACATGGTATTTGCACAGACTCAGTTGAGCAACTTTGTTTTCCAAGTTTTTTAGGTAATTTCCCTAACATTTTTGAACACTGCTTTCCAAACAAAATACCAAACTGTATGCCCACTAAAACTAAAAATAATCTCTGGTATACTGGGGAGTTATTAGCTCTTAGGAATGATTTACTTAATTATGACCACTCTTACAAAACAGTGGAAACCTGCACAACAAAGAGGCTTAATTGAAATACAAAACGGATTATTTGAACTCAATTAGGTGTGCAAAAAATGAAGCTTATAAGGATTTTATTTTCAATGCAAAAAAGAAACAAAAAGCAGCATGGAGAGTAATCAATCAAGAAGTTGGTTATGGTAATGCAAAAGAAAATCCTTTTACCCCAAACTCGGTAAATAATTTTTTCTTTAAAGAATGTTGAAGACAATTTGTTCTCTCATAAAAAATTTTATGCTGACAATACACTGTTAAATCTTCCTCCACATAATTTAAATAAATTTTTTTACTCGATTAGTTAATTATGTCACTAATGCATTTGAAGAGAGGGAATCTCTGTAACCCTATGTGATCTTAGTAAGACTTTAGACTGTGTTCATCATTCAATTTTACCATCAAAGCTATAAATATCATGGTGTTAAGGGTGTTGCACTGAAATAATGAAATCACACTTGGATGATCACAACCATTTGGTTGAACTTGATGGCAGTCAATCTGCAGCTCAAAGTAAAATATGGTGTCCCACAGGGCTCTTGTCCTTGGTCCAGTACTTTTCATCATCATGACTAATGATTTTCCCTTTATTATGAAATCTAAATCTGTTTAATATGCTGATGACACCACTTTTGTACAAAAATGTCAACATATAGAAGATGCAAAGGTACGATCTAGCTCAACCCAAAGACACGCTAAGGGATGGTTTGATATTAAGAGTTTCATTGAAATGCTAAAAAAACCCAGCATAATTTATCCAGTCTTAAATAAAAAATAACCAAAATGAAACTGCAAAAATACTAGGAATTTATATTGACACAAAACTTAACTGGGAGACCCACATCAGCCAGATCTGTAATAAACTGAGTACAGCTGTTTATATCATAAGAAAGCTCAATAATGAAATGAATTACAAAGTTTAGTATTTCATTATGTCATGCAAATTCCATACAGTTATGCCTGAGACAACAAAATTTAAGAAAGCTCAACTTTCTCATTTCAAATTAGTATAATTTAATACCCTATCATGTCCCCTTTCAATGTCATTAAAATTATAGTGTTGAGCTATGGGGTCATTCCCCACATGTTAAATAAATTTTGCTAATACAAAATAGGGCTATTCATTCTCTTGCTAATATATCATCACATGATTACTGCAAGCCTTTTTTTATTAGGTATGGAATCACAACTTGATTTAGTTTATAAGGCTCTGATTCTTGTGAAAGTTAATTTTGAAACTTACCAATGAAGATCTCACATCCATAACTACACCACAAGAGATAAATCGAATCTAAATACTACTTATTGTAGATTGTCATCAACTTATAACACATTTCATAATGTGAACATACGACTGTCTAACTATCTGCCTACTCAATTGAAATTGGACTGCATCCAGAGTTTCAAGAATAGGGTATATACCAGGTAATTTGCTCACCCACTTTACTCATTTGATGAATTCTTTTGTGACAATCTTCATCACATAAAAGAACTTATGTTTATATATTAAGTTATATTTATAATTGATGACTTTTAATATTGTTGTACCATTTTCAAAATGAATGAAGTATTATTACTCATTAACAAAGTCCATTCTTTAGCTCATGCGTTTGACCTCCCTTAATTCTATATGTTGGCATTAATTCCATCAAAATGTCTGTCCTTCCGCAATGGCAAACATCAATGTCAGTATATTATAAAATGGTTCTTTAAGAGTCAACCTCGTAGGTTATTTATCAATGTAAATATTAAGAATATAATATTATTCTCAAAGGGTTTTTCGAATCAATTTTTTTCTTTAATTTCACCAAATAATGAAGGGAAATCGGAGTAAAGGTATTTAACACTTTGTCATCAACCGACCTAGGTTTGCTAAAGTTCAACTAATTTTACAATGTATGCAAATCATACTCACCCAAACTTCCATTTGCAGCCATTGTTTATCTGTTTTATGAATGTAATATGAATTCTGACAAAACCTGTAAAATAAGAAGAGCCATTATATAGCCACCCGCAAATATTTAGCAATATTATTTTAAAACTCTATACATATTTCTTAGGAGATCACATTACCCACTCTTAACCCACGAGCTTGCGGAACGTAAGAATTCAGACGCAACAAAAATTTCGTCCGTGACCACAGTAGCAACTCTAACAAAAGAGCTTTCAGAAGGGAAGAAGTTTCTTTCAGTTTATCAAAATAAATGACGCACTAGTGCATCGGCCAATGAAGGGCAATTGTAATAGCTGGTGCATACAAAGGTCACCGGCTATCAGCACGATATTAGTGGACAAGCTCACAAGTCAGGTCAGATGTGAAAGCATGCCCTTGGCTCAACATACATGCATGAACGATAAGCTCGGTAATTGCTCCCGATCTTACTTGTCTCTTGCAATCGCATGTTACATAATTAATGATCGTGTTAAATAAAATCGATTATGGTAGCAAACACAAAAATTATACACGCCAATGTTACAAGATTTATGCATATCATCAGAGAAAGGATGATATCACTCAGGAAAAATCTACATTATTTCAACACTACTTACACAGTAATCAGCTTCGTTGCAACTGACCGGCTTGTTTAGTGGAAGTTGTGCAACAGGTGAATATTTAGAAGCGCCACTTCGTAGCGATGCTCAGATGCACTCTAGTCGGGTACTGTGGTTGCATAACTCCAGGGGAACAAGTTTTCTCTCTATGTTTATACAATATATAGCGTTCCTCCAAGTTGCATTCTTGGGTATGTAAACTCGGATATATATAATTAAAAAAGTTTCTGCGCGAAAATCTTTAGTGTACAATCTAACTCAGTTTTCAAACAAACTACAGTAACGCTTCATCAGGTGGTCATTTTCGCCCCTTTCCCTCATCACGTATATGCGAATGTGATTTTCAAAAATTACCAAATAAGAAATTGTAAAAGCTCATCTTGATTCAGAACCCAGGAGCCGTTGTCTGAGTTAGTAATTAAATATAAATTCCCTTTAGTTCAAGCTCTCTCTTCTCTCAAAATACCTCTTTAGTTCAGTATCGTATTAGCTCGGACTCACAGAAGGTGGGTAATTGTAGTCCATTGCTTTCAATGTTTATGGAAGTAGTTACCTCGTAGTAATCATACTTCGAGTTGATAAAATAGACTTTACTTCCTATTAAAGCTCTAAGAAACCCCGGAAGATGCTTATAATCTCCAGACCCCAATGTCAGTTCAAACTATTAAAATACGTCCTTTATGATGTCTTAAATAATAATGTTGCAGCATTAAAATGAGCAAGGCTGTACAATTTGTTTGATTATTTTCCGCACGATTTCTCGCATATTATGCACAGAGCGGGGAAAATATTTATTCTGTAACCTGGTCGCGGAGTCCATTGACCTGATATTTCTTTAATGAGGAGGTACTTCAACCACTTTATAAGTACGTATATTGTATACTTAGTTTTCTGTGCACAATTTGGTTGTTGAAACATTCTACTAAATTCAGTTGCATTATGAGTGTAAACCACTTTAATTACAACTGAACAACTCTATTTTGGACAATTAGTAACAACTCAGTGAATACGAGTTGCACTCGTACAGTGACTTTATAGAAGCCAACAACGTGGCAACCAAATTTGCTTCAGTAGGCAATCAGAGAATGGATATCCATAGCCTATCTGAAAATTTCAGTTTTGAGACATGTAACCAAAAATACTAGATTACTAGAAAATTATGTCTAGTCATGTTCTTCAAGATCATCACGAAGTAATTTTCTTTGTAAAAAGCCAAAGAGCTATTGGAAATCCCGGGCAAGGGATTTTTAGGGATAAATAATTTTTACATTGCAAAATTCCTGTTTTTGGGGATTGGGATGGCATGGTACCTTATGTACTGGCTTCCCACCCCAAGAGTCTGGGGTTTGAATATGAGGATGGCAGGATTTCTCAATGGTGCCCTGATCCCTGCTTGGGGAGTCATGTGGAGAGCACTTCAAAAGGAGTGCAACATCTGCACCCTACTGAATTACCCACCTATCCCTTAGGTGCAAATGACCTTAGCTCTTGGTTGTCCCCCCCAAACAACTATTACAACTAATTCCTGCTTTTCCTTTCTTTATACTGATTTCTCCAAGATATTGGATAGATTTGACCATCAACTTCAGTCTAAACTTCATTTGTTATGCATGGAAGACACACTCAACAGTTGGTTTTCCAACCATTTGAGCAATAGAAAACACGAAGTTAACTTAAAAAAGAAGTGAATATTAAATCTTCACTGTTGGGCAGAAAAACATTCAAGAACAGCGTGAGACAAAGATCACAAGCATAATTGAAGAACTAGAAAAAGAAAAAAGTGTACAATAGTGGCTTGAATATCAGATTGAGAAATGTTTTGCTTTTTATTAGTATTAATATAAGTTTGTAAGTTTATTTAAAAATAAATTTGTAACTACAGCTAATCCTTAAACCCAATTCCTCACAATACATTAAATCCCTATGTTCTTTCTACATCCCTTAATTTCATCCAAACTGCCTATTATTTTCATTTCACTAACTCGATTCCCCAGTATTCTCCCCATTATTACTGTCTTCAAAATCTCAGTATCTCCTGAATCTTTTATATCTTATCTCTACATTTTCTCATGAATAACTCTCACCTCATACCTATCACTCCAATTCTGCAATCCACTAAGAAAATACTGGTACCCCTTGGCTGACTAGCTAATGCATGATCATCAACAAATCCAAATGATTTGATGAGTTCCCCTCCAAATTGCAATCCAGCCTCTAGTTCTTACCATTTCTTCTGCAAATATATAGTAAAAAAAGGTTAAATTGGAGATATTTGTCATACTCCACAGTGCATCCCACTTTCGCTCCCAGCACCCGTGACATACGAGATATGCATTCTACATAAGCCATCTATCTCTCTATCTAACTTTTATCGTCTGCAAAATGGTGATTAAATTTACCCAATGTACCATATCAAACACCTCGAAATTCACTTGGACTTAGGATACAAATATATTGTTGCGCTGCCATTTTTCTCTCTACCAATGACCTCATTTTTGCTTTGACATGACATGTACCCATCACCTTTAAAAAAAAAACTGATCTTTGCCTAAGAAATCATGTGCTCTCTTCTCCCAGCCTTTTGTCAGTGATCCTAAGTAATATCTTTGCCCCATGGAAAATGGTATTTATAATTATATAGTCCCTACTTTTGGCTTTTCTGAAGATGTATCAATATTGATCAAACAGTCTGCCAGATGAAATCCTCCCTCATATATATATACTCTGAATGGGCCCATACCCTTGCTTCCTAATTATTCTAAATTCTTGAATAGTTCTGCAAGGATGTTATGTATTCCTATGGACTTCTTCCATTTAATGCTGTGTTTATCACATAGCCTAATGCTGTTTTTATCCCATAATATTCCTAGCCTTAAGCTATCCTTATTAACATCGTATTCTGTTTCTACATCCTAACTCCCTAGCTTGTTTTTTTTATCATATACTTCCCCTATATATTCTTTCCATATTTACTTGCAGTTTTAACAGTTTGAATGAAATGTCCTTTCATATATACTGATTGTTTGTTCATCTTTCTGTGTATCACACACATTTTTCCTTTTATCAGTAATGTTTCCTTTACCAAATTACTTTCTTTCCTAGGTTTTTTTTTTAGCTTTTTGTAGTTTCTTCTTTTATTATTCTATAGTTCAAGTTCTTCCATTTACTTCTGTCATCCATCTTCTCAGACATGCCAAATTTCAAAAATGAAAAATCGGGAGGACATGCCAACTTTCAAAAATGAAAAATCGGGAGATTTTTAGAAGTGTATCACGAAGTAATCACTTTTAATTACCACAATATTTGCATGGCACCTTAATCCCTTTATGACACTTTGCCAATTTTTAATGAATGTCACACTTTATTAACATGTTAAGCTAAGTACACAATTTGAACAGTTCATCAAGAACGTAAGAAGGAAAAATCGGGAGTCTCCCGCTTAAATCGGGAGAGTTGGCATGTCTGATCTTCTTAATCATCAGCTATTTGTGTAATCCACAGCTTTCTTACCCTTTGTCTATTTAACATTCCTGTTTTGTATGCCTTTCTTTATACCTCGTTGGAGATATTCCTAGTTTTCGTATACTTTTCCCATTCCATTATCCTCACTCAGTATTTTAACTGGCTCCTGGTACTTTAGTCCCATTAGCATATCTACCTTTTATATTCCATTTTATTTCACTCCCTTCTTCGTATTCTTTTTGACATTACACTTAAAAAGCAATGAAATGTGAACTGGATACACATCTGCTCTTGAAAAAACATAATTTGATCACATTAATATTAAATATCTACCTAACCATACTGTAATCTAACTCACATCTCCCATAATTTTCCATGTGCACCTACATCTGTTGTGGTGTTAGTTATAATCAACCTATTTCTCCAGCAAAACTCTCCGCATTAATTTATTTCTCCTATCCTGTACTCTTATTCCTCACTCTTGTCTTCTCAATAGCCTAAAACCACATTCTAATTATCCATTCCCAATAAGTGTTCTCTTCCAGGTGCATTTGCAATATTTCATCTAACTGATCATAACCGCAACCTACTTCATCCTCTTGGTCAGCATCTAAACCTGGATTACTGCTAGGTTAACTGTGTCTGCTCTTTTTTCTAGTAATAATATTCTGTAATTTAACTATTCCACTTTCATTATCCATCTCTCCAGTTTCCAATTCAGTATTAATTCTATCCCAGTTTGACTCTCTACCACTCTCTCTGCAACTATTACTCCAATAATTCCAGCTATCTTTTCATATCACCTTTTCCAGGCCCTACATATATATATTTCCTCTATTCATTCCTTGCTTCACCTTTCATGTCTTTAGCATCATCTTAACATTCCAAGTCCACATTCTCACTGTGGTGCTCCTCCTTTGTGTCTTCTTTTCTGCTGCCAACAACCACTTGGCTAAATAATCGATGGTTTCAGGCGTTATTTTATGGAATCGGTTCATTCTAAAGCGGATAAAATAATACTTTGTAATTCCACAGATTTTGTGTAAATCTGTGGAATTACAAAGTATTATTTTATCCGCTTTAGAACCACTTGGCTGTCCAAGGTTTCATGCAAAGAAGACTGCTGTGGTCTTACCTCCTCAACTGCTGACCCCATGGGTGAGACCCATAGTTACCAAGACCATCATATTTTTTTGGAAAAAACTGACGATAATTTCCCCAGTGTTTCACTCAACATTACTTAAAAAATGGCACCATCATTTTTAAGGCCACCCAACTGGGATCATATGCCTTCGCAGCCGCCTCGTAGAGAAACATTCTGCCACATTCCCTTTCATCTGGCTCCTGACCTTAGACCTACCATGGGCCACTCTGCCAGGAGCAATTATCATTACACCTGCCAGTACAACTCTAGGGGCTATCAGAACACTCAAGGCCTTTCCCTAAATCAAGATTTTGGTCCATGGGAAGGTTTCTTATTATTTTAACATGATAAAAGCAGGTTCATTATCACATTTTTATTAATTTTAACTGATATTGGTGTCTCACCAAGTGTCATCATCAGTGACCAATACAGCTTATGGTCTTGTGTGTGTATATATATATATATATATGTATACAGATTTTAAAAATGGAGAGGGTAGGGTGGGGTTGTTGCCATTTGTGAACTTTGGGACTGGAGGAGTAGGTGGTACAGAAAGAATATTTTACATTTGTCTTTCTCATCAATAGCAGTAAGTCTTACTACAGCTGGGGTAATTATGTAGCAAGGTCTAGACAAAATTTAGGTAATCTCCTTGTAACAGGCCGGAACAAAATTATGGCCAAACAAATCTATTATTATACATCTGAAGCAGAACTGAAAGTAAGACTGCTGCATGATGAACCCACATCAAAGCAGGCATTCATTCAGGGTAGATCTTTTTACTGGCTTCTGCATGAAATGCAAAATTGTAATGATCAAAGGGGGCATAAGATCCACTCTGAGTGACTGTAGTCATCCTCATCCAAATTGAATCATATATTTGAGCACAATACATTAAAACTCTATGTATCACAGGGAAAGGAACTAGCTCCTTTACCATGATGAGTGAATTTTGTATGTTATTGGTCTTCGTACATGAAAATAATGACCTCTACCTATACTCAGTCATAAACCCAAACCTTAGGTTGAGAAGTGGTTTTTTTATTGTACTCTGAACACATTGTGATACAAGAGTTAAGGCAAGATTTTTTCATGCAAAATAGCATGAGATTGAAAAGATGCACTTCTGAAGAAAATATCATGTTGAGTATTCTGATAGTACTATTTCCTTATCAGTCAGAACATAAGTATGCTCACAAAAGGTAAAAGTGAAGACTTTAGGTGCCAAGTATTGTCAAAAGATGTTATCCCATTACATTTACATGCATTCCATTCAAGACTTGACTTGGACTTGATGCCTTGGAAGTGCAGCATATTGTTACTCTGGCTAGAGCAAAACTTTTATTTCCCTGTTAATATTATTTTCAACTTTGGATATTACATGTTTCCAGCTGTATCTAACTTGTACCTTGCATAAAGAAAAAAACTTTTATTGTATGCTAAACAAAATTTATAATAATAATGATGTAACTCAAAACATCTGAATACCAAGGTACACTTGATTGCATCAGAAGTTTAATCATTAATGTTGCAATATGAAATATAGGTTTAAAAGTAAAAAACAATAGCTTTTATAAAAATGCAAAGACGCGAGAAAAATTCAATTTAAAAGTTGTTTCAGTCTTTGAGAAAGACTCCTCCTATTCTTTTCATGTTTGTAAGTCATGTCACTGTTATCATTGCTATCAATTTTTAATGATTCTATCTTCTCCACTAAGGCCTCCAAAATGCCAAGATGAATTTGTGCTTCTTTCAAAATGGGAAAATATACTCGATGAACATCTTCAACAGCTTCATCTATCATATCTTGAAGAGATCGACGTGCAAGAGAAGCATGTCTTCGTATATAGATGCTCCCATCTTCAGCCTGAAATTGGATATACTTTTAGTCAGTCATTTATCACCAACAGCTTCCAGCTAACAACATGAAATGTGGCATGCAATATTGTGTCAAGTAATACATTTAAAATCTACATTTGAACATTATGAAGAGCTGGCATAACACAAGTTGATAAAAGCAAAGAAATAGTTTATACACAACACAACATCAAAATCAACAAATGAAGGAGCACAAATAAATTCATTCTCCTCCATACACTTTCATTATACTTTTTGTTTACTTATGAGTGACAAAATTAGGCATTATTAAATTTCAAATAACACGAATTATGAGCAACTTAGAAAACTCAATACTTAGGAGGGAGCTATGATTTTTCGGCTCTCATTCATCAAGAGAAATTACCTGCATTAAACATCAGAAAAATGACAATATCACATTGTTGGAAAGTACTCATTGTGTTGGAAGCTAAAAGAAAAAAGTAAGGGTTTATCTTCTCGTGAGCCTTTAATAACATCATGGAAATGTGGATTGAAAGAATAACACTGATTAAATAAATTGGTCCATTTAAAGTTTTGAAGAAGACATCACATAAATATGGAAAAAATGCAACTTTACCAAAAGTACAACAAGAACCAGCCACTATGAATTTCATAGAATTTTGGTTATGGTACTCCTCCTTCAATCAGGGTCGGATACAAATACATATATTGATTTATGTACTGTGCAAGGTAGTAATAAGAACCCACAAGAAGTGTTAAACATTATCAATGTCCATGTTTTTTGTCTTTTATGGCATCAGGATTCTCAAAAACTTTTTTATTTTTGTTAAAATTCCATATGCCCAAAAGAACTAACAAAACTCACATTCCCAACAAAAATGTAATTAATTTTCTTTGATACCACAATATTCACAAGAGCGTAGAAAACAATTCTAACTTACCAAGTTTTGTAATGAAAAATTAATTTATATTCAACTAAAGTAATGACTAGATTTTTGAAGATCTTTTTATGTTATCACTCTGGAATTTAAAGATATCACCTGAATACTGAACTATTACCTGAAAAATAGGCTGAAGCAACAGTTCACTCGAGTGTGGCAAATGCTTTCTGATTTCTGGGTCTTTCGCATTGGGTGGTCGTACAACAATTTCCACCACATAGGCAGGTGATTTATGTCCCTGAAAAAAAAACAATAATAAACACGCCAAAGATTTTTCAATTTCCTGAAAACCACTCAAAAAGAAAAAAAAACAATAAAAGTGATATTACATGAGTGACCCTGGTGATAGCATCATCATCACACCAGCATTGCCTGTAAGTCCGTAAGACATGTGGTCTCTTTCGTAGGATATCATTCTTGAACTTCAATAATTTGGGAAGTTCTGTTTGATCAACATTTTCCACAGCCCAGTCCCATCCTCCATTTTCAGCACCATGTGTGATGGTGGGATCACTGCATCCATTTGCTGACGTTAACTTCTCCAACTCCAAGGCACCCAAAATTCCCTCCTCATTACAATTTTTCACCGCAGATTCATCAGATGAAACATTATGTTTATTGTTGTTGAACTGCCTCATCACTCGCTTATATTTAACATCAGAATGATTAACACATGGTATAAATTTCACTGACACAAGATGACTTGGAACTGGAGGACGAAACCTTTGTAGGGTATCCTTTAGGCTTAGTTTAAGGTGATCCCTTTGATATCGTGAGAGCAAAACCCCAACGATACTTCCATTATCGAGTACACCTACATAGACAGTACCTCCCAATCCTGAGTTTAAAAACCCACAAATGTTCCTGTAATGAAAAATGACAACAATAATGGCACGCATAAATATATTAATTTATTTAAGCAGTCACCTATTTTTAACATAGTGAATGATATCGTTCAGTGGTGGGGATAATGGAGGAGGGTAGAAAGGGTAAGGTGGCACTGGCCAAGCTTGGCTGAGAATAAAGGTCTTACTTGCTGCCATTCATCAAAAGTAAAATAAATGTTGGGAAAGCATAGATATTAAAGAACAGACAGTCAGTAAGAGAGGATGAGGAACACTGATAAGTGTTCACAATTGTATGGACTTGTGAACTACACGTGCCAACCAAAAATCTCACATCAAAGTGTAAATCTGGAAGACTTGATTCAATGATTTATAAACCTTAACCAACTTTACTCCCTAGATGAAAATATTTGACACACTTGCAATTGATATCACGATGGAATTTTCTGAAGCAAAATAAACGATGCTATAGTTGGACTGTAATTATAAGATCACTTTTCAAAATTGCAATTGGTTTGACCCTTGAACTGTAAAATTTTTGTCTGTCATCATCATAGGAGGAGAATGTCAGTTTTATTCTTCAAGCATTCTTCAAAGGCTATTTAAATAGTTAAAAAATGAATTATTATTTAATGCTGTTTTATTATCCTTATAATAATGGTATCCTTCCATACCTCCTAGTTTCACTATAGCTTCATAAAAAAATTTCTGGGTTAACATCTACCATTAACAAAATGTGACCTTTCCTCTCTCAAGAGTATAAAAATTAGAGCACTTAACAAGAAAGGGAACAAATTATAACACAGGACCTAATGGGTTACTGGATTGACAATTTAATGAAGACCAATCCCAATAAATATGCTTGTTACCACCAGGTGATTTGAAAATTTCCAAAAATATGAACTACTTGCTCAATAAATTTTATAATGGTATGGCACCTACCACTGGCGAAGTAGTCATTTCACTGGACTGTCACATTAAAACACTAAGTCTAGACAACTTCAGCTGTGGGGACTTGAGGTATTCCTAGTACAGCATGATTGGCAATTACAATAGAAACGTGAATTTTAACAACTAGACAGCAAGACTCTTGTCTACATTGAATTTCGCTTCGGGAGAGACATGACCTTGAAAGTAATAACCACAAAAACACTGCAGGTAAGTCAAGAGTAGGACATACGTTTCAAATAGAAATTACTATGGCAGCTACAGTTTTGGACATGAAATGTTCCGATAGAAGGCAGGACATTTAGAAAATATGCAAGCAAGTCAAAAGAAAATCAGCAAGCAAGAAATGCCGTCGAAATAAAAACATGTACCCAATTCAGTGAACGGGGAAGGCATGTTTAAATACCTTGAGATACAATTTCTAGTTTTTCTACGTTTGTCGGTCGCATCAATACACCAAGGAGGTATCTCTTCGATGGCAATGTTTCGGTGTCCTTTAAATTCATGCGTTCTATCCTCTTCGGCATTCATCACTGAATCAAGAATATAGTACCGGGATCCCTTGGTTCTGCTTTGTTCATTTTCTTTCACAGCTTCCATTGTAGTAAATCACCGAACTTGACATTAGAACCACCTAAAGACAATTATAATGTCTGGAAAGGGTCAATGCCTATGAAAATCAAATACATTAACCGATGAAATACTTTAACTGTAGTGAATATTTACTAACAATTCGAAAGATTAAAGAGGTGGACATTTATTTGCATAATACGAAGTGTATTGTACTAACCACACTTGAATATTTACAAACACCGCGGTGTGATACATATGCGTAACTCTGAAATGTAATGCGACTCGAGCGGTAGAGAAACGAAACAGTGAAAATAAACAAAGGAAAAAAACAATGCCAACATCAAGCTTCGTCCAAAAGTACTAACTTCGTGAGTGTTTTACTATAAGGATTTGGTCGAAAGTTTTTAAAAGTCTAAAAAAATTGCGTCGACTGGAACATTACTCTATCCTAAACCAAAGATATCATGGACAAAAAGCATAAGTTGTTTCTCACCGAATTTACCATTACCAAAACCATGTTGTTAATAAAAATAACTCTGGACATTGAGGTGTCTCACTATCGATCAATATATGTTCCACTATTTGCAAATTTTAAGAAGACATTAAACAACGAGGATATGTGGAATTTTTATACTTTAATTTAGAATATACTGCTAGTACGTGAGATCCTAATGAAGTTAGATTGGTTGCCGAATAGGATCGCGTGCAGCGCATAGGCACTAGATTAGTAAAACGTTATGATAAACTTAGTAGCGTATTTAAAATATTAGAATAGCTCGGCTGGGAATAACTCACGGAGCTAAGGTTGCACAACAGATTAAATCTCTAGCATTAATCGGGAAAAATGTGTCCTTCGCAATGTTGAAAATGTATTATTAGGCAATTGTAGGAGAGGTCATGTCAAAAAAAATAGAGAGATTAAGAATAGAACAGATAGGTTTAAGATGTCATTTTTCTCACGAAAGACAAGGGATCAGAACGATCAAATCGTTCCCGCCAAGCGATGCCCAAAATTGAAATCTCATAATGGTATAGAATGTTTGCTGAAAAATATTAACCCTATTAAATCCTCCGGGCCCGATCCAACTCACGATCGTATAGGAACTAGGATCAGGAATTGCACCGTTTCACGAAAGATAAAGAACAAGAATAATATTGTAATAATAATACAGGGATAAATATATTCGGGTCAAAATTAGTCTGGAGTGCATTCACCCTCTGCCACACACCTTAGCGGTGACTTGCAGGGCACTGAAAAATATTGATGGCATACCGCTGTTGAATCATTCGCTTCATTTTGCGTTTGTACCGAGTCACCCGATAGGAGTCCACTAAAAACATGATCTAGCCTGAACGAACGCTCCCAGGTGTTCGCGCTACCAGGACGCGCGCTGAAGGGCAAACTCCCTACCACCTAACCTGCGCGGTGTCGTACAGCCACGCCAGGAAACAATTGTTCCCGATACTTTTTATCCAAACAATACTATATATGCTGCTAGTACATGGAATCAGGCTCGCGGTAGTCTAGGAGTAGAGAACGTTGTACTACTGACCGGAGGGCCCGGGTTCGATTCCCGGGCAAGCCTCTCTGGGTACCTGCAGCTCCATCAAGCTATTTGGTTTATCGGGTACCAGGTTTTTCTGGGAAATCATAACCGGCACATGGAAGGAATCTGGCCCTCCCTTCCCTGATGTGTGAATTTCACACGCCGTCGGAAACCGACCTTCGGGTTGATTACTGTGTTTTTTTTATGGTTTATGTTTTATATAGAATCCTCACTTAGCTGGATTAATTACCGAATTGGATCGCGTGCAGAGTAGAGGAGCTAGATTTGTGAAACATTGTTATCATAAAACTGAGGAGCGTATCAAAATTATTAGAGGATCTAGGTTGGGAATCAGTCATGTAACTAAGGTTTAAATTACAGATTACATCTCTAGCATAACTTTGAAGTATGTTTCATCAGCATTGATGTTGGAAATGTATTATTTTTTATCCTTTCTTTAAATTTTTGTCCTGTTTGAAAAGAACACCAAACTTGTGTAAAAAGTAAGAATATAAAATCCCTATTTTTGAAGCACCTCATCGAAAGTGACCACAAAAGTGACTTTGTGACTAAAGTTCTTCATTTTGAAAATAAAGGTCAACGGCTCCATCCTTTGGAGCAGTTGGACATTTTGAAATGCGTCCGTTGCAAGGATGAACTATTGCCAACGAAATTTTGTATACCTATCACTCTCTACTTTTCTACCTATCACTCTTCCAAGTGAACGATTAAAAGATGCAATTCTCTTTTCCTCCCAGCTACATTTTAACCTTTTTACCCCTCCACCCTCCGTCTCTGACCAACCTCCCTCCCTCGATCAGACGGTATACTCTGATACTAGGCATACTATGAAATAAAGCCGCCAAGGCGGTAAGTCACTCGACGAGGACCACCTGGTGATGACGTTAAACGTCGAAACCTGGGTCGTGTTTTTAAATGAAGTGTGTGGAATTACGAAGTCAATAATTTCAGAATGTAATAGCGACTCGCAGGTTTTTTTTAACCTGTTTTAAATCTTTACCTTTATGTACTCCAATCAATAAATGGGGTATTGAAATATCCACCCCTCATGCCACTATCGTTGTTTTTGAATGAGGTTCTTTTCATTCGTTTTTCTAGTTCATGAATAGAATTATCTTCGTCGTCCGGCGGTCTGTAAGATGTACATACTTACATTCTTTTGGATGCAGGACTTATATTGAGCACCAAATGCTTTCCAATCCGCTTCCGGATATTACCTCAGCCCTGCTGACGCAAGCATTTTAACTGTATTGAAGACACCGCTCTCAATTCTGTCGTTTCGGGAAACGGTTTTGATTTTAGCGACATTTTACCGTCGGCGATATCAGTGGATAGCCAGTTTTTCAAGAATTATACGTATCTCTGAATGTGCTTTGAATAAGGTGTTGATTTTCTGCGATTTTGTTTTTTAAACTTCAGCAATTGACTACTAATGCAGATAATGTGTCCTTGACATGAAGGTTGCTTGAATATTTACCTGGGATTATTTTCTTATTGATATAGAATCCCTTATTAAATTTTCTTTCCGATGCTATTGGATTCATATTAAGTGAAATATTGTATTCATCATATTCACTGACCCTCACTTTACTTAAAGCTGAATTATTTGGCAAAGATGACTATAACGGCCCACTATTTGACCTGCGCTATAATATAATAAACCCCTGTAGTTCTCGAATATCCTACCCGCTACCCACTTGGCGGTCGCGGACGTGTGATGAAAACCAGAACTAAATGGCTTTCACTCGGCACCAAACCAGAGGCCAGCCATCAATCCTCGAGAAAAGGCTGCAGATCGTGAGCGTCACATCAACTCCCTCGACACCACCCACCTGCTTCACTTCAGAGTTCACCTCCCTGAAGGAATGCAGAATTTCTTCAGAGACAAGATCCACGGCATCGTTGACGCGAATATGAGCCATGTCCACCAGCCAGGAGCACTTCGTGCCCCCAACTACCTCTCCAATCGCCTTCGTCGCCTGGGAGACGCCGCCACTCGGAGTGCACTAGGGTATCAGACACGACTCACACCCTTATGGTCAGCTCATTACCGCAATGAGGCCATCACACACCTGCCGTTACTCCTGACAATCATTAGAATCCCCTCTTCCCTCTCTGACGGTTCCTTCTGGGTGGTGCACTCATAGAGGCGGAGATAGGGGCTGTAGATACCTCAGGAATATCCTCTGGTGACACCTGATATCTTTTGGAGACGAGGATGGCTGTTAAGAAGAGGAAGAGAATACTAACATTCGAGATATGGATTTGGAGGAGAATTTCTGCCACAAGTGGTGGGCTTAAGTAAGGAACGAGGGAGAGGATAAATGAGGAAGGAACACTGACCACTATAATAGCAAAAAGAGGAAAGAACTGGATAGGCCACACACTAAGAGGGAGCTGCCCACTGAAGGATACCACAGGAGACACTGAAGTAGGAATGAAGAAAGGAAGGGACAGGGTGAACATTTACCAATTTAGGTAACTTGAAGAATTGTACGAACGGAAAGCAAGATGAGGGAAGGAAGGGAATAACTGGAGAATCAATTACAACAAGGGTCTGCGCAAGCAGATAAAAAAAATGACGAAGCAATTCATTTGAACTTATTTTTGAGTTTGGTTTTCGACGGCTGTAAAACTTTAGAGGAAAAAGAAGAAATAGCTCTTCAGAAAATCAAGAAAGTAAAATTCACTGTTAGAGTAACAAATAAGTACTTAGAGAGTGGGGAAAAGACAGGTCTATGGATGACATTTGCAAAAAGAAACCTAATTGGTTACACCCTCGAACACCAAAGACTATAATTAGAGGAAATGGGAGAACTAAAAAAGGAATTCCAAAGATGAACTACGAGAAGAGGTGACTGAAGGTATTAGAAAGTAAGTATGAAGAATGAAAAAAAAAAGATAAGTGAGTGTATGGCTTGGAGTTCAGCTATATATCAATTGATTGATAACTCATGATGATGAGGTTCGAATGAAATGATAAATCATCAGTGTACCCCTCTCGCTTCTCTCACTTTTACTCACGAAGGTACTGCATCGTCATGCGTGTCGGATTTTTGTCCAGGTACATGTACGAAACTGTCGCAACCATCTGTGTACAATATATTTAACAGTGAGTTATTTTACAGAAATATCTTTTGATAAAAATAAGAAAAACGTGATTTTTGATGGTGCATAGCTGATGTTGAATCACTCGCTGTCACACTCTATCGGTGGCTTGCAGGGTATCCTTTGGAAACTGAAACATTTATACAAAACCCTTCCCCACAGTGTATTTCCTCCTTTGCTAGAGGAAGATCATAACCATCTTCATATTTCGGCTGAGAGAACTTTTTACTTTCGTTAACAGAAGAGTGCACAGTCAAAATATTTTATGAGAGCTGTTGCTGAGAGCTAGGCAATTATAATATCTTCCTAATACAGTAAATCACTCGTTCGTTGAGTTGGCATGATTCCTCTTCCTTGCATGTCTCTCCAATAACCCTCCCGAATCCCTTTACGACCTTTCTCCATCTAGACTCCACCCTACCCTCCCCTTCCATCCGCCACAATCTTGTTACCTCGTGTTGATGCGCGAAAATTGTTCGTTCACCCAACGAATTTGAGCAGCAGGAAAACGTATTTGACGAGGGATTTTTGTGTGGGGAAGAGACAATTTTAGGGTCCACTGCATACCAATTCCTTTTTTTCTAAATCAGACGATGCCCTGGGATTTCTTCAACGGATTTACACAACATCCTATGGATATTACAATTACTTCATTTTTCCAACTTTTACACCTCGCGGATTTTTATTGAAATGTTTTCAACAATCGTCCACTATAGTAGATCATTCCTTATGACAAAGGAACTATAAAAATCCTAGATATTAGTAAAAAACGAAACAAGTACTGCTAATCTTTGAGGTTAGTCCCGTAAATTGCTTTATTCCAAAAAAATTATCGCGGGCAGATTTGAACTGGTTACACATTGGGATCCAGTGGGCATACTTTGAACAATCTTCAGGTAAAGTAAGAAATCTTCTCGATGATCTAATGATCACTTTCAATAATGACCTAAACACCGAAACCATGCTTCATGTAATAATAATTGCCGCTGAACCACATGAGCCTGGCAAGGAGCCGCTTGAGATGCGAAGAGAACAAGCCAGAATTAGGCTTTTAGCAAGGTTCAGAACAAACGAGTTTAATATAACACTAAAGGAATTATTATTTTCCCACACTATTTGGGTAGGTTTGACCACAAATATAAGATAAGGGAGATATACTCTAGTACAGATAGAACTGGACATATTCGTTCCTTCCCCGGACGATTATGTGTATGTTGATTGATAGTACATACATTTGCAAGCATGTAAGTTAAAAATGTTTTTGCATGAATATGGATGCCTCTGTGGGTGTAGGTTGGCATGAATTTGTTTGGTTTTGCATATGGTTTTATTCTTTTTTACGGATGATGACCTAACACCCCCGCCACACGCTCATGCGGCAGCTTGCGGGGCATTATGTAGATGTAGATAATAATATGGTTTTTCATGCTGGCTAACCCCCTCCATTGCTTGAATTGCGGTGCCACTCATACGAAACAAGAGGCTACTATGAAGAGTACTAATTAGACGTCACCTACCGAGACGCCAATTCATATCTTGAATCTAATCTTGCCGAAGGCTAACCCGAGTTACTGCAACAAAAAGATAAATGAATGCAGATGGATATCTTGGAACGGAGGGAAACCACTTTCTTTGTGAGAAGAAAGAAAAATACTACCGAGGGGTATTTGCTCCCTCTTTTCCCTCTCGCACAACTTTTTCGGTCGCTCCTACCCGAATCATGGGATAAAACTCTCAAATCGGTGGCGTTTAGCCCTGGACGCGTTCCGCTCCTACTGCCTCCCTCCTTTCTCTTCTCCAAGGGTCTAGGATTATGATTCCACAACCCTCTTCTCTATCCTAGCTCCACACCCCTTGATTTCCAACTATAAAAAGTATTGAACCTGAAGATGCTACGATAAGGCACAAACAGCCAGGATAAATTAGCTCATTTTAGTAGTAAATAAAAAGACGTTTTGAACATTTTCGATCAAATTTTTGATGGTGTTCAACAAAATATGGATCTATATCAGTTAGATCGAGGAAATGGATATTTTGCTGTCTCCATCTTGGCAAGTAATGAGGGAAGTGAAATGGATTCCTGAAAGACTAAAATGTTCCGAAAAAGCTATGACCTCCTGTGAGGTTACAAACGTGACTGCTCGGAAAACGCTATGGCGTACATCAATTAGCTCGGGAAACATTTTGGGTACATATGATTTTTAGATGAACTTTCTAATTTCGCTCAAGTTGTGAGTTTATACCAAGGTACACAAAAACTAGGTCAGTGATTATACTTGGAATATACACGTATTTATGCTAATATATTTTGCAAACCCTGTGTGTGTATGTGAATGTGATTCACGAGAGTGAAAGTTATTTCGTAACTCACCCTAGTGATCGAGTGGTTGTAAGTTTGTTAAATTATTTTTTATTTATTTTATTATTATTATTTTTAAAATTTTTTAAATTATTTGTTTAGAATGTGTGTGTGTGGTGGTTTTTATTATTTATTTATTTTTTAAAAATTTATTATTATTATTATATTTATTTATTTTATTTATTTATTTTTTATTAATTAATTTTTTTATTACCTATTGCCATTCAAGTTTACAGTCCCGGTATTTTTTGTTTACATGCTAATATATGTTCAGAATAAACTGTTATATGGATTTTTGTGAATATTGTGACCATAGAAACGGCGTAATTTCATGTTAGTATTAGAGGGATTTCATTTTACAGCCAATTAGATATAAATTCTGCATGCGAGAACTGAAGAAGAGGCATATCACACAAGTAGCAGTTCAATCACAATACTCAATATGTACCTCATATAATATTAGGTGCATCAAATTTCACTATAGAGCAATAGCTGCTCAGTTCAGTGGAGAACAAAGTGATATGGTAGCTACAAAAACGAAATAACACTCAGAAAAAATGTACAGTCACTATTTTACATGGTGAAAATGAAAGATCATTCGGTGTCAAGTCTAGTGATTGAAACGATAAAGCAAATTTACTGATATTCCTGAATCTTAGTTTCAATATCCTACCGACGCTCGACACAAAAGTAATATCAAGAATCAGCTTAAAGTACAATAATATAATTTCAGCCAAGAACTATAATAACCTGCCGTCGATTAATTTAGTCAAAATTAAGGAGACAATACATGGGACCCACTTCTTGGTATAATTTCCAAACGTTCTTGGGGAAAAAATATAATACCGACTCAATATGGCGTGAACTTGGCATATTTGCCATCAGTATGCAAGAAACAATTTGAGAAATTAATGCCTAAAGGGTCATTTTTACTGAAATAAGATACAAATTTTTAAGATTGATCAAAGAAAAAGGAAACGTATACCTTTAAGGGAATTTAATATGTAATTCGTAAAAACTTAATGGACAGAACTAACAAATTCAAAATTAAAACCCAATAACCGAAAGGAATCTACAAAGGTGGTCCAAAAGAAAATTCGGATAATTACAGACCGATAGTACTTAAATTGTGATTAAAGTAAGAAACAAGGATCAAGTCAAGCACTTCAAGAGACATTTTTATCTCAAATCTTGCATGCGACACATAAGGAAAATATATTTGCTCCATCTTAAAGAAATGTAGCTTCGTTAATTTTATTTCGAAAGGAAGTTTCAATGAAAAAGTAAACGAGAGAGTTATTTTGAAAAGGGTAGGGCAGTACTTGAGAGATGTCTGAAAAAGTGTTAAATAAAGAATTGGATAAAGTTGAGGGAAGACTGGAAAAATCATTACAAGGAGAAAATAAGTTTGACGGGGTTACTGGCAAAACTAGGGCGGAAGTCCCGCTAGACGTGATGAGGGCAAGGGAGGCAATTAAGAAAGGAACAGGACTCTTGAGTTTATTTTTGGCACCGAAAGAATTATTAAGACCCCAAACTGCATTAGTAGATTAGGCCACGCGGATATACTAAAAGAAACAGATTCTAGCACTTATTGTTGAACTCAAGAGGAGAGGAGCTCCTATGGTTTATTTTGGACAGAAAGACATGCATTTTTAATCCAAAGAAACGTCAAAATAGCCTGCGTGGCGATTTTTGGGGAAATTTAATCCCCCTCCCCCAAGAGATCAAATAACTCAGAACAGGCACCAAACACTGAAGGTGGTTTTTCACCACGGTCAAATTCAGTATTCAAATATCTTACCTATCTATGGCTACTCAACGATTGCTTTACAGGTCACCGTAGAAACGGTACTTGGAGGTTACAACTAGTTTAAATGGTTTGAGGGTAAATTGATCTCACACCAGAACCCGACTTGCCACAGTTGCACCAGGGTCTATTTCGGGAACGTGCGAACTGATTTTCACTAGAGAATGCCACTAAGCGATTCCAAACGGACCTGGGGATGCTTTGGCAGAAAAATAAATAAAACAAAAACATTTGGACAAATTTCAAATTAACGAACCATTCGAAGCGAAATTAATTAAGAGAAATAGTCACTCCGGTCTGCACGCACTCCGCGCAGAGTCAATCCTCTTCGAAATCAACTGCGAAGAAAACGACATCTTGTCAATTCTGCTGAAGAAAATGGTTCTTTACAGATTTTGGGTACTTCTTGACGTTTAGATATGGCACATGGCTGAAGGTCTTGGGACAATATCCTTTATCAGAATTTATGGGCAAACGTTAGGGTTTTGATTAACTAATGGCAGAGGAGAATACATTTTTTCAATCGCAATTGCTCCAGTAGACATGCCTACTCGTTCGCATATTACACAATTGGGCATCACAACAAAATCTAAGCTAAGCAGGTGAGCGATCGTAATCGCTTTTCCTCTCCATTCATTTTCGACAACTTAACATGTCCAGAAATGGTCCGAACATCACCTGCCACAAGCCATCGTGGTAGCTCGCTGGGTTTGGCAGAGGCGTGGAACATATCGTACGTATGACGTTATTGATTCAGTAAGAACCAGCTATTAGTCGATTAAACACTGCGGGTAGCTCAGTATTATTTAGGATAATAATGAGCTTAATCACCTTAAGGTCGTCATTCAAGTACTTGTGTTTAGATAATTGATGATAAACAATATTTAATATGGCGCCTAATAACGACTAAAAAGGAAGAAAATACAGATATAAGGTAGGACTAACCATTGACGTTATAAGAATTACTGGGTATTTTAATCTGTTTATCTTCTATGTGACTAAATTGACAAGAGATCTATTAATGAACATGTTTAATTCTGTGTTCGATTTGCATGAAGAACTTCAATGGTGGCCCATATACCTGTTGTAATCTTAATCATCGTGGGCTCATAACTCAAAATGGCAAACTAGTTTCTAATTTCTCGTTGTGCACTCATTCAGGATGTTGTTACATCTGTTACGGCACCAAAAAAGTCTTCATTGGAAAGGATATGTGATTTTTGGACGTTATTTTTATGTTTTACATAATAAATGAAGGCTGATAGAAAACTTTTAGACTGATTTTTGGCCAACAAAAACATCAAAAAAGATCCCCAAGTTACCAAGGAGACTAGCCTAAGTGGAGAATCACCTGAGACCTTTAGACCATTACAACCAAGTAATGATTTTTTATTCTTAAATCAAATATTGCATGTAACATCGTCGACAAAATGTTTTTCATTTATCAAGGAATTGCTTCTCAAAATTATTTTATAAACTGTATTAGTTACAATTAAACTGTATGAAATATTTTGTATTAAATATTTTAATGATGCATTAAAAAGCATCTAATTCTTGCTTTGGTTTCTTTTTTTTTTGGCTACGGCCATTTATGGACAATGGAAAAATAGGTGATTATATTTTATACTCTTTCGGACCGGAGGTGCTGTTATTCTTAATCCGGCACAGTGGCAAATTAATTAGAAAACTGCAAGCGATTTCTTTCTCAATATTTATGACCCCATGAATTTTATTAAACACAAGCGATGGATATTGATTAAACAGGCTGGATCAAGAGATTCATGGCATAACACCAATACTATGTCTCTCTTTTTCAAAATCATGAAAAGGCTTATTGAAAATCAAATTTTACTCAAAGTCACACTGATTTTATATCAAATTCGAAAACTTTTCCCGAATTAACAAATTAAATATTATTCAATCCAAAAATCCGAATAGAAAAAAATGCAATGCATATTATCTTCGGCATAGGATTTTTTCGATCTAATCCGAAAATTACATACGTGCCATACGTTTTACCCAATCGGTCTCCGATTCTCACGCTCTATCTATGGTGCTCCTCAAACAGCTTTCCCTCTCCCTCTCGCCCACGGTCTCATGTCACTCCATCACCAGGTTTACCCCCTTCCTTTCCCGAATTCCTCTTTCCCAAAGTCCTCCCCATTCCGCGGTCGAAGAGTCTTTTTACCTCCCCTTCGACCTCGACCCTCCGACCCTCCTCTTTCCCTCCATCTACTTCGCACCCCAATTCTTTCCACACGCCCTCCCCAACTCTCACTCCACTTCACCCGAGCCTCGTCGCCGTGGGCGGGGTCTGGATTATCGCCTCTCACTCCTCCTCCCACCCTCCATGAAAATTTCTCCCGTTTGCACGTCAGTAGTCCCCTACTCTCGCCCTCTCCATACTCCACCGTTCCCAGTTAAGTGGACTACTCACGCTCTCGCTATTCGAACTCCGCCCGAAATGAAATCGCGCTTACGTGGCCATCCTGACAGGATCTCATTCTATCTATCCATCCCTTATTTACCGTCCCTCATTCCCGACAAAGTTCATAATTTTCTTTCGCTCTCCTATTCCCTCATTTTTTAACCTCGGGGGTGAAATGAAAAATAGAATACTTTCCACCGACGTCTCTATGCATTGGGGGGAATTGATAGCCGGAAAATTTGTGAGTCGTCCGTGGCGTCCTGTGCATTCTGTTGGGTGAGGACAAAACGCAGGTGCCCGGCCTAAAGTGCGGGCGACGAGGGCCGCATTATCAGGTCGCATCAATATTTACCTTGAGCAGATAACAAAAACACGGAGAGATAGTAAAACCCTATTTACCCCTTCTGTACAATGCATTTCTAGGCCAAGATAGTGTATTTTGCTCGTAACGTCGAATAGAATGCGGATAATGACATTTTTGCACAGTTAACACTTTGGATTAAATTTCATAGTAAACGACCCTTTTAATTTTAGGAAAAAATATATGATAAAATTGTGGTAAAGAATCAACGGGAAGACTACTATTTGTCAATTTGATTTTGTGTTTCCCTAATTTGCCATTGGCTTTAAATAAATGCAGTCCGTTTCTTCTTAAAGTATGCGGAAATTCGTAAATTAAAAATCAAAATAAATAGTTATCTCAGTTATTGCACGCATTAGCTTAAAAGCTAATCTTCAGCGGCACCTTGAGAGGAATGTATAAGTCGAGAACTAGGTTATCGAAAAATTCAGTTACCCTGAAGCACTATGCCTTTGAAATTTATAAAGGAAATCTGAGAAGCATTATGAATTGTTTTCATGATAACCTGTTAGCACTTTGGTTTCATCGTCTTTCTCTCGAAAATAGGTTCTAAGAATTATGGAGTATCTAAAATCAATAACTGATGCGTTATTTATCAAATAATTCCCTCTTGTATCTTGATGGAGATCCTAGGAGACTTTATACATTGATAACTTCGATGAATTAGGAATACATAGTACTGGATAGTTCGAGAAGGGACCATTGAATTTATAATCCTTAGTACATTTGCCAATCCTTCTCGAGATTACTATCCCAGATGTTTTCGATCATCTTTCCTATATTGTAACAGTTGTAACTATTTAAGTTAAATTTGACTTTTCTCAAGCATACTTGAAGGTAGGCTGGTGGTAATGATGGTTTTTGGTAATATTTTTTTGGCAAGTCTACCATTAAAGATAGGTTTTAGATGGATCTAGGCTAACCGCCACTACGTTCATAAGTTTCACTCAACATGACACAACATGGCAAACTAAACTGCAATAAACCCATCTTGAATTCCGCATACAATCTGGTACCCTTCTTTCCATTCACCATACCTATATTTACTTCCCTCTCCCTTGCCTGCCTAACGTTCTCTGCCCTGCCGATTCTCAATATTCAACATTCCATCTCCAATTAAAATGCTGTACATTTACCTTTACTGCCTTATTTGGATTTTTCCTAACAATCCTCTTTCCTCCTCCAATATTACTAGAACTTCTTTGTTTGCTTTTATTTCTGTCCATTTGACTTTCTGGATTCATATCCGTACCTACATCTCAAAACCCTCCAATCTACACCTACCATCTTGCCTCAAAGATCAAATTTCCGTACCATACAACACTACGCCTCTAAGCAAAGCTTTCATTAAACTTTTCATTCTCAACACCAAACTCAACATCCTAACTTAATGTCATCAATTCCCTCACTTTGCGTCAAACTTTTCTCTATCTAACGCATTCTTCTTATTTCTCCACTACTTTGATTGATTTTTGCTAAAAAAAATTCCTAGATAATTAGACCGTGTCATCTGCTCTATTTTATACCCTCGAAATGCAATCCTCTAATTTTTATGTTTAAATTAACCCTCTCGAAAATCTAATTAACTTTCATTTACTTACATGTAATCTCATTATATACCTATCATACAGATTTATAATGCGCTCAGCTATGATCTCAACCCTTTGACTGACTGAATAACTACAGCTTGATTTTCTGCAAATCTGACTTTATGGAACCCTAAGCTACTTTAAGTTCCTACCTCCAGCTTCCACATGCCTCATTTGCCATATCCTCCATGAATTCGCTGAAGAGCATGGGTGATATTGAACATCCCTGTCCTGCCTTACCCATCTGCTTAACACTGTCCATTCTCCGACTTTCAATCCGTCATACGCATCTATGTAGTATTAGAGAGACAGATTTTGGTTAAGTCGCTTATACCTTTTTTTCTGTATAGATTCATTAATTTTACCTAGGTAACTCTTGAGCTCCTACTCAAAAGTCACGAAGTTACTACATGCATCGTGGTTGTACTCTTTTCTCCATCAATGGACTCGCTGTGTACTATGACATCGAGTATATCTCTCCCTTTCTGTACTCAACCTGATCTTCCCTTAAGTTATCATTAGCGCTCTTCTGGAAACTTTAGTTGGTGGTCTTAAGTACAACTTAAGCTGCGTGCGAAATCAAACTTATTGCTTTCTAATCGTTATGCGCTGTTGCTTTTCGCTTGTTTGGTATGGAAACTAATGATCTGATGAATTCTGGCCAATCTCTCCCCTCATCAATGATACGAATACAAATAAGTCCATAAAAATTATTCCCTCCCTGTCTTTCTTAGACTTTAAGTAGTCCCGTGTATCATAACTGCCTGGTTTAATATAATTTCTTTTAATACATTTAATATCTCACGATCAAGCATGCCTACACATAAGTTACCTTCGTCGTATTCTCCTTCTATGCCTAAAATTTCTGGCCTAGTTGGTGGTATAAATTTTCACTCAGAATTTTTATGATATTTTATTTTCTGAACTAAACTTTTAAATAAATATGTTTGGATGCATTATATGGACAATATATTATATTAGTTCATTGTCATTCCCTGTTATTAGCTGACACTAACTCTTAGAAACGAAAGATAGATTAATGATAAATGGGAACAACCTTTGCTGCGGGTGTGACCCAATGTAAATTTGATCAATATCAGAGTTCTCTAAAAACGGTATAACCTTTCTTATTGTTCATAACAATTTGCAAATAAAAATATATTTGACGAGGTTTATTTCCATATTTTTATTTTTACGACGCTTACTTTCTTGCTGTTGACTGGAAATAATTGAAAAAGAGTGGTTGCAATATCACAGATCACGCACGCTCTGATGGTTGTGTTAAGTACGAGGCTGTCCTTTGAGGGTGTTTTTTCTTTGAAAAAAAGACCGAATCCCAAGAGTGCGTAAAGAATGGTCATGAAAAAACTACTAAGAAACTAATGTGCAACAACGCGGAGGATAAAACGGGGAGTGTAAAATACGTGAGCAAGATCGGTCACAAGAAGGATGGGGTCAGGGCGATAAAAACGCTGACGTCACTCATAGGATGGGGGAATGCTATAGGGTGTGGCAAGGAAATTCATGAAGTTAGGGGAGGAAAATAGACTGCATGATAAGGACATCGATGATTGTCTATTTATTTGAAATATGGACATTTTTCGTGTCAGCGAGTACGTTACAACAAATATTGATTTTTATATTTTACCAAAATTTTAAGTTTATTGCTTTGATAAAAAAATTCCGGAATAAAAAGTTTGACCATAAATATAGCCATAAAAAAGAAAACATTTCAACTCCAATAATTTAACTTACATCTAATATTAATTTTCTAAGTTGACCCCTGATGGACCGTGCACTTAACAATCTCAGATGATTGGCCAATTGGTAAAGAATGCGTTGGTGATGATTCATTTAGGGTTTTCAAAATGATTGACATGGTCATTCAATCAATTATTTCCAAATAAAGATAAAAAAATCGCCGATATATTATAATTATTAACTTAATACTCTTCTACATTCCATTTTGAAAGATAATGTTACCATTCCTTTGGCTTCTCATTACTCCTCCATTTCGTTATTTTAGTTATTATTTTAGTCACATACATAGGCAAGACGAGCTTATACTTCCCAAGAAGAAAAATAAGATGAGTGTTAGAGAAAATAATTAATACATTCTAGGCTACTTAGTATTTTAAAAATATTCTAACCCTAGCGGGAACATTTCCATTCATTCTTATCACTTATCTATTGCGGGAAAATTTTGAAATATTTTGCACTTCATTTGGTGACTTAAGGGGAACATTGCTGACATTAAGGAAAAAATAAAAATATTGATGTGGAATACTGGGTATGGTAAGCACTCCCTGCCACGCACTCTCTATTGGTGGCTCGCAGGGTAGCGTGTGCACGTAGTAGGCGCCACGTGAGAAGACAATAAAATAATTACTGCCCTTTCGCACCGCCCATTTCAGCCCATAAACAAAGTATCCCATAGATAATACCTAGTTGAACGAATTTCTTGTACCATTAAACTTGATGATACGAAGTTGCAAAAAAAACCTAGTGTCGTTTCGACAAACAATTATACACTCGTACATACATATACAATTACATGTATTATTAAAGCATGAATGTAGCTCAACCCACTATGATTGGAGTGATTGAAATGCAGGAAGTAAAAAAAATGTACTTAAAATATTGAGGGTGAATCGTAAAATTTTTAGAAGCTAGCCGTAAAGTATTAGAGGAGAAGAATTAACTCTTTTCGATCTCGCTCGGCGAAGTAGACTTTTGGGAAATAATATTATCTGCTCAGTTTTAGATACCCGCTCACTTACCAGCACTTTGAAATACTATAGTTAAAGCTTCAATTACCAAATTGAATTCAAGAGAAATGTTTTTGGTATTCTGAATGACGGTCCTTTCAAACAACCATTTTTTGTGCCAATAAAAAAGAGTTCACTTCATGAAATGTGAAATGAGTGTGGATGATGCGATCTCCGCATCAAGAGAAAATTGTTTCATTTTATTTCACTCCCTAATGGATCTTTCCAGATAATAGGTAGAAGAAGGTTAATTGAATTTACAGATATTAGCTGTTTCCGTGTTATTTATAGATGTATAACTAAAAATAAATATTCCCCCGCAAATGAGATCATAGGAAAATAAAATCATGCCAAAAATCTAATAAAATGACATCCTCATTATGAATAAGAAATGTGAACACTTATCTACATTCCAGAAAAAAGCTTTTTTTCACCAGTTAAAAATATAAAAAATGTTGTTCAGTGGATATTTTCCACTCAGAGTGATGGCAAATGGATGCCTAAAGGAATTGTAAGATTAACTTCTAGTGTAAGCTGGCATTACTACGCCGCAATAGCACCCAGTTGGGTTCAGTTCAATGCTCTCATGTATTCTTGACAATTTTCCTTTGGTTTGTAATGAAATCCTTCCAGATAAAGTGTTTAGTCTTATTATGCCAAAAAACAGATGGAATTCAAAGTTTTTCTTCTCCCAAACGCAATAATTTAGTAATAATTAATTTAATAGGTGCAACCCAGCTCCCCCCATCATTTAATGCTTCACCATTTGGAATCCCTTAAAACGCTCATGCCTTATTCCTCAGATTATTCAGCATTCTGGGTTTGCATTGGCTAAAAATTTTAACTGTCTCGATAACACTTATGCTTTTTCTGATAGACCTTAGTTAAATCAGTTAACCATCCCTAAAAGTTTTTTACGTTCGTGCGATGTCTGAAAATTAGAAAGCTATTCAATCTCCATATAGTATAGCATTCTTGCAGGTTGACTAGATCGCTATCTTGCACATTCTCAAAGTTGAGCTACGCAGAAGGGAGAAAGGTAATATGAGCATTCGGCGTAATAAAGTGAACGGAAACGCTTCTCCAAGCGTAGAAGGGAATTTCATTACTTCGCAAGCTTCCATTCGCTGAGCAAGGAGCGTCCTGTATGCAATTTACCTTATTCAACGTTAAATTCTTCTCACCGCCTTAATACCCATTTTTCCATTTTCAACCTTCACTGAATCCTCCCAATCTCCTTTTCATATCCTCCCACTTTTCTTCTCAAAACAATACCCCTCACCAATTTGGAAAATATATCTCTTTCCTCTCTTGTGTCTATCATTTGGTCTTGGGATCCAAAAACCTACCTTAACCTACCTTAACCTATCTACCTTAACCGGTAGATTACCTTGTACGATATGTATTTTCTTCCTCGTCGACATTTTACACTATTCCCACGTGTTCGTATTACTCTCTTGCACACGACTAACGATGCATTATATTGTCGTTAACAGGGTTAATTTTAGTGTAAACAACTGAAAACCTAACCGCTTAGGATATGTAAAAACTTTTTCGGAGAATTTTACGAACGTTTTCGGGTTCGAGGAGATATTCCAGAAAGCCTCGCACGCTGCCGTCGCTCCCGTATCTCATTTTTCTCTTCACCTCTCTCTTTCTCTTTCCCTTGGTATTTTATTCTTTCCACCCTCTCCCTACCCTAGTCACACTCAAGGCTCCCCCCTCCTCACCGCCACCGCCTCACATCCAAGAGTTGAACCCCTCCACGTCCACCAAACCCTTTCCTCTTCTGCTCTTCGTCCCGCGCCAGTCCCATCGCTTCCTCGCCCGGCCGCTGTCCCTCGAGGCGCCGCTCTCACCCTTCAACCCCTCCCTCGCCCTTCTCCCTCTTTATCCGCGCCCTGGTCGCCGCCCTTAATCCCCCCATCGCTCTACGACCTCTCCCCCCTTGCCACCCCACGGCCATCGCTCGAGAGTGCCCGACCGCGTGTGTGCATGTCTCCCCCGCTTTCTTTTGCCGCTCAGGCGACTCGCTCGCTCCTCCCTCTCGGTGTGTGTCTGCGGGCATGTTGTGCCCTCTCGTCCGTTAAGAGTCCAAGTTGTTCGGAAAGTTGAATGGCGGTGCGGTCGACGGAGGAGGAGGGGAATGGAAAACTTCCCTCTACCCCTCTCTCCTCACACCTTTCGAGATGGATGATGAGAAGAGTGGGTTCAGACTCTTTTCTCATCTCTTCTTCAGGCTCTCTTTTCGTGACCTCGTGAAAAAGTTATCGCAGAACCTCGATAACTTGACGATTTTGAGAAGGTGAGGTAGTTTGGGAGGAGAGAGAGAGGGAGTAGCACCTAAAGGAAAATAATGACATTCCACACCACATGATATCCACATGTACATCCCTCGAAGTCCTACCACACAAGATGCGCAGTTTAAGCTCCTCATTTTTTTTGTGGCGATGAGAGTTAAAACTACTCGTTTCCTCTTGAACAAATTTCTCCCACCGCACGTAAAGTTACGAGTGGGATCATCCTCGGCGCATAAGCTCGCGAAATTAATTTCGAGAGTGCACAGTGCCTTTCGTTTCCCTCCCACTTCGTGGATCGTAGAAGAAATTATTTCGATGCCTAAGGCGATGAAGTGATTTCCTCGGTCGTGGCAAAACGTGAAATCTGAGATTCTTACATTATGCCCAATAGCCCTGTGGCAATTTCCTTGATTTTAAGCGCTTTGATGGGGTTGATCATTTAATGGACTGAGAAACGATAATATTGCCAGAATGAGATAGTGATACTATGTGATGAATGAGATGGTTAATACAACGAATAAGTACACATTCTTAAGAGATGAACAGTAAACGTAGAATACACCCAGGATAATCAAATTTATTACAAATTAGTAGTATTCCATTTTAATTGTTGTTAATTTCAGTCATTTTAATCACAAATAGCAATTGGTAGACCAATTGAAATATTTTTTTCGCTTGCGGATGTTAATGGAGTCCCATGGTCTTTTCATCCAGATAAATATTATTTTGGCTAATCTAGTTTTCTGTCCCATGTCTCTGCAAACTACCATATTTAAAACGTGACATGACTCCGCGATCTCAGTTCTGATAGGTGGATATTTTTCATACTAGAATTAGTCTGATCGCCTGCTATATCAAACATAAAAAATGAAATTCTATCCCCGACCCCGAAAGAAAACTTGTGTTAATTAGTGGTCGTAAATTTGAAGGATCTCTTCTTCTGAAATATTAAAGGATAACGATGCAGAATGGGAAGAGGAATAAGCAAACAAACGAAAAGTACATCGCATACAATTTCTATCGAATATGCTAAATTTCTTTACCTGCACGGTTTTTCGCTAGTGCATGCATATAATATTGATGACCTAATGTTTGAAAATGACCTATGGTGACCAATAACTCCACACTCTCTACATCTCACATTCTCGAGGCAGAGAGAAAAATGGAGACCGTTCCTTGTGGAGAAAAACGCCGCTTAACTACCACAGTGGGCTAAGCTTACTCCGTTAATTTTAAAAACCAGTTTAAAAAAATTATGTACCAAGTGGAGTAGGGAATAGTGTATCAACGGAGAGAATTTAAAATATGAATGGCAGTGGCGATTAACGTCACCCCTGGCATCATCTGTCTTCCTCTCTCACTCGGCCCCTCGCCTGAGCATCCTGCCACGAAGCTCATCCTCCATTACGAAACGGCTCAGTTTAAGTGCATCTAAACTCCAGTTGAGAGTCTTTCTCACGCTATTTTTGGAGCAAAAAAGCGTCTGTTCCTTGGCAACACTGTAAGAATTTAAATTATATCATCGTAAAAAGCATCAACTACGCGTTAATTCTTGCTGGATATTGCAATAAGATCTCATCAAGTAGGTGTATTGATTCGGTATAAGAGTGTTTCTGCCTCATTTTTCGCCTCATCTTCTGCCTTCATTTTTTTTAACGACACAAAAGATCATTTTCATGTTCTACAAAGAGATAAACTCTTGGCAACTAATTGTGACAAATGAGGGATTCGTATTAATGGACCTAAATTAGCTAAGACATTACGGGTCACGGGTCATTACAGGCGTCACTAAAAGATTTTAAGATCCGGAACTACCGTTTAACGGTCTGGAGATTAGGAAACTAACATTTACGACTATGACCGGGAAAGTATTTTACGGCATCATTTTAAAGGCATTCGTAAATTAATTTTTGGTCCAAATCGAATTTAATAAATTTATACGGTGAAAGCAAAAATTAAGATAGTTATTTTCTACATTTTTATCTCATTCATGGTTTTTAATTTTAAATTAAATATCTCCCTTATAGTGTACTGGCATGGTGTATCTAACGGTTTAAAATCGCAACGTGCAACTGGAAATTATGAAATTTATTCGATTCTTATGCAAAAAGCATTCATTCATGTTTGCTTTATTAGTATTGGCAATTAACACTTCTACACTACACTACCACTTTCAATGGCATCCCATTTTTTTCTTACCTTCTTGCCTCCATTTCTACATTTTCCATTCTACGGATCATTGGTGATGAATGGTTGCATGATTTGATAGTTTTTCTAATCTTCTTCTGAACTTATTACGATGGCCAAACACGCAAGCATTAGGAGGGTAATATTAAAAAAGTTCTTCATCATCTGCAAGGAGGTTATTTTCCCATCCGTAGAAAAGAAGAACCATCCAAGCGAAATTCTTTTTTTCCCATTTTTACATAATTCGGGCAAATGAGAAACATTTCAGTTGTGAAAGAGTGTAATGAGACAATCATAAGGTTCCCTCGAGAATGTTTCTATTATAGACAAACGTAATTATTTGATCTTTATGGTTGATCATTAGGTATAATACACATTTTTCATTATATTCTATTATTCTCGATTCAGCTGGATGTCTTCTTTTCAGAAAAACAAGGGGCGAAAGATTATCTGCAGGAAGGGACGTTGTGAGGTGACGCAATTTAATTTTAATCAAAGATCACTTTGGGAAATGACCTCTGGTGTCGGATCAGATACTGCCATTAAATGCTCCGTATCCTCAGAAGTCATACTTTGGAAAATTACTTCATAATCACAGTCATTGGTCCATAAACGGCTCCATTTGAAAGCCACATTGACTACTTATTGGATTGCCGTTTGTGTGACCGAATGAAAAGTTGCGGAATGCAGTTGTCCTTAGTTTTTGTGTTAGGTGCATGGCTCTAACCATTCCCTGTACACAGATAATACTTAGCATGCGTGTTTTATAACATTAGGGGTAACGCGCTTTTTGAAATTGTTCTAAATGGCGTCTTCATAAAGGAGCTAGATCATCGAGTAAATATGAGATGCCTACAATGTAGGGAACGGAAATTGTGCGTCAATAAAATATATATGGTATTTTTTTCTTTGGTCCGAGAAGTTGCGGAAGAGATATTCGTTGAAAATGAAAACCTTTTATTGACATATTTTTGGTTCTAATGACCCTATTTAATTTAAGTTTGCGAAAGTACTATTACCGTGAGAATGAGTGAAATTAGAAAGATTTTATTTTAATATATGTTATATTTCATCCAATATGTTAAGTTTCATAAATATTTAGTTTTCAGATATTTTAAAATCATTAGACATATAAAATATTTATGAAAAGCATGTAACTACGGGCATGTCAAAAATATCAAATATTTAGCTAGAGTAAAACAGACTTTAATGGAAGGATAGTATATATTTGCTACAGTTTATTCCGCTGATCTATATTTAAACACAGAGAGATAAGGTGCACAGGAAATAATCTGTTGCAATTTTCCATTCACCCTAGTCATTTATTGAAATTAAATTTGGCATCCTTGAAAGAATTATTAACACCACAATAGTAATCAATATGGAAACGGGGTTAAAACCGAAAGCTTAAAACCCTTCGAATAAACGTTAATGTGTTTACAGGCGCATTTCAATGTTTCAGCAGTCCTCTACAGGCGCTAAAGTCAAATAAAAATATAAAGGACCAGAGCCTTGCCTGTCGCATGCATAACAGGAGATTCATTGCACTGTTTTATTTCAAAATCAATACGGTCTTATTCGAGAAACTTGCGTATTGTATTATACATGTATCATAATTAACACCTATGCACTATCAAAAATATATATAATTAGACAGAATTACCTCATTACTGATATAGTAGTTGCATGGATTTATTTGAATGAAACAATGCATAGAAACTGGTGCAGATTATGAACCGAACAAATTAAATTCCATTAGCGTCACTTGTTTATGTTTCCTGGTTTTATATTGTCATATTCAAATGTCATATTTTTGGGTCTCAATCTTTCTCGAGTAAACACGTGACTAATGATACAATACATATTTTAGAAAAATCCTATTTCCATACTCAGGTTTAAGATCTGACATCTCTACCTACACTTTACTCTACGACCTTAGAGCAGGGTGTGTGCAAAGACTAAGAATTGACCGATTTCAAAATTTCATTCGAGACAAATCCATTTTTAAAATTGAATATCGACTACCCATTTTCAAATCCGAAGCCTCCTTTTTTTGCATCGGTTTTTGAATCGTGATTTCTATTTAAGGGAAAGCATTATTTAATTTTTTATAATAATTTGAATCGGTTAGTTGTGTTACTTTTTTTACCGACGCTAATGCACCTTTTCCGTTATTACAAAATTTTAGTGGCTGGTGGTTTCCTTTCCACAGGTTTCCACTTTTACATCCTGGATTTAGAGTGTCGGTTAACACATTTGCACGAATAAAATTACGCTGAATATGTACTTTACAAGTTACAGCTGAACAGTTATATATCTATTTTGTATGCATTAAGGTATTCCTATATCATTCTAAAGTACATCTTACAAAGAACCCTTTTATGACGCATGTATATTTCACAGAGGTCATAAAGTCTTCCGTAACTATTGCCATACCATTTTTATAATGCATTTACAGGTATGCATCATTTTCGAGCTCAGAAATCCCTGTTGTCTATATACAGTAATGGTAAGTGAATACACTGTCACGGTTTCAGGTGCTTACATTTCACCGAACAAAAAAACGTCCAGTAATACGTGCAAATGTGTTACACAGGGTCCACTATAAAAGTAATGTGCATTATCAGGGAAAAATAGCTTTATTGATATTGAACATAAAAAGTCGCGCGGAGCCAAGTCAAGACTATAAGGGCACTGGAGGGATCACTGGAGTTCCCATGGTTCTCCGGACCAGGAAATTGGTGATGATGAAGGACGTGTGGCTGGGGGCATTGTCATGGTGGAGCTTGACCGTGTCTTTGATGTCAACCCTCTCGCACGCGACCAGGCATTTCAATCTCTTGACCACCTCCAGGTAAATGTGGACATGCTTAGGGTGTCAGCAATTTGCTGGATGCTCAATTGACGATTGCAAAGCAAAAATTCGCGCACACGATTCATGTTTTCATCTGGCCGTTGTTGGGCGTCCAGAAATTCGAGGGGTACTCGAATCCATGAACTTTATATGATTCAGCCAAATTCTAATAGTTTGATGCCAAACCTACAGTAGGGACCATCCTATATGATATGGTTGTGAGGAATCATGAATGAATCACTCATTGTAAGATTGGTAGAGGACACAAAAAATCCCTATACAATTGCTTGACAGACCTCGGCATTCATCTCTTAAATACGTAATATCTCACTGTATAATTATGAGGTGTTCTCATAAATAAAATTTTAGCCTACAACATAAGAAATAGTATGAGTCATGGTTGTTAAATGGACTCTAAGCCATTTTGTTGGATCGATCCAGAGGGTGTTTGGATTGAAATTTCAGTTCGGTGGAAACAAACGGAAAGAAGAGCGAACGAATGTGGAACGAAATGTTTAGAAGTAATGTCCGGAGGAACGAAGAAGATTATAAATGGTTGGATATCATCCATGGGGAAAATTATTTTATTTGGATGGCCCGAGAAATTATGATCACTAATACTGATCGAATAATATTTAATATTTGGGGTTAAAAGAAAAAATATTTTGCATTAAAATATTTTTTATTTGCAAATATATTTAATATTTTTGGTAACTCAACTTGAATTAGTGCTCCTTTACGATTGAAATGTGCTGCTTTTTAACTACACTCTGTATTTTTCTTAGAATTTTGTGGAAAAATAAGGACGTGTAATCAAGGGAAACGGAAAATTTATTGGTCCAAGTGAGATGGGGAATCAGGTGGGTGTACGAGTATGGTCTTTCATGCCGAATGCATACAAGCTATAGAATTGGTTTTTAATATTTGAGTGAAATCATTCCGGAAGGAAGGTTACGCCACTAGAGAAGTTTATGAACCACTTACTCAAATGTAACACAGGATTTATTGAGAATGAACCGTCTATCTTTCTTTGGAAGATGGACCAGTCACTGAGCTCGTTTCTCAAAGTTAAAAATCAACTTTAAAGACTTCTGAAGTCGGTCTTAAATGTGACGTAAATTTATCATAATAGTACACTATGAAATGCAGTAAACTAAAATGTTCATTTATTGTCATTAGCAGACTGTCTGTGCAAACTTCAGGAAATTATAATTGAACCTGCAACTTCGATATATGGACCTCCGATCTTCTGTATGAAAACATTACTGGGTGCATCTTATTTCTGTGAGACACAGATTTAAATGCTTACCAATTTATCATAAAAAACTTTTGCTTGAAATATTTTTTATCGGTTAGTAAAATCCTTAGTTAAGTTTCCCAGCACTGAAATAATTTAATTTGGAAATTCTTTTCCCAACGGACGAATTTCTCGAATATAAAATGGCGAATGAAAACCTGAAATTAATTTAAATCCAATTATAAGAAGACTTACGTCCTACTGAATTATGGAACCCTGGCCTTCTTTAATTACGAATATTACATCGCACGCGCTTTTGACTATTTTATAGAGCCAGTTCCAAAAATTAAATATTAGGGTTAAGGTAGAAAATAACCATACGGCTTAAATACCTGTGCGAGGGTAGTTTAAAAATTTCTCGGAATCACCACAAGAAATCAACGTTAGCATGACGAGTTTCCCTCTTAGTAATAGGTATCCCTTAATGAGTAAATACGAATGAGTCTGTGCTCTGAGGAGATATCTGTGTTGCGAACGCCTCTCTGTTATACCCATGTAGCAGTTTGTAAAGATGGTTAAAATTGACAGTCGAGCAGTGATTAAATACTTTGTAAAGAAAAATATAAAAGCAAAGGAAATTCAGGCCGACTTTCGGAACACTTTGGGGAACTCTGCTCTTTAATAATAAATTATTGACAAGTGGACAAACGAGTTTGAGTTTGGTTGGGACAGCTTAGATGATGATCGGCGTAGTGGTCGGCCGAAATGTGCCACCACCCCAGAAAATGATTGCAAAAGTTCATCAAATGACCATGGCGGATCGCCGACTGAGAGAGCTAGAAATCACTGAAGCTGTCGGGATGCCATCTGAATGAGCATATCACATTTTTAACAGTGGTATTGGATATGCTAGATGGATGCCGCGACTCATGTCGCAGGATCACAAATGCATCAGAATGGAAATTTCCGAACAACGTTTGACCCGCTTTAAGAGCAGCCATCAAGGTTTTTTCCCCATTTGTGATCACATATAAAATTTGGGTCCACTTTTATATCCTTGAGACAAAAGAACAGTCAAAGCAGTCGAAAATTTGATGCACCACCACCAAACAAAGCAAAGGCAATACGAACGGCCGGAAAGGTTATGGGTTTAGTTTTCTGCGATGCGAAACATATTCTGCTGACGGGTCATCTTCCATTTGGTCAACAAATTACTGAACAATTCTAACCGAACATCTTGAACCAACTACAGCTAAAGATAGAGGATGTGGAGCTATTGGCTGTTGAACAAGTTGTCACAAGGAAAGAAGAAAATCCTATAGCCAATAAAAATGCAGAAGAACTCCAAATTATTACAAACCCTCAGATTCAAAACCCACACAACCACTGCTGATATTCACTTCCTAAAACGTTGCAAGAAACGCAATGTATTTCCTAAGTTCATGAAAATCACTGCTCCTAGAAACAACCTTAACGCCTCGAAAGCTGTCCTCTTAGCGAAAAGACACTGGTTAAACACAGAAATCAAACAAAAAAAAGGAGTTCTTCTGCATTTTTTATTGGCTATAGGATTTTCTTCTTTCCTTGTGACTACAGCTAAAGATACAGGAAAAAAGGCCAGGTTTGGAAAGAAAGAAAATCTATTTCTTCAAGTAAATGCACTCTCACACACATGTGCCATGGAAAGAATACGTGAACTACGATACGATTTGTACCCACACCCGCCTGATTTGGCTCCATTACGTTTCTTCCTCTTCCCCAACACTAAACTTTTCCTCGGTGAACGGAGATTCTCTTCAAACAAAAAACTAACAGCCGAAGTAGATGGGTGTATTGCAGGCCTGAAGGAATCTAATTTTCGAGATTGGATTAAGACATTGGAACATCGCTGGACCAAGTGCATTAGTAAATAGGGAGACTACATTGAAAAAAAAATGTTTCCCTCATGTATGTCTCTTATTTCCCTTTCATTGGAACTTTTCAAATTACTCTCGCTTGAATTAAACAGCTGTTATTAATTTAAATTACTGATTTGATTTATTATAAAATTTCCTCATAGTAACTCCGTGATTCGCAAATACGATAGTTCTACGTATATTCTAGACAAATTTTCACATATTTGTTGGTGTCAAAGGAAAGAATTCCGTCGCTATTGCTTTGTTTAAAATAATAAAAGAACAAAACATTCATGCAATAAGATATTCAATCAGGCTGATAATAATTAAAAACTAATGTGGTTTCACTCCGATATTTACAATTCATATTTTCAAAGTGAACGACGTTAGATATTTCTTAAGGATACCGTGAGGACAAGGTCGAAAATAATTTATGGAATAGGTGTGAAGTTAGTTCCTTATTCTGATGTCTGTGGAATTTACAGTCCATTACACATTATATTATTACATGTGACATTAATTTTGGTCATAGGTAGATAGGGATATGAATTATAAGAACATTATGATAAAATATAAACAATAATTTTAAGCAATAAAATTTGTTTCATATCTTTCTGATATTTCTTATGTCACTACTAATGGGCGCTGTTTTCCAGTCTGCCGAGGGCTCGGCTACTGACCGGAGGGCACGGGTTTGATTCTCCGGAACACTTCAGGGCACCTTCATCTTTACCCAAGCTGGCTAACTTTTCGAGAGTCTGATTTTCCTGGGAAACCACAGTCGACACAGGGCAAGGAATTTGCCACCTACCCTATGATGGGTGACTTTCACACGACGTTAGGGATTAGCACTGCGTGAGCTCTGCCCTAACCTATCAAACCGACCTCCGGGTTGATAACTCTGTCTCGTCTTTCCATGTTACTAAGTCGTTAAGTTGTAAAGTTTTAAACGCAAAATAATTTTTAGATTTAGAGAGAGTTACTCCACGAACAAATGGTTATTATGATTTCATGTATTGCAAAGATCGCTAGCACTTTAGTGGGATTGAGATATATGAAATATATGATTTCCGTCCAGAAAGTAACTTACGTTTGCGTTTAGTGAGCGAAGGGGTGGACCGAATGTTTACTGTATTGACAGACACCCATTAGGGTAGTACGCCTCGATTTGCAGTATTTGAAAGGACGCGCCGCGTGTTAACAGTAGTGAGTAGAATTAATGAACAATACAATTGGAAATCTCGCATGATGTAAAATCCGTTTAGTGATAAGACTGGCAATAAACTTCAAAGCTGCTGACATTCATCTGGTAATTTGTGCTGCGCCTCTGGTAATTCTGATGTCTGGTCTGGTGCCTCTGGTAATTCTGGTAATTAGTGATGAGTGACAGTGTTGTGCATCAGTGGTGTCGTTAGTTTAAGAGTTAACGGACATATGAACCTTAATTACAAGAATCACAGATCGCACTTCACCACTCGCGAGATTTTCTATTGCAGCGCACTTTTTAACTGTTCGCGGTGAGCAAAGTAGAAGAACCACAGTCTGTACACTACTCTAGCAGGATGTGTACTGGGTGTAGGGACGTTTAGACACCAAGATGGTGGCCCTAGCTCTACCTACGGCCACGCTAGAACCGAAACGTAAGTTACTTTTTTGACAGCCCTCGTAGAACTTTACACTGTAAATAAATTATGAACATAAAATTCTGTGAAGTTACAAAATCCACGAAGAAATATGAATGGTGTTGACACATTTTGGCAATTATTTCTCACTCAATTGGCCATTTTTGATTGTTCGCCTTTAGTTCATCGATCAAACTGATAAAAATTCGATTATACAATAGTAACTGCACAAAAAATTTATTATAAAATTGAAGCTGCTAATTCCCTCTACAAAAAAGAATCTATTAGAAAGACAATGTATAAATAATCTTCGTGAGAGCTCCTACTTTAATTTTAATTTATTCAATTAAATTTAAAAGACAATCCTATTTTAGTGGCAAGCGCCTCGAATTCGAAAATGGCTGTGGAATTTTAATCAAAAGAAAAAATAAATTCCGCAAAATAATAATTGGTGAACATTTGCAATTGTGATGGAAATTCACAACGATCGCATTTCAAGGCAGTGAGTCACCGTAACGAGAAGAGAAAAAAACAATTTTCCAAGGGATATATGTATATACTAGATATCTATTCCTATGTGCATATATATGTATATATACACACACACTCATACATATGTACATAAGTTGCGCCTCGTCGCCTTCCTTTCCCCCAAGTGGCTTTCCTCCTCCATTGAGATTCACCTGGTTTCCAGGCTTGCGCGACGAACCAGAGAAACTGATAAGAAAGGGCGGACCCAGTTAAGCCCGTTTCTTTCCGCCAACTTGCACTAGCGTCTTAACCACGAAAAACCCGGAGGGGATTTCCTCCTTTTCCGAGGAAGTGCTGCTACTCCTCGCCTTCCTCGCAATGGGCGATCGAAGATTGTTTCTTCCCTCCCTCCCTCCCCCTCTTCCTTCCTTCCCAATCGTTTCCCTCGACTCCGCGGAGCAAACCCCAGAATAAACCCTCGGGCTCACGTCGCGGCTTTCATCTATCTCACGCCACCACGATCGCCCAATCATTCGATCGCTCGGGTCGTTCCTCCTCCGCTCGTACTCTACCAACTACCACGCCATTCCGTCACCCACCTCGCCCCTCGCACACACACACACACGTACACAAACTCCGCCCTCCGGGTTCCCATTTCATCTTCTCGCTTGCGTCACTCAACTCTAACCCCCTACCGCACCAATTTCCCACTTCCATCCTTCCCTCTCTCTTAGCCTACATCTCCTCCGTCTTCCCCCCTTCTTCTCCCTTTCCTCTCCCTCTCTCTTTCGTCTCTCCCGTTAACCACTCCCCACCGGGTACCCCATCTACCTTCATCAGCCTAACAGGAGGAGCCTGAAAGCTTTAAACTTGAAACCACTCGCGGGTGGAAATAGTGCCCTTTAATGAATTATGGGTCCACGAAACGATTTCTAAAATGACCCAACTTCACTCTAAGCTGTGTGTATAGTCTCGCGAGTATTTCCTCTCCAGGGACTAAACACTCATATATCGATCGAAGGAAAAGTCCCCTTCCTGGAGTTGAAAAACAAGTTCAGCGGCGGGGTCTCGCTTGACTTAAGAACAGGAAAGCAAGGATTTTTATATGGAAATGAATTCCGGAGTTTATAGGCCAAAGAACAGGCATATTTCTTCAATGTTTGTGATGTTTACGGGGAAAAAGAAAATACTATTGAAAACAATATAAAACCTGAAAGAGCGGGTCTGGGTTTGGGGTGATAACTACTTATATTTTGGAAGGTTTACATTGTTAGTTTTCTCTTATAATGCTAAAATATCACATACATTTTCAGTGCAAACATTCGAAATCGTAATAGTAATAAATTTGAGCTATTCCATCGTCTTTTATTAGCGTATTATAATTGTCTTGTGATTTTACTGATCAGTTTACTAAAGTTAAACGATTATTACCGGTTTAAACAAATTGAGCTCTAAGGTATCATAAATTAATAAAATAAAATGAAAACTCCTATCGCTGTCATAATTTTACACCACTCGTCTCGCCATGAAAACAAAAATTTGTTGTGATGGTTTGGACTTACAACCTTTTGTTGCAAGTCCTTTATCCTTCAGTTCGCTGAGGTGGGCTACATTCTAGCCGAAATACGCGTATCCGATGCACACTCTCGTCTTTCCCTATTTTTTGCTAAATTTGCTGGATTTGAGTAATATTCTTCCAATAGTGAGGCCCTTATTTGAATGTGTGAGTGATTGATTTCCTGAGTGCTTGTGAGTGTGTCTGCTCTGTTTGTCTCTGGCGCAGAATTTATTTCCGTAAACAGTCACGGGTAGTGTGTATCTGTTCATAAACCCAGGTATCCTTAACGGAGTCCCTTTAACCCTGGGTTCAATCCCAATCCCAATTTAATCCCAATGATTCCAATGGGGGTTTGAGTATTTGTATCTGCAGTTTGTCACAGGCGAGGATGTAACATTCCCACCATCTACTGCAGAAAGGTGTTCTGGTTGGGAAGCTGTGGTTGGTTACTGTCGTGGAATTTCTTTTCTCACAGCCCATCACAACAAAATTTTGACGAGTGGCGTTAACTTATTACGGCTATCGGAGTTTTCAATTCTTTTTATTGATTACTACAGGCGTGAAGACGCATACATACACGGGAAGACGTACACATCTTTGAAGTTTATTTGTTCGAGGGTTTAGACTAAATAGTGGAATTTGTTGTTCGTTTGTTCATTACGCAAGTAAAAATAAAATTATGAAATAGACAAAACAGCATATGATTCTATTCTAAATGATTCAAAATTACTCCTCATTTAACCTACACCTTAAATAATGTTTAACAATCAGAATTATTCAATGAAGTACGATTTGGTGGTTTCTCGGGCCACCATTTGCCAAAATGTTATTAATCATTAACAAAAATGATTAAACTAAGAATAATATTTTCACAGTTTTGAGAAAAAGATGATTTTACGTGCTCTTATTTGATGGTTACTGAGTTATTACCCGAGAAGCTTGCTAAGTTTTGGAAACACTTAATAGCGTAATGAACTTGAGTATCTACTGTGAAATAATTTAGTTGGAGCCAGAGAAGACTTTGCCAAGTCCAGGTTAATAAATTTCGACATACGTGACGCCATTACTTAGTTATCTCGCCTCAAATAACTTTGCGACTTGCAGCGAACTAAATACTGCTTCAACTCAATACACTGAAACTGTGGCAGCCACGAGACGCTTGCATATTGACTTTGCGTTGAGGACTGTTGGTAGGTTTATGTAAAGCTTGAGCAGTAAGTGCTACAGAACACAATTAACTTCGTCATGGTTTAGTGAGAAAAAAACTCATAAATATTTCCCAATCGGCAATACCGGGGAGCGAGTAGAAGTGATTAGACAGAGCAACATCGCTTCGCGACCACGCTCGCCCTTTCACGAAGCAGCAGCAAGGTGGGAGGTAATATGTGACTCATGGCGAAAGGCCTGAGAGAATATACGGCACGGCGGAGAGTGATTCACGCACACATTGCTACCACGTTCATTTATTACTCTTTGGACGCGCGAAATTAACGAATTCTTAATGGGAATGGCTTGGCCGTGGGGGAGGAAAGAGAGAAATTATATGAGCACTCTTAATAATGAACTCAGGATGCTCATTACGGACGCTGACACGACGGTCATTATCCGAGGACATCCAAAAAGTTCGAGGAGAAAGAAGACAGGATGAGGGAACAAGTGAAACTTAGCCTGCGGAAGGGGCAAGTAAAACCAGCCGGTGCAGGGCCCAGCGGTTTTAGATCCCGGCTATATATCATTTACTCTCCGCTGCCAAGCCCACCAAGCTCGGCTGCTTCCGGCTCCTCCCTCACTCGACCACCCTCTGTTCTACGCCTCCACACCCCCTCTTGCCTCCCACATATTCTCCCGGCCCTGTCCCCTCGGGTACCCTCAGGCGGTTTTCCGTTCTCATCGGCCCCTGCTCCTCCCCCCCGCCCTTTCCCATCCACGGACCCACTGCCTTCCCTTTTCTCTAAGCGAATTCCAACAACTTGTTCCCTCCTCCATTCCCCATCCATCCAAACTCTATTCCCTTTAACCGGCAGAGGTTTTGCGATACTTCGCGCCATGCCATTAGCGTTCTAAAATCGTTTTGAGATTTCGGTGCGTTCCGCTAAACTTATCAAAATCAACATTAAAAGGGGAACCGTGACGGTTGCTGATGCTTCCACCCCTGGGGGCGGAAACGGGATGCTAATTGAGAATGCTATGGTTAAAGCTGCCTCGAAGGACGAAGAGTACACGTTTATCAGGAAAGTTTGAAGTTTGGGTCACACAGGTTTGGAATAGATAATGTGTGACACACGGAATATTATACCTCTTAGACAACTAGAATTCGCAACTAGCTTGGGCGTCCATTTCGTAACGTTCGGAACTTCGTGCTAGAGTGACACGTTAGTTGTCTTGCAATAATTAACATGGCTCCGCGGACTCCCTCTTATGGGTTTTTGCACTCTAATTGGGGATCCAATTGCGTAAGGGTAGAATCGTTAGCCATTCAGCTTCTTTTCCTTTTAAATAATAATATCAAAGGCCAATTTGAGATTGAGCTCACGTTTGATGATACGCATTTAATATTAATTGTAACCCAAGGGACATGTACCTGATAAATAATTAAAAGTAATAAAAAAATTGATGACGGAGTTTGATCAGGTTAAATTTAATAAAATTACCATCAGTTACGCACAAGAAAAATTTCACAATGACTAATGAAAGAATAATACGGAAATTAATATTTATCCAATTAATTCCAGTGAAATAAGCAATTTGATTTTACTTTTTGGGATCACTTACTTGAGATTTTTCAGCTAATATAGAGCTAGAATCGTTTTATATAAAATTACTAATGTTTATACTTCCTTGCGGTTAATCTCAAATTTAACTAAGTTAATGAAGACTTGACCATATATTTCACCACGAATCGCATCAGAATATCAAGTTAAGTGGAAGTCGAGTGAATGCCTCTAAGCTGTAATCACAGCATTCGCCTCAGCTACTACGCAATGCGTACATTCGTTGAATTGGTTACTCCCCGTTTTCCCTCTCTATTTCCTCCTATCGCTCGTGACTCCGACCTCCCCCGAAGTTCCCCACTCCCTTCACAACTGATCCACCATCACCGGTAACCTCCCTCCATGCCTTTACGCACCCCAGTATCCTCCACAACCCCCTCCCTTATCCAAGCTAACTCCTCTCCTCATTCTCTACTCCCCTGTCACGCCGTACATACCCACTCCCGTCTCCCATCCCCAGCTATTCTCTCCCACCGCTTCACCTTACCGTCCCATACCCGGATCCATCCCTTCACCACCATCCCTCCGCACACTCGTTCCCCTTGGCCATCTCGCTGTCCCTCTTGCCCCCAGCATCACCCACACTCCGCTGCCCGTTGCATCCCCCACCCATCCCATCCTCTTCCTCACTTCCGAACCCCTGGTCCCAGCCGTCCTTGACCCGCTTCCAGGGCGCGCTCGCGATCCTCGCAGGCGTCGGAGACTCGCCCCCGCTCCTCCACCCCTTCTACCGGCTCCTCCGCGTTCTCTCTACGCGCCCTCCTCCCGTAGATATGCCCCCCGCCCGCGCTCATCCCACCCTCTGTCTCCTCCATTTACACTCCACGCCCCTTCAACCCCCTACCATCTCCCCCACGTGCGCACTGAACACGCAGACCTTTACGTACGTACTCTCACTCAACCTTTTTCCGTTCCTGCAACATTTTTATGTCCACCGGAGCCTCTGCCGCCGCCTCGCATCTCTCTCTCGTCTCCCGAGTGCCTTTTCGCCGCCGCGGCCCTCCCCACCACCGACTGCCTCCACCCCGGCCACTACCTCTCCCATTCCGCCAACCCCATCATCGCGGAGCGCGCGCTCTCTCTTCTGCAAAAACCCTTTCACACCCTCTCACCCCCATCCCGCCATTCCATTCCGCGTGTCTCCACCGACCCTCTCCCCGGCGACCATTTACGGAGGCCTTTTGCTCTCCAAGAGGCAGGGTGCCACGGGGGGTGGGGGGCACGGGGAGATGTTTGGGGAATGCGGTAGGGGGTCGGCGGGGTGTGTCAGGAACGATTTGGGGGCAGGATTTTTTCCGACGTCGTCGCTGCGAGGTGCTTCTGTTCGATGCCCCGTGAAAGCCGGTTATCTTTTGGACCGCACGATCGACCCCGCGGATCGACCACACACCATAATTACACACATGCACGTACGTATGCACATGGGCGTATGAAGTGTCCGAAAGAGACGTTGGCACGATTTAAATCGAAAAAAAAATTTAGGGAAACAAAAAGAGAGATGGTCGAACACAGCACTCTAAAATGATACTCGAGATTTTACTTCTTGAATATAGTATATTGGTGGCACAACCATCTTCAAAGTAAGGGTTAGGGCCTAGCCCTTAATCTGAGCCCGTGAGCTCGTTTATATCTTTTCTTTTCTCGCCACCTGTTCTACAACTGAGTGTATGTGGCCGTAAAGAAAAAGTAATGGCGGGGAAGAAGGTATTTTATTGGAATGGAGAAAAGGGATAGCATGCACATAAAATACGAACTGGGCAAGGTTGAATACCTCAAGCAGATAACAAACTTGGTCCAAACCAGTGATCTAACCACAAATCTTTTGTTACCCGGAAATGTTCAGGATACTAAACTACCGAACGCCAATGAAATCAGCTGAATCAGCGGGGATTTAAGTAACCAATTCGGACTACCAACAAATTTATCCAAGAGATGGATTTTTGGTGCCAGCATCTGTTTAGTGAGATGAGCTTATTCTAGGAAACAGGTATGTCGGTGGTTTGATCCACGGTCTGAACCAACATTTTCCTCTTTCGACTCCACAACCTTTCCCCTACTTGGCCTTTATAAATGCATACTTTCCCTCTCCGCCAGTCTTAAAATCTCCAAAACTAAAGATTGTACTATCGTCGCTGGACGTATTTTTGCAAATTAGTTCGTATATACCCATCTTAATTGATTAATTTATACTAGTTATATACGAGCTATGCTCAAATATCCTCGACGCGCATAGTATACCTCTTTACTGCTGTATGACCCCCTTCACTATATTTTAGTCCTCTCTCGTTTATTCGCTCTTCTCGTTTGATAATAGGTAAAGCTGATGGGTGAAGAAGGTGGTCGGAACTGAGTGGAGTGAGTCTGCTTTCGCCCGCACCCTCTCCTAGAAGCCAGGAGTTCGGAATGCGCCGCCTCTCAATGGCCCTTTTAAATGTTTCAGCGTTCACCCATGCCGGGAATGCTGGATTTCCCCAAAGGGCCGAAACGACCTCGTCCGGGGAACATTCCTCTCTTCCCGTCGGAGAAACGAGTGTAAAACTATCCACCATACGATTCCCGAAATTCTCACGCCGGACTTGCTTTATCTCTTTGCTCTTTCTCTATCTCTTTGTCTCTTCCTTCCTCTCTTTCTCAGCCGATCTCTCAATTTTTACCACTCCAGCAAGAATGAACCTTTCTCATACACCCCCCCTTTCACCTCTAACCTCCTCTTCCCACGCCTCAGACGTTTTATTTCGCGGGGGAAAGGAGCGATGAAATTTCTGCAATCCCATTTCCACTTTCCCCGTTCCAGCTTTTGTCTTTTACGTCCTCTCCCGACTAGCCCCAGGGATTAAAAATTATGTTTCACTCTCCACCCGTCCCCTCCCTCCAGGAATCGGGATCCTCCTCCACGAATGAGGGCGAGAGTTGGACGCTGGACGTCAATTTATGCGGTGGGAGTAATTACGATCCGGATTCGTCGACAAATTTGGTAATCCTGGATTCACCCGCGCTTCTCACTCGCCTAATGCTTTTACCCCGGGGTGGCTTTTCAACGTGCCATTTCCCCGGAAAGGAAGTGGAGGTCCCGCCATGACTTTGAAATTTCGTAAGCACACGTAAAAGCTTGAATTTCGGGGCTGCTGTTAATTCAATCTCCACCACCCATCCTCTTCTTTCGGGTTGTTGCTCATGCGTGTGGAGGTCAAGAAGACAAATAAACAAATCCAAACGTTTCGTTGCAATTGTTTTAAAGCGTGTGAGTGACCGCAAATTATTCTAAGCAATCCTTCATTCTGTAAACATTCCTCTTTCTCCGTGAATGCATTCATGAACGAATTGAAGTTGATCCTCCTCTTTCGTGAGATGGGATTTTTACCCCTCCGTCGGGGCTGCTCTACCTTCAAAAACACATATCGAGAACAGCTTCACATTTACGCGCATTAAGAGAGTTTCTACCTCAGAAAATAATGATATAAAATAGATATAGACTCTTGGACAAAATAATGTACAGTTTAGCGAGTTCCGGATGTTCTAATTTTCAAATGTTGATTTCAATTCTACATCCTTCACCTACACGTGCGGTTTTTTACGCGTCCACTCCCGTGAAAACTGGGATTTCACCGTCAAAATACGAGTTCTTCGAAAAGTTTCTGAGGTAAATACTAGGATAAATCTAGTTGGACGAAAAATTCGGTGATTAAAATTTATATTTTTAAGTCCCAAGCCATGATGTGGTGCTGACACATTAAGTGGAGTATCTAACCAGACTCATGCGTGGAGTTGAAGAGTAAATATGCACACACAGCAGCAATATACTATCCCTCTCAGGATGCCTTCGTAATTGCTCAGAAAGCATCCTTAGAGCCCTTTAAACAAAACGAAACGAATCCCCTGAAGGAGAGAAGTTTTTAAAATTACTCTTGATCATAGATTGACTGTTTTTTCTAATGGAAAAATCAAAATTTTTCTTTTACAAATCCATTAAAAAACCTATTTATTAATTTAAAACTAACCAGTATTTTTCTGCAATGTGAAGGTCACCCTCCGAAATTGTAGTCTATTTAAATTATTAGAGGAGCTAAGTCGAGTGGTGGTTATTCACGGAGTGATGGTTAAATTACAGATTAAATCTCTTGCTTATATTGGAAGGATGTCTCTTTGCCGATGACAATAAAATAGTGATATTGATTCCTCCCATCATACAACGGCAGTTGTGATTATGCAAATAAAGTTTGACAGATCAAGTGCAGAACAGATATATTTATGATGTGATTTTTCCCACGAACAATAAGAGCGATGGCGTGCAAGGTACCAAACATGTATGTAAATTTTAGCATAGCATCAACATCTCCTTCCACTGAGGTAAGAACTTACTCCGTTGGATTCGTCTACTGTTACGCTTACGTGGTACACTGAAAACCACCCCTATGATATCCGGCAGGCGACGATTGAACACAAGTATTCAATATCCACATTATATTTTACAAGCAGCTTAAAAATTAATAGCTTGATAATTCAAATAATTAAAGTAACTGGGTTTACTATCAACGTTGAGTGAGTAAGTAATCATTATTATTATATTATTTATTAAGTAAATCTACCGTTTAAGGTAGGTTTTTGGATGGACACAACTATCAAATAAACATTTTGTGATTCCCCACCTAGCAAACTAATCTATATCAGATCCCTCTTCATCTCGGTGTACTTCTTTCCCTCCTTCATCCCGTCCAACATCCCTATCCTGTTCCTGCCCTTACCTCGCTTGCCCACCATTCTCCCCTCTATTACCTTCTTCAACATTCCACTACCGCTCAATACGCCTTTCACCCATTTTTCCTGCCTCCATAGGATTTCTCTCAACTAACCCCTCTCCTCACCCACCATCTCTAGTACTTCCTCATTTGTTTTAAGTAATCATTATTTTCGCTTTAATACTCGAGAAAAACGAGGCAGTGATTATAAATCAATAATAGTTGTGTATATATTGGGTACATAGATTGAAGAATTGTCCCATGAACAATTTCGACGGAAACCTTTTAAGTACATTTTTGTTCGTGAAAAAAATATAAAACTCGTTAGTTCTACATTCCATACATCTAATTTCTCAAATTTGCGAATCCTAGAGTAATATTATGGGATTTTTGATATCTTAATAGAATCTTTAGAAAAGAGGGTCATTCACAGAATATATTTTCATGGTACACGAAGTAAATCATGAAAAACTAAGTAGCGTACAATTTGAATTAACTGCTCAAAAGACTAACTATCATTGTTCTCATATTTGGCATGAAAACTTTCGTAGAACTTGTCACAAATGGAAGTTATGGGCATCCCATTAAAAGCCAGCCTAATTTTCTCCGATGTTAAAATTTTTTCAAAAATCCCAACCACCGGGTATACACCTTTTGGTTTTTGCAGAAGTACTCAAAATCAAAATTGTACCCCTTTTAAAAAAATTTTAGAGCATTATTTCCACGTTTTTAATGGAAACTTTTACAAAAGCTAAGGGATTAGCTATGGGATCTCCTTTTTCCTCGATTTCAACAGAGCTTTTTATGGACTAATAGATAAAATTTATTTTAATTGTAACCACCCAACTTAATAGAAACAGGGGGCATAACACTCATTTCGATATATATAGTTGATTATTTGACCACATTATTAATAAATAGGAGCTTCATTACGGAATAACAGTATTTTAAACAATCAATAAGAACTATGGCTACCCACATCCATAGCAGATACAGAAGTACAACTCAAAAAAACCGAAAAAAAATTATTCCAGTAAGACTGTTCCGACATTGGATGTAATATTCCCAGCACAAAAATGGTGGAAAATAAATTACGTCAAGAGATAAGTCCACATAGTAAGCAATCTATTCAAGCAAAACAAGTACAGAGCGGCATTATACACTAAACTAAATTTAATTAATACTCTGTTGCAACGAAAAAGACAAAGTTGGCAAGTTTAATAATGTGGTGTTTATGAGCTCAAGCGCAGTGATTGTGATTAAAATTGTATAGGACAAATGAAACGGTGTTTTTAAAGAAGTGCTGAAGACATAAAAAGCTTTGAATCAAGGTAGAATGTCACCATACGTATGTGACATTTCATAAGGCTCCTAAAAGAGTCTGGGTATTATACGGATTTTTTTTACCAGATACAGTGGGAGAGTAAGAGAGAGGGTAAGACGGGAAATAATGAGAATTTTCATTAAGATAAAATAGGGATCTAAAATTGTGAACAATGTTCTGTACTACCATTTTCAATTGGTTAATACCCTGCGTCTTCACTTATACTATATTAGAAAGATTTACTCTTAAAATAACAATTAACCCCTCTCTCGTTTGCCTTACTTAGGGGTAAAGCCCGATTAAGCTGAGAGTGATCCCTGATGATTCCTGGAAATATCCTCTTAATTCCTTTGTCTTCCTCCCATATCTCCCCATCCCATTTTATGCCTTGACTACCTCTAAAAGAGGAAAAAAATAAATGTTTGTGGCACACCTGAAGATGACGTCCGTATGTTGAAATCGGGGTTTTGAAACTAAAACAATTTACTGGAAATGAATGGCACAAAATTGAAAAAGAATTTTTTCGCCGAGCATCAGCGGATTTCTCCGTAAAAATAACGGTCGAGGCTTTTCCCGCACTTCTTTGAATAGTTACAAATTATTTACCTAAATGAGACTTAAAACCCTCATAATTCCTTCATTATATTGCTCTTCCAAGGAATTACAACGGATGTATCACCTCTGAATTCCACTTCCATCTTAACGTCTGTCCCCGACCCTTAGGTCTCGGCAACGTCCTCGAATTGTGGATTGGCTGAAACCTGTAGCAGTCTTAGAATAATTAAGCTATTTCTTTCAGCTTATCTGTCTGTGGCATTAATTATGTAAATTGCATAAACAAAACTTCCTATTCAAACATTTCTCTCTTTGAACTCCTTCGGTCTCCTGAGGAATAATACCTAATTTCGTTGCCGTCGGTCTTGGAAGGCTATTGTCTTACGTTTTCCCTAATTATAAGATCGTTCCGGAAGGATAGGTGGTCTTTAATAATAGTTCAAGATTTTATGGAATGTGAAATTGCACTATGTACAGCGTCTCTTTTCCAGAATGGGCACTCAGGTTAAATGTACAAACTGAAGTTGGTCCGGAGACAAAAATCCTAGCGGTTGCTTGCAAGGCACTAAAAAATTACCAAATATACTAAAGTACCGAACTAGCACTGTCACTGAATAATGAAAATTTTCCTGGTCGAGGAAAACCCAATAGCTTCCACTGAAGTAGCACTGATAATGGTCAAAATTCCGTCAATTATGCTTGAAAATATTTTCCCCGTCAACTTGAGAAGTAATCGTTTACCTGCTCCTATCTGTGTCTAACTCCTATGTTTCAGGCCATTAGTCATGGAGGTTTTCACTTGCAATGCCAAAGCAACGTCTAGTGCGCATTACGGTTTACTTAGAAAAATATCCCTAAACCCAGAATGATTCTCATATTCCTACGCATTCTTCTCAGCAATTCAATTAGGTCGCGCAAAAATAGTAAAATCATATTCCTTTGAGGGATTTTACTTGAGATACCCTCGTCATCATTTTACGGTAGAAATACCTTATTCCCATGCAAAATACCATTTTCATTTGATTGTTCGTAACTGCTAAAGAACAAACGACTCGTTGGCAGTTACTTACTCATTCACACGACTACAACCAATGAGACTTAGGGTATATTGTCCCGAATCCCAGGTCGCTCAATCCTCACAAGGAGGCACGCGTTGTATCAATCGATTGCACGTCCTGCCCATCTAAAATGCAATCGCGTCGAGACTTGTCTGGACGCGAAGAAGGATCGAATGGGGCACACGTGGGAAAGGAGACGGGAGTGATGGAGAGCTTAAAGGGAGGGATATGGGACGGGGAAAGGGTTGACGGGAGGGAAGGAAAGGGATAGCCGCGTCGGCAATATCCTGCCGACGCGACGCCGCCGCGTCGGCAGGATATTGCCTGCTGCGTGGTGGAGTGTGAATTCCAGTTGTGGAGCGACCTTGAAATGTCGAAGAGTTTAGCTCCAATCATGCACTTGTCATTTTTAAGGAAATGAAAAACTCAACTTAGGATTCGATCGTGACTTTTCAGGTTTTCATTATTCTTGGACCATCTAGGGATACGAGATGCAGAGAAGGTGAAGTCATCCCTCCCCCTCTTGGCGACACGGCCTCCCTCCCTTCTGTAAGGGCTTCCCATCGTGTTCCATGCCCAGTAGACGAGTGCGCAGCACAGCCGCCGAAAAATTTTCACACGCCGAATACGTTTTAGGGTCGGCGGGCCGCCATGCTGCCGCCACTAATCTCTCCGGCGCCGCGCTAGTCCCGGAAAGAATAGAACCGGCAACGAGTCTAGCCAGAACAATTCCATTTATAATGCACTCATACCGGAGTTTCGACGGTAGAGTCTGAAAGATTGAAAGGAAAACAAATACTGTCGCTTTTGTCACACAACAGAATGCGTAGAGTCTGAAAGACACCGCTGCAACGAATATTGCTTTCACTCCAATTGGCGTAAGAATAAAAATGTAATCAAGCCTTCCTTTTGGGTATTTTGGATGGGTGGAAAATAAAATGGTGGTTCATCTCGCACACCCAACCGAAGTTATATAAAAGTTTTAATCGTGGAGCCTGGCGTCTGCTTCAGCACAAAACCAATACATTTTTATTTTATTTGAATAAAAAGTTAAGATAAAATTTCTACGTCCCATATAATTCTTTCTCTAATATAATTGTTCTTGGTAAATTCATGTAACATGAGCATTGCTTATTTATTTTTTTATTTTAGCACCCTGCAAGCCACAGCTAGGATGTGTGGCAGGGGGTGAATCTACACCAGACTCATTTTGACCCGAATATGACCCTACCGCGGTCGGACAATGCTATTCTGATCTCATATCGTTCGTGGAAAAAAATGATATCTGTCCTACCCTTAGTCTCTCTAATTTCACTAGCATAATCTCTCCTACCGTAGTACGATTGGGGTAATAATGCATTTTAAATGTCACTGCTAATGAGACGTCCTTCCAATATATGCAAGAGATTTAATCTGTAATTTAATCTTTGCTCCTTGAGTGATTCCCAGCCTAGCTGCTCTAATATTTTGGATACGCTACTGAATTTATTATGACAACGTTTTACAAATCTAGCTCCTCTTCGCTGCAAGGAATCCAATTCGGCAATTAATCCAACTTCCGTGAGGATCTCATATACTTGCAGCATATTCTAAATGAGGCCTGTGACAGATGACATTTCGATATTTCGGGTTCAAATGCATGAGTTTGAAACTTCTTTGTAAATGAAGGAAATAGGTCTGTAATCACTCAGTTTCTTCTTGTCTCCGTTTTTAAATATTGGTGTTACATTAGCCGTTTCCTAATCTCTGGGAACCTTGTGATCTACCAGCGACTTTTTAAATATTTTCTCTAGATACGGTGCAATTTCCGAAGCTACATCCTTAAATATACAAGCGGATATTTCATCGGCCCCCGGGGGATTCATTAGGCTTCATATTTTTCAGCAAACGTTCTATTCCATTATATGAGATTTCAATTTTGAGCATCGGTTGACCGGCACAATTTGGTAAGCTATCGGAGGCATTCGTTGAGATATTGGTAAAGACGCTTTGAAAGAATGAATTTAATAAGTTAGCCTTTTCCTAACTGCCGGTTACTTTTTCGATTCAATCATTTTTGGGTGACAGTTGACATTGTTTCCCTGAACTTCTCTGACGCATGACAAAATTGCTCCTTACAGTAGAGCCAATGAGCAAAAAGACATTTCTAAGATCAACCTGATTATGGGTTTCGATTATGATTATCATCTCCTCCCCCAACTGATTCACGTCTAAACTATAAAATACGTGGTCTGCTCAATAAATGCGCGAACTGGTGCAATCTGGCGGCCATAACGGTGACTATAGGGTATCTAACACCCGATCGGCATTGGTACATTGCCAAACATATAAACTAATCACAGAGTAGTTATTTGTCTGATAAGTTTAGATTCGAATATATGAATGTATAAAATAACGATCTTCCTATAGTCAGTGGCACTGTGAATTAAGTTTGGGCCTCTCTGCGAATGATCTTCACTGAACATCCATTACTCAGTCGGTATGACTGTCTTTATTTTAATACTTTTTTTCACTTCGAAGGTCTTGACATAACAGACGAGAAATACGCTGAAAAAGTTTCTATAACTCGTTAAATATCTTAGAAAAAAATAAATCTGACTTAATACATGATGCATTTACTCTAGGACGAGTTTTAAAGAATATGCCGGTTTTTTATATAATTTAAAAATTTCCTTTGCCCGCGAATTTCACGGACTTTCCAAAAAAATAAAATAAAATAACGGAGCGATTTCGTCTTTTGTTCTCGTTTGAATTGGGGCGTAATAAAACGAGCTCACAGAATGGGCTTAGCCGTTATAAATTTTTCCGAGCCATGCGCTTCCGCCATTTTTGACGGCCCTCGGCTAATACGTACATCGCTTCCTAATGCTCACCGCCGCGGACGGAATAAAGATCGGCGAGCATCTCCGTCTCTCGGCACCCCCTCCCTCCGCAATTGCGCGCCCCCACCAGCACCCCCGCCTCTGCCTCTTGTTCGCGGGAAATTGCGAGGGGGTCATTCAGCAGGCAGGCGCCTATCTCCAGGCCATCTCCAGCGCCGCTCCACTCTCCCTCCTCGATCCCCCGAGGAGAAAGATTGAACAGGCTCCAGCTCCTGATTGTTCGGGTACTCTACTTCCGTCTCTTCTTGGATCCAGGACTCCAACGCAATTGCCCTCCGAAACTTTACACTGGGTTAAAACTCAGCAATCGAGAGCGAGGTTGGGAGGAAACTACATGTATGTAGGTAAAATATGGAAAGAGGAAGAGAAAACTTTTTCCGGGTCCTTGAAATATGTTTGAGACTCATTAGAAACTTAAGCGACAAAATGTAGCACTATTCTCAATTCTGATTAACGCTTGCTTCTTCCTGCGTGTGTGCTTATGAGTGTCATATGTGCGGGTATGTTCGCGTGATGTTTGGTGTACGGTTAATGATGCTGAACCACAGTCCAATATCAAAGCGATTGAGAAACGCTCAGGCAGGGGGTTAGACACATATAGCATTCCGGGCCTGCAAATCAAAGCTTCGGAGATACGGTTCCTAAGGTCAAGCTATGAGCTAAAGCTCCAAAAATCAGTAGAAGAAACGTATTTTAGGTTTCGCGGTATGATTAGCGAAGTTCTATTTTTTGAGAGAACTGGGGTTTATGGAGTTAAGCCGTTACTAATTACATTATTTTTCAATGGTAAAGGTTTTTTTAAATCACTCGCTAAATGAAATTACACATTTAACTATAATTTAAAGTTGGTTAACATTCAATACTTTAAAATATACCATCCTTAGAGAAAACTTTTTTAGTCCAGAAATTCCAGATGACTCGAACACATGATGGCATTGTTCATCCAAAGGAGGAAGCAGAAGCCTCAGGGAAGAATAAGCAGTTTTTATTTCACCACTTTTTTCTGAAAACAAATTTCCTGCGGCCCTTGCAGTTGCTTATTTAAACAATACGTATTATTTCAGTGCAACGACAAAGCAAGCCATGATAAAAGCAGCATCATCTCTTGAATTCCCGATTCGAGTTGTTATACATGAGGAGTTTCCGCTCTAACTGCCATTTATGTATGTTTTTTTTGTCTCCCCTTTCTCATATTTGGACAGTGCTTTTAAATATATACTTTCCAATACATAAAAGAGAATGGAATATACCCGTTTTAACGAGTGCTCCGTTGAGCCATTCTCATGACACAGGATTTAAATGCCATGGCATATGAAATTAGTTCTTTCAAGACTAAAAAAAAAATATTCCAGATTTACAATAGAGTTCCTTTGCATTATGTGCTTTATTTATTTCATATCCACAGTCATCAACCCATCAGGTGGACTTGAGTTATTTAATTTTTGTTAAAATTTACTTAGATGCATTTAATAGTCGCACAAAACAAAATAATCTCTCAACAATGGTTTATGGATGAAAAAACAGCATATTTTTTGTCTTTCATTAAAGCCATAGCCATATATTTCAGAAAATGCCCATTTATAGCGGTATGTTTCGGTTTATTAAAACAGTATTTTCTTTCGAATTTTTTTGACACAATCGCAATCTATTCGCTTGAATTCTACGTACAGGAAATTGCGCGAGGTGCATGAAGTTTACTGACTAGGAACCTCAAGGAAAAGCAAACCTCAGTGAAACTCAGGCTTTGCGCTTGTGAGGATTGGAATTTGTAAAGAGAATATGTCATTAATTTTTGCGCCTGAAACTCCCGAAGGCATGTCAGGCCTTTGACTTCGGCCCAGACAGAGCTATTTAATTACAAAAGGTAGAATTATTGTGTAACGTCTCTTTGTAACCTATACATTTATGGCATAGTTTAGCTAGCAATAGACCTGTAAATAAAACCACAAACAAATACCTTCCATGCTCTGTACAACCCGGAATTATTTATTTACAGTAGACTTTGACCGATCAACGTTTTATCCGGGTCTATGTTTCACAAAGGGGAGAATCAAGATCCATCTTTTGAACGCAAATCAAAACGTTCAAAGACCGTTTGGATAGAAAGACTGAAAATTCAAAATCTAACTAATGCATGGTCCGTAAACTTGCATGCATGGTGCATGCAAGTTTACGGTCCCGGTATTTTTTGTTTACAATGCTTGGTCATTGCTACAGTTATCTGCGCACAACCCAAATAACCTATCCTACCTAATTCGTCCACGTTTTCTAGCCTTTAAAATTACTACTAATTATACTAATTAATACTAATTTTACTACATTTTCCAGACAGCATAGATTTATAAGATATAACATGACTTTCGGGTAGGTTATTGATAGGAAGGAGAAGATTCCTGGATTATTTCAATTTACCCATTATAGATCAGTCTCTTTAACTTTTGAGCATGTCATTTTTTAATTTGAATGTTTTCATTATATATCCACAAATGGAGATGATTACGAAAAGGCAGGATTTTGACACGCTGGAAAATGAAGCAAAGCTAACAGCGCTCAATCGTATCGACAATGGGAAGCCAGAAAAGCGTACTTCTGAAACGTTACGTACTAGAAGGAGCATATTCGATGGAAGCGAATAACGTGGAAATCTTGTCAAAATTGCAACACTCAAGTTAAATAGGGATAATGCTCTCAAAGAAGTTCACCTTCATGGGGTCAAAACATGAACGAATCCCTCAGGATGCGATCAATACGAGATCTCAACGAGGGATACCTCTTTACGGGCCACCGTTAAAGGAAAGTGCAATAAACTCCACATGGTCATCGTGGACTATCAACCCGAGGATTGATTTTTAGCAGCTCTTCAAGCCATCTTCATTCCTTGAACTAATATCTTCCGTTATATTTTACTCGCGTTCCTTCTATTATGACCCTCAGTAAAATATCATACCTCGGGATGTATCCAATTAGTTTCCCTCTTCCTCTTGCCCTCCATAGGCTTCTCTCTTCATCAGTTTGCGAAATATAACATTCTTCATTCATTACTATATGTATTGTATTTTCATTATCTCCATACACCGCTTTATTTACTTCGCTTATAATTTTAAGATAAGATAACCTACTGGAACCGTTACATCAGAAAGCAAGTAACACTCTGCAAGTCAAGTTAATGTAAAATGGTAGGTTAAAAGTTTAGCTTCTAATGTCCTTTTATCGGCTCATTCTAACGTCCATGCTCCACAGCTGCAGAAAAGAAAAAAACGCCATGTATAAGTTTTTATGAGGGAACTTTGTTTTTGAGAGCCGAAAGAGGAAGATTCCCAGTTAGTGTTAGCTGACTCGATGGAAAAAAAACACTACGAAGTTCATTATCTAGATTCTCGCGGAGTGAAATTGCCAACAATGACTGCTCAATGGCTGGGTTTCCAGAAAACTTCATCGTAGGCTTAGAAAAAGCCTTTGCTGAGTTTATAGATAAAGAGAATCTTTCTCCAGAGAAATTCGCAATATCAATAATAAGGGCATATATTTTGAGTATCTTGCAAGTATAACGCCAGCAGACCCACGAGAAATATTCACTTCAGGTTTATAAATGAAAAAGGCAGGAACCACCAGTGCTCCTTGCAAAGGTTTGTGTCGAAAGTCACAAACCCCCCTGCGTTCTTAGTATGAAAGCTAAGTGCATTTAAACATCTTCAATTAATTTCTCTATGCGTTTACTTAAAATCGGATAATCCAGCTTGAATGAAATCTTTTATGCAAGGAGAACTTATTTGTCCCATAACGAAGGTTAATTTAATGATCTTGGAATTTCTTTGCGCTTCTAAATGAATTAATTACTCCTGAGATGAGAGAACCACATCCATAATCATCCGTTTTACCTTTCATGTGAGGTTATCAATATGACCGCTTCGTTATCGGTATAACCACCCAAGTCAGCCTATAAACTCAGATGTTGTCATATTCAGCCTGAGGAGACGATTCAGAGAAAACTCTCGTCATTAATTATTTAGAAGACAAACTGAAGTAACCGCGACCCAGAAAGTGTTACAGTGCCAGAATATTTCATCATCAAAACCTACATATTCATGGAAAGCGGTATGCACTCAGAAAAATTAGTATCTCAGATTTGCGTAAAAATTAATTGTTCTTTACATAGACGTTGTATTTTAAATTAATAAATCTTAAACTAACTACGGATGCAGTCGGTTTCGGCAATTAACAACATCATCCCATAGCATTTGGGCTGAAGTGCAATCGTGCAATGTAACGAAAATTTTCCATTTTCATGAATTTTCTTCCAAGATTTTCTTCCATCACTTCACACTTCTCGTGAAATGATTTGGTAAGAAATTGAACATCTCGTTTCGAGGACGCTCTTGTGAACATGGACTCACCCTGGGAATGTTGAACGCTTGGGGCCGTGCCTATAATTTTCGAGGGTGTGGTTGGTGAAGCAGCCATCACTTCGTAACAATCTTCTTCGTATTGTTCCCTCTCCGTCGAACTCAATTTTGACTAATGTGAGACTTTGAGCAAATTTCGCTTAAAGAATTTCTTTAAAGATTTCTTTTAAGACTATATCGTCACCTATAACCAGCATCAATCACAGTAATCTACCTAAAGTTTGGTTTGATAGGTGAGGGTAGAACTCACGTTATATTCAACACAGCGTGTGAAATTCGCACCTCAGGGTATGGTGGACAGTTTCTTTCCGTGCCTCCTGTGCTATCCTGTCCTATCCCAGTTAGGACTGGTACCCGAAAAATAACACAGCTTGGGCGTCCAGAAGCATCGTCCGGGTCCTCCAGCCAGCGGCAAAAGACGCCTAGTCTACTTCGCCAGCGCTCCTATACTTTAATAAATAATGTGCTTGAGACGATTCCCTGGTTTATTTTGCTCCAAAAAACTCCCGCTTCAGTCTGTTCGTGAGCGAAAAAAGGAACGGATTTCACTCGCGAGGCCATCGAATACTTTTGAGGAACATTAAAGATTTAACGGAATGAAAGGTACGCTATAATAAATACCCATGCTGCGCGATGGGAATGGATCGCTTATGACTTCACATAATTAATAATGCATGAGATATTTTTCAATGCGGATGGGATACTTCTAGAACTAAAATTGTATATAAATATGGTGAGAAGCACCAGGGAATGACAAAAAAAATGTTCGATAAAGGTGAAATATGATCAAGAACGATGGGCATAAAGGCTGTTGTTTTTATTTGTGTACATTTTATTCTGGGAAAACAAAATGCTTTTTAAAATGTACACTATTTATAATGAATTAAGTTTATTTTATTTTTTTACATTAAATTAAAAGTGAGCACTTTTTAATAGGAATACCAATAAACCTCCCTGCCGTGGGGCACACAAGAAAGGATCTACGTTGTATGCTCTCCGTATGGTACGATTAAGTCTCTATTCCATCGTAAGGACCCACGTTACATGCTCCTCGTATGATACGATTAAGTTAATATTTATTTTATTAAGAACACAATTCATACATCCACTGTTCTCTATTATCGTACAACTAGTTTCAACGCTTAGGCGTCATCATCAGGTACAAAAAAAAAACGATTAAGTCTCCACTCCACCGTAAAAATCACTTCATTTCAAAGATCTGGAGATATATGGCTTCTAGACAATTTGAACAGAAAATACATTATGGTCACACTGAGATAAAGCGACCAGAGGAGAAACACTTTAGTCTTTGACATATTTATTAAATTATTATTAGCTGAATAGGCATCGTCAACGCTTTTGAAACACAAATGATCCGAGCAAAATCACATATTTAAGTACCTCGAAATATATTACGTACGCAATGAATATATGAATTCTCACAAAAAACTTCATAGCTCATGCTTATTTTTATTTAAGGTCACTACGATAACCTTCTATTTCAGTTTTAATGTGAATTTAAAAAAAAAAACACAGTGCATCCACTTCCCTGTGGCCTCATTCTAATTTTAAATAAATTATGATACCGTAGCGGCGTTTTTGCCACCGAAATAACGCAACATTATATAGGACACTAAGGTAATTATATAATATTCAAAATTATATTAGTAGCATTATTGCTTCATTCTTTCGTTAACACATTTTCAAATCGTAACAAATACTTTAGTTCCATTAATTGACCTGAAATGAACATTTTGGATTATTTGCGAAATAATATGTTTTCGAATTAACAAGTATTTAGTATAATCGAACAGCTGCCCAATCCCGTCATGAGCAGATTAAAAGGAGTTCACTGTAATATAGACTTCACCTCATGTTGTCGTTGGAGCAAAATGGGAGATGTATTAAAACAAATTAAGGATGCATTTACGTTTTTGCATGTTTCTCATCTCTTCTAAGGTTGTTTCACCCCATGATCTTTCCTAAACATTAGCTGTTCATCTATTCATGCCACAACGTCATAACTAGGAACCAAGGCAAGGCATTTAGACAGTCTGTAAGTTTAATGTCAAAAAAGCCATCAAGGCGTCGTCGGTACCTCATCTGGTTTATAGTACTCAGCCGTACAGCGAGAGATTCGGGTTCGAATCCCGGTCAAGGTGAATGATTTTTACATTTTAAAATGCGCATTGGCGGATAACTTCGTTTAAAATACTGTCGCATTATATCCCGCAGTTTTATTGAATTATTAATATTGAATTTAGACGCAGCTTAAGTGCTGCAAAATAAATTGGAAAAAATTAATTGATCGGGCAGAAAATCTCGCAGCTATAGGGAATCACATGGTAGTCCGTATCCTCTTCCACACATAACATGCTCAACATAAAGGCTCCTCTTATTTTACTATTTAACTATAATGGAATGTGAAAATAAGAATTTATTTAATTTTTTTGAAATTAAGAACAAAAATTTAAATACCGTCAATATACATATTAAGATTAAAATCAATAGCAAAAATCAAAGAAAAAATTATTCGTTTTTTCACAAATATGTAAAACAGTAATGCGAATAATTGAACGTTTGCAGAGAGTCCTAAGTTTTTGTTCGTAAAAATCGAATTACACACTTTGGTCATCTCCAGGCATTTATTTTTTAAGTGATTATGAATAACCCATCCATGAACGTATTGACGTTCATGGCAAGTTTAAAACTGAACGCCCGGGTGTTACGAGGTTTTTATCAAATTATATGTTTCGCACTTGATTAAATTTTGCAGTGGAAAAGAGAGATTATCTGGCTTCCTTACTTGGCAACTGTAAATTTCCTTCCCTGAATGGAACTTAGGAAAATAACGAGAGTGATGACATCCACTGGAAAGGTCACGGAAAGAACACAATGAATTAGTGGATTTCATAAACCATGACATATTACAAACCAGTAAAGTGGACTGTTAAGAGAATGGCACAACGGATGCCAAGTGATTACCCGGAGCGTGCGAAGAGTTAGTGCGAGGAGCTGGTGGGAGAAAACCCACTCGTGAATAAGGTCTCTAGGACATACATGTTCTACGGGGACTGCCATTTCACTAATTGGATCCACAATACACGTAACATCCCGTGGAAAAAATTTCAGTATTTCAGGGGCATTTCCTATTTATCAACGAGGCATTTAATAACAAATGCGTGTGTAAAAAGAGACGTTTCAGGCGTGATGCCTTTGTGAAATGTTTGGAAAATTGCCAATTTTAAAATGCGTGTGTGTTACTCATAAACACTAAAAAATGTGAATGATCACTTTAAAAATACACGCTTGCACATGACCCAAGTTTTTAAGTTGACTCTTACGAACAAAAACAAAGGACTCACGGAAAACGTTGAATTATTTGCATTGCTGTTTTAAATATTTGCGTGAAGAAGAATATTTCAATTGATAATTTTTTAAAATTACATATTCGAATGTTTATTAAAATTATTCGAATTTTTGTTCTTTATCTCAAATATATGAAATAAATTCTCATAATCACATTCAATTGAAGTTAAAATATCACTAATATTAACACGTACGTCATACTAGTACGGCATGTAGAGTACAATACGTATCACCAAGATATTCATTGAACTTTTTACAATGCATGATTTATTGTATGTTCTATGAATTCTATATAGGCTATATACTCTGTGTACTCCTACCACTTTACTATGTTGTTGGTCTCGTTCGTCTATTTCAAAACATGATGCAAGTAAAATACATTTTTTCTCACCATCAAGTTTTGGGGAAAGGTAATTTTCGTTGAACCGAAATTACACAAAAAAAGACAGGATTTAAAAAAATCATAATATGTAATCACATACCCAGTCTCCCATAGAAGCCTTCTCAGAACTTCTCAAGACCCAAGTCTTCATCAAAGGAGTCTAGAGAAAGAAATGTAACACTCAGAAACCACAAAAAAAACATCTCATTCCATGAGCAATTTCGGGACAAGGAAAGGAGCGGCAAATCTATGGACTCTAAATAGGAGTGAACGGAGGGATATGTAATTACTAGGAATAAGATAAAAAACGAGGCGATGAAAAGGGTCTAAATCGAAAATCTGGAAGCGTAGTGGGGGAAAATGAATGGGAGTGTCTTCTTCTCGTGCGACTGGAAAGAAAACATATGAAAAGGAAATTGGGAAGTAGGATGAGACGGGATGTTAAAGAACGCTCTGGATATGACAGAACTGTGAGTGGCAGACATAGGCCTGTATTGACGTTAAGAAATAAAGTATCTTATGTTCAACAACAATTATAATTAACATAACCACCATTGGTTACAGAATCTGTCAAAAAGGCGGCGCCCGGAATATTACGAAGCTCCCACGTCATGGCCTGTTGTAGCGCTTCCACCGAGCGGTGGTGACGTCCTTTCAGCACGGATTTGAGGCGGAAGAAGAGGAAGAAGTCTTGTGGACCAACGTTAGGGCCGTACGGTGGCTCTGGCAGGGTTGCCACGTTTTGTCGGGTCAGGCAGTCCGTTACTCCGTTACTCAGAAATCACTCGCGGCACCAACTTCGCATACATCTTTCTCATACCTATGTTTTCTCTCACCAGTCGATGAACATCACTTTTGGGGATGCCAGGTTCATCAGAAACCATGTGAACACTTAATATGCGATACCTATTCAAAAAATCCTACACTCTTGGGAGATTTTCGTCCCTTTTTGCGGTCGAAGGGCGTCTTGAACGTTCAGCGTTTTCAACATCCTCTCTACCCTCTCGAAACAACTTGTGCCACTCAAAAACACCTGATCTACCCGTGGGATTAGCATCATAAGCTGTCTTGAGCATGTCAAGAGTCTATTTCTCGGTTTTGCTCAGTTTCACGCAACATTTGATGACTTGGCGCTGTTCTAATAACCGGTTCATGACGGAGCGTAACCATGTCACAATATAGAGGTTTCGCAAACGAACGATCCGCACTCCGCAAAAGCTGAGAGCCAACTGCCACCGGCCTCACCTGAGACTCCCCTCCCTGGAACCCAGTCAGAGCAACCACCACCCGTCCATCCGTCTATCTGAGAAAAAATAAGCCATACTACTTTTTGGACATACCTTGTACAATATAAACCCAAAGAAAAAATGCTGTTCTCGTGGGGAACAAGACTCTTTCATGACACAATACTTTTTCCCTGGAATCGAAGCGAAATCCTGTTTATCGGGAGACGAAATGTTTATAATTAATACACCATTGGGGACCAGTACCACCATATACGGGCAGGAAATCGAGTGATCACTTCAGATAAACTCTCACTTCATTTTCCGATTTTCAGCCAGGTAATTATCTTATAGCCGTATGAATAATATTTTGTATTTAATGGTAACTTTAACATGAATGTTTTATACCTTACACGTATAGAGATTCATTGATGGAGCGAGAGTAATGAGTGAACACACACGCAGACGGAATTTTAATAGCCTCAATGTCAATGCAACAATTTCAGAGTGTAAAAATCATTAGACTTGACCGGGATTAGAACCCGGATCCCTCGATGTCCGGGTTCAAATCCCGGTCAAGGCGAATGAGTTTTACACTCCGAAATTGTTGCATTGTAATGCTACACGTAGCGGATGACTCCTTTAAAAGTTACTGTTGCGGCATCTCCCGCAGTTTCTTGAAATTAGCCTCAATGACTTAAATTACCTCTTGGAGGTGCATTCAATATCGTTATTTATTTATCTACGCATACCATTTAGCCTTAGAAATTCCTGTAAAAATATGGAATATGTTGGAGCCCTGAATAAACATTTTTATCATTTTAGTTCTAATATTTGATGTCAATATTATCCATATATTGACATCAAATTATATTTTGCGCTTAAGTTTATTTGTCAATATAACAAATCAGTTATAGTACGTACGCACTTGGAATGCATCCTCTCAAACATTCTCTAAAATGACTCCAACAAGTAAGTTACCTTCTACGGATGTAACTATTTTTTAATGTGGGAAATACTCTAAATAATGCGATAATACGTATATTCTAAAACGGAAGATAAGGTGGACATTATGAAATGGTCGACCAACTTTGAACATTTAGAAATATAAACTCAACGACTTATTATTCATAACCAATAATAAGAAGAGGCACAACTTTTTTGAATTCCGAGTTCCTTTGAATTGGTTAACTTTGAGCTCGAAAGCGTAAAAAAGAACGGAGTAGTCGGAGCACCTTTGTGGCTGGTTTGAATACTAATGAAGTGATGTCAAGCGAAATCCATGGTTAGCCATTCTTCCCCCATCTGTGGTTTACAAATGAGGGAGAGCTTAGTTTAAGGAGGGACAAGGTGTTGATAAAATGACAAAACTGAGAGAGCAAATGGAAAAAGGGACATAGATATGCTAGTAATAGGCAAGGCGATAAAAAGGCGTAAAAATGAAATACGGAAGTCGTGAGACAGAGTTGGAACGAGAATACGCGAGAAGAATCGGAATGGACCGCAGAGAAAAAGTAACTTTTCTTAGCTCTTCTCACTCACTTTTGGTGGATTGCAATTGAGATGTGGTGAAAAAACCGGGACCTCTTTTGCTTTACTGTGGCAGATATCTGTACTTAGCTGAATACAACGAAAAGGGTAGGGATCCTTGAGTAGTCAGGATTTTCTTAGAAGAGGAGAACCGAAAAGGAAGGGAATGATTTCAACAGACTGTTGAAAAAAGCAAGTCAGCAATTCACTTCAAAAGTCTAAGATAATCAGTAATTTTAGGAAGATAATTTTTTCTCAAGAACTCATTTGAAAATAAACTCTTTCAAAGTACTCTGTGAATCGAAGTAAATGAAAAGTGGGCATTCTAATTTCTAGAGGATAGCACATTTTAAATTTTGAAAGTTTACTCCAACTTTGACCTTGATTATGAAATTCATGCCCGAAATCACTCGGCTGGTAATGCATTCTTAGAAGTATGTTGGAGAACGCCCACACAAATGTGAGCAAAGGTCTCTCGATCTCGAATCGAAAACTAGTTTAACAAACCCTACCTCTGGAATGTCTGGGTTCCCAGCGTTCAGGTAATGGCCATAAATTAATTAATTGACGAAGGCGGCTGATTTTTAATTCCGGTAGAAAGTACTTCCCTGAGCAATGATAATTTAACATCAGGTTTGTCGAGAATACTAGTTGAAAGATTTAACAATTAAGAATGAAGTTTTTATGATCACATTTGCATGAATTAACTGTTAATTGCTATTATTAGCACTACGATGATAACATAGTTGTCATCTAATTCAACGGGGTGAAGAAGACATTTTGCGATGAGCTGTGAAAAGGGGATATGCATCTTGTGACGATTCACCATTAGCTGCAATTTAAAATGTTAATGCATGACGGAGAAATTCGTGTAAGAGTCAATTCCAAGTCTTAGTGTTTAGCAGTAGTTAGTAGTTATCAATCTGAATTAAACTTCCCACAACGACCCAAAACACGTTTACGTATAATAATAGTGACATTAAAAATAAATATGAACCAGGGGTTGGTTATGGCTGCGGTACCTTGGCACCAGTGCACATATTACATTTGAATTTGTTTGCGCCATTATCAAAAATAATATTAATTAATATTTCGTCCAAGGAGGTGAATTTCAGGAACCATCATTTCAAGGATGTTCGAACCCTCCCCACTCAAAGATGCTCCCGATGATTTAAACAACCCCCAACATATGAAAAATTGACGATGTTGCATATACTTTTAACAGAGGTTGGCATCGAGAAATACCTAGAATTCTCCTAGGATCTGTGATCTAAGCTCTGATACGTAGGACTAATATCGAAGGTACCGTTATCTTTCTTCATTTTCATACGTACCAAATCCTAATGTTAATATTTATTTGCATAAAAACATACCATAGGAAAAGAGAAGAGCATTTTGGAGTCTGGAAAGATGAAATTAAATGAAATTTAGTTAATATAGCATTAGCTATTTCCGAACATTCCGACCATATTCTAAACATTTTTTGCATTCATAGATTGATCTTTTTTTATTTAAATCTGCATCAACAAATCAAGCAAGACAGGTATCATGTACCTAATGATGACGCCTAAACGTTGAAACTAGTAGTATCCAAATAAAGAATAGTGGAAAAATACATTGTCTTCTTCTCTTAATGAATATGAACTTCCACAAAGTTGAGCCAGAAACCATCGAAAATAAATTGTGTTTGCATGTTTGGACTTATCTGCAAACAAAAAATTAATGAATAGGTATACCAAATCAAGAATAAGAAGGTAAGTATTAAGAAAACTTTAAAACATTTCTGAGTTAAAGAAAGTTACAAAAATCCATAAAAACGTTAACATTATCAACAAAAATGAAATAATATATAAATATTAAAAATCGTCCTAACAAGTTCACTAAATGTGAAGATTTTCAATTGATATCATTGAAAAAAGTACGAGAAAAAAGTACTCGTATAACCTTATTTCAGAATTCCTACGCTTAAGCCAATGGGAAAAAGAACAAACTCGTCTTGAGATGTAGGAGTTAATTGATTTTTAAGGTAAATTATTTTTTTTTAGTCGAGCTAACATGCTTCATGCGTGCGCTGCTTTTAAAAGACAACTGGTATATAAGGGATATAGCAGGGTGTAGGATTCCTTTTTCTCTTAACCAATGCGCTTCTATTGATCCAAAATGTGAATTCCGGGGGAGTAATTCATTAATGAAACTTCAACCCATAGTGCATTTGAATTTACAAGTGAAATTTCGGCTCGGGCCCCGGAACCCAGGAAGTATGTGGCTTAGTTGTGGAACATGCGCACTCATCTTAGAATAGACATCTTTCATCGGTTCTCCAAACTGAATATACCGCACCCCAATTACATTCCCCGTAATGTAGTCAAAACAGCGCATTCTACGGGACCGTCTACTTACTCAGTCGATAACGCACCTGATGCCCGAGTTCCCGTTAAATTATCTGGCAACGTTCACACGACGTGGGAGGCGGAGAAACGTTTCCGTTATGATGATTCTATTAAGTACGAGTTCTTGCTTTATTTACGTTAATCGTATTCATGACTTTCAAACACGAATATATTTGCGGCAGGCGACAAAAAACACACGCACTTATAATTAAGTAACCAACGATGCCTCAAGGCACCGCCACCGATATTTTAGTAAACATATATGACAGAAATGCTTATAATTATTTTTAAATTTCGGAGACAACTATTTAGCATGTTTAATTTTGGCAAATTGTTTTTGTCAAAATGTCATGATATTTGTTTGCGAAATGTATTTTTTTCATAATCCTGTTTTTATAAAAGTACGTGGGATCCGGGGAATCGTAAGCGATAGTCGGAAAATTTCTTTTGTGATATATGGAAATTTTCGCCTGTTTTGTAGATTTCGAAAAAGCGTTTGATAGAGTGAATTGGGAAAAATTAATGCGTGTATTGCAGAAAATAGGAATGGATTGGAGGGACATGAGACTGATCCGCAACCTGTGCATGTCTCAGACTGCTCAGGTGCGAGTGGGGAACGGAGAGTCCGGATGGGCAGTGTTAGGAAGAGGTGTAAGGCAGGGTTGCCCATTGTCACCGGTACTGTTCAACGTATATGTAGAGGAAATGATTAAAGAGGCATGGGAAGAACTGGAGGTAGGAATGAAAGTCGGAGGGGAATTTGTAAAATCGGTTAGGTTTGCTGATGACCAAGCATTAGTTGCTCAGTCAGCCAAGGGGTTGCAAGCATTGTTGAGTGAATTGGAGGTTCAGTGCGATAAATATGGGATGAGAATAAATATTAATAAAACAAAGGTTATGCGATTTTCCAGAAAGAAAAAGGCTAAGCTAAATATTAAAATAGGCGGGGAAAGAATAGAGCAGGTAGAACAGTTTACATATCTCGGAAGTGTTTTGGACCAACACGGTCAAAGTGGTAGGGACGTAAGGAGAAGAATTGCGCTAGGCAAGGAGGCTTTCTCAAGGAGGAGGGAGTTGATGACGGGGACGTTGAGTAGGGATGTTAAGACAAGACTCGTAAAAACTCTGATATGGAGCGTAGCTATGTACGGCGCGGAAACGTGGTCGCTGAAGCAGGAGGATAGACGTAGATTGGAGGCTTTTGAAATGTGGGTGTGGAGAAGAATGGAAAAGGTGAAATGGACCGAAAGGAAAACAAATGAGGAAGTACTAGAAATGGTGGGGGAGGAGAGGGGTTTGTTGAGAGAAATCCTATGGAGGCAGGAAAAATGGATGAAGGGCGTATTGAGCGGTAGTGGAATGTTGAAGAGGGTAATAGAGGGAAGAATGTTGGGCAAGCGAGGTAAGGGTAGGAACAGGATAGGGATGTTGGACGAGATGAAGGGAGGAAAGAAGTACACCGAGATGAAGAGGGACCTGATATAGATTAGTTTGCTAGGTGGGGAGTCACAAAATGTTTGTTTGATAGTTGGGTCCATCCAAAAACCTACCTTAACCGGTAGATTACCTAAAAAAAATATGGAAATTTAATCAAATTTAGTAATATATCCACAAAAGAAAAGAAAGTATTTGGGGACGTTATATGAGAGGGGATTATATATTCTTTAACAAAAGAATCATCTTCCGCTGATCCTCAAATAAATTTTCAAACGTTATGCTTTCTTTGAGTAAAAACTATTAAAAATCAATAATTACTTGGCGAGCGCCTTATTTTCTATAATCCTCACAAGTAAAATATATCCGAGATAATCTGGTAAGCAAGTATTCATAACTTATTGCAAAAGATTCGGGTATTTTTTAGACTAAATGCAAAAAAAGGACTTCGCGGACAAGGACGAAAGGTGAATATAGAGAAACGTTTTCAACGTAAATACTAGTCCTAGCATTAACCTGGATTGCATTCAGCCGATCTCTACCGACACCGACTCTAATACATTCAACCGAGATATACGACAATTCTCATCGAACTGATCAAGTTGTCGGATTTCGAAACAAAGCAGTCCAAGGGTGATCGATTTGACAAATAAAAAAGTGTATAATTTAAAATTTAATCAGAAACTGCGTTGGGAGTGTAAAGGGAATATGTGAACGAAGCAGTTGCGATCGTCTTGAGAGTTGTGCCTTGAATATATTAACACTATAACCTTCATCTAGTTTATAAAAATATCATCATTACTAAATTTTTATCTGAATTGTCACACCAACATGAACTCATTTTTAAGATATTAATACACTAACTTACCTTAACATTCCTAAACGAACTCAGAGAAAGTATTAGTAATTTTCAAGGATCGATTATTTCGAAATCAATCAACATGGACTTATGTGCACTTATGTTTTTAGGATCCATTTGAGGAATATATGCCACGGAAATGTGAAACTCGATGCTCATTAGTATGGACATAACGGTCACCAGCACTCATATTTGGATCAAAAATGACCTCACGGGGATCACAGATGTTTACCACGACAAATAAATGAAGTTTTTCAAGTCATCAATACTACCGTATTACCAACACGGATCAACATCCTATCATCACAGAAAACATATACATCTTCATCGAGGCCTAATGAATTCGAAGTTTGCTTATTATGCTGGAAGGGTCATCTATACGCATGTGGTTGCTGAAGCGCACTGCGGGAATATTTAGAATGCACGCCAATTAACGAAAAGTTCCCGAAAAAATACATACATTATACATTACCTTCCCGATATTCCAGGTTAGAAAAATAATAACACTGGAAAAACCGTATTTACATCGAAAAAAATTGATGAAATTAGTATAAAAAAGGTGGTAGTAAACATTTAGGATGTAAAAAAAGGTATTCACAGTAAATTTTCTACTATTTTAATCAAGTGTAGAATGATATGCGGGGTTATTCGAAAAACAAACTATGGTAATAGCCATCACTCAGGTTCTGGTGATATGCTTTGTTTGACAAAAAATTGGCAAAAATAAATTTCCGAATGCAGTATTTTGAAAATAGCCCCTAGTCATAACGACATTGATGTGAATTTAAAATGAAATATAAATTCGTAGTTTGAAATAGGTCAGCGATACAGTTATTATGGAAAGCATCAAACTGAATGAAAAAAGAGTTTCATATTGGCACATTCATGGAACACGAGCAAAGAATATCCAATTTATTTCTTTTACGCCCGAAAAATTACAAAAATAACAAATTTGGGAATTGTAAAAAAATACAACTTAACGATATACGAATGTCATATTTTGCTAGATTCATTGAAGAGAATTGAGGGAACATTCAAATGTTTTCACAAAATTATTAACCTAAAGATTATTAAAAATAATTCATAAATCTTTTTAATATTTTTTCATTCGTACAGACAGGGTATCTATTACCCGATCGGCATTGATACATTGCCAAAAACATCAACTAGTCACAGAGTAGTTATTTGTCTGATAAGATTAGATTCGAATGTATGAATGCATGAAATCTTCCTACAGTCAGTGGCGCTAAGCTTGGGCCTCCCGGCGAATGATCTCCATTACTCCGTCCGCATAATTGTATTTCATTAAGAATTTTTTTCACTTCGAAGACCTTATATGATATAGTATATTTATGTAGGGCTTAAAATACTATCCAGATTATGAATATTCACAGTGAAATACATTTTAGATAAAGTTAATTTTTACTTATTAAACTCACTAGAAATGAAACAATAAAAATTCTGAAGCATTATACAATTTACGTGAAAACTATCTTTCCCTCTGATGTTCGGTTGGCGGGGAATTCAGTTGGTATGGACGGAAATGACAGATAATTTGATGTACGCTATGTTGAAGGTATTTAAATGTTAATCTACCCTCCCTATTAAATTTTAACATTAAAATTTATGTTTATTCATAGGATTTATACCAATCCTCCGATGACGATGTTGAACATATATAGGACATGGATGAAATTACATCACTTTTCTCAAAACCAACCAATTTTCCAAGGTAATTGAATTGGATACCGCCACTGGAAAATCATTAAGAGGGTTACCAGTGAACAGAAAAAAAATATTATCGTAAAAGAGACAGCAATAAAGAAATTAATACATACCAAAAAATTCCCACAGTGGAATTGGATCATTTTCTATGGTGAGCTATTCAATTATTCCTTCAGAACTAGTAAAATTATATACACGCTTGTGTGTTTGAAGGTTTTAATGATTTAGAACATGATTTCTTTTAAGTAACCTTCGGCTAAAGAATGTACATATATATGTTAGTGATTCAAGTGGGAGAATTAAGAGAACCGTTTTCCTGAAAAAATACCTAATAACCCAATTCAAGGAAAACGAGTATTGATTTCGTTTTTGAGAGTAAGAATGAATTATTGATTTCTTAAGATTATATATTTTTCAATTAATATTAACTTTATACAAATGTGCTTCATTACTCCTGGCACTAAATTAAGACTCTTCATAAACTCTACCTTCTCTGACAAGAGATTTGAAGGTCATACAGGTATTACAGGTACATCGTTAGTAAGCAGGATAAATACTTATAAATTCCTGGGATTAGATTTTTTTTAAACATAATGAATCAAGGAAAACTATTGATATGTTTAACCGTAAGCAAAATGTTTCAGAAACTGAACACAGAGTAGTTCACTAAGATGAAAAATTGATATTTAATTCCACAATCATTTCAATACCATTTACTTCCCTAATCATTCTATTTGACATCACAACTTGAGCACAATCATATCATCACTCGGAATGTATCTCCATTGGAGAAATAACTAATATTAAATCGGTGAACATGAATATATGAATATGCGTTGCAACATATTCATGCCTTTCCAGCACTAAGAATTTGCGGGGGGCGGTGAAGGCAGAATGAATTCCGTTTTTGAATGATACACGTAACTGGAATAAGCAAAAAAAAATGAAAGGGAAGGAAATATTCATCAATTAAGAACTTACGGAAGCGATATAGCATGAGTAAAAATGCACGTAGCTGAGGAAATTCTCGTGTATTATCCTGAAATATCACACTCAAAAGGCTTTCATTTCCATCCAAATACTAGTCCCGTACGAGGTTTTCACTCGACAAAGATGAGCCTTCGAATTTTAAACAGTCTCGAGGACGTGATGAGCGTTCGATACATATTTTAACGTAATACGTCGGCGACGCACCTCGGTATTATCGTCAAAAACCCACAGTTTCCATAACTACAATAGAAAAATATTGTTGTGACGATAAATTTCAAAGAAAACACCGACGGCACATCTTCCCCCAACAGAGGATCAGGTCCTCGGTACGTGTCTCGAGATCGAGTGGTCTCTTTGAGGTGTACAGGAGTGGGGGGGGGGAGGAGGCGAATAGAAATTTGCTATGAACCCAAAAGGACTACCAATATCATCGTCAGCGGAAAGAGGAGTGGAAATTCATCAGATGGAAAAAATAGGAGGTAAAAAAAAAGGCGCCTGGAGTAGGAGGCCAATTCCGGAGAGGCAGTCCGGATGATATGAGCGAGACTGGTGGGTTTCTGGGAGGGGGAAGGGTTTGTGTGGGTGAGTGTGTTTGTATGTATGGAAGAAAAAGGGATTTCAAAAGGAGAGAGACGGCCACGAGTGACATTAAGGAAGAGAGACTGTTGGGAAAGGAGGCGGGAAAATGGAAACGCTACCGGTGTCGCATTGTTGCTGCTATCCGCCAGGACGCGGGAAGGGAGAGAGGCCTAGGGATTTGAAAAAGGAACTCGACAAAGAGGGGAATAAGAGGGTGTTGGGAGCGGCAGTGGAGATTACGGGATGAAAAAGACGGGTTGTAGAGAGAGAGGGGGTCAGGGTGAATCCGGAAATATGATATAATGGGACGGAAACGGATTGGCAAAGAAAGTACGTTGCCTACCATTCATCATACTGGTTGCCTTTTGCTGAAGTATACAAATCGTTTGCATTGCTACCATTCCCATTTGCACGGGCTTGTCTGACGACTAAAGCGGTGTGTTTATCTGAATTGTTCTTCGAGTTTCATAACTTCACAAGATTTTATGCAATAACAGAACCAAACCAGGGAGTGCTTCATAGTGCCCCATCTTATTTTTATTGAGTACGCCCGACCTGCAATTAACCCTACAGATGGCGTGTTAAATTTTATGGGGAACGATTTCCTACCTCAATAAATCACTTTCCAGTATCACCCTGACTTTAATGCGAACCCAGAGATCTCTGTAGAACAAGCACATCATTTTGGTAGAAATAACACGACAGGACGAGAAAAACTGCGTTACAAGACAACAAAAAGTTTACAATGGGGAAGGGACGATAGGAGGTAGGGAAGAAGGAATCTACGAAAGATCCAAGTCCACCAAGGGCAATTAACATAAAGAGTGTGATTTAAAGCCCTCGAGGAAGCGGGAAGGGGGAACACCCGGGAGGTTTGAGAAGCCGGAAAAAAAACACGCGGGACGAGCGTAGAAATGGGTTGAACGTGAGGGAGATGAAGAGAGCAAGAGGATGAACACGACGGAACCTAAGGAGGAACGGAAGGAAATGGTCTGGATGTGTCCGAAGGGTGTCGGCCGAAGTGGCGGCGGGGGAGTCAGGCGGATGACGAGGGACAGAAGGTGCGCGATTGGAGACGGAAATTCGAAGGGACGGGACGATTCTCTGGGGAGGAAGGATGAAGGGAAGGAAAAGGGTAGGGTTGAGGGGGGCACATGAGACTCGGAGGTCTCGTAAGGCAGACGAGTTGAGAGGAGAAGATAGAGCGAGAGAGAGTGGGAGGGATGGGAAAAGAATAGAGATAGAGGAGGTGGAGGAAGAACGCAATGAAGGGAGAAAGAAATAAGGAAAAAAGGGGAGAAAGAAAAGGTCGGATAAGGAATGAATAAAAAAAGAATAAGGAAACTGAGAGGGTAGTCGGAGAAACGAGTCCCCTCGGTTGGGACTGAGAACATCGGATTACTTCTCTCATTTGACCCGAGGAGCAAACGGAGGATAGGGAAAATAAAAGGCCGGAAGGCAGCAGTTACAAAAAAAAGTCCTTGTGAAAGGGACCCCTCCCCGTGAAGGGAAGGGAAACTTGTGTGAAGGAGCGACAGAAAGTTATATGGAATAACGCGGGAGATAGCGGTTGACGATGTCATGAAAAATCAGCACCTCTCAAAACGCTGTGCTCAAATGCAAATGAATGTAGAGGAAAACACATCTGCCTTTGAGATTTTAATAAAATCATCCACCACTATTACTCTTGTTATCCGTAAGTATGTGCATGGCTGCAGCCCTACTCTGTAAAATATAATTAAGGGGGATCTTGCGGAACTTGAGTACACGTGCACGCTTTCACTATTTGATGACGGATAAAGGGATATGAAGAGCTACTCAAATTGCTCCAGTAATCCGACGAGGAAAATTACTCCGACAACCAGGCCCCACCAGTTACAAGCCATCAACTATTAACTCTTTGCGGTGGAGGCGACGAAATGGTGAGGGATAGAATGAGGAATGGGAAGATTTTCACCGAGAAAATTGAAAACTCGGGATCTCTTTCTTTTGCCCCTTAAAGGGAGAGAGCGAGAGAGGTGATGGAATGGGAGGGTGTGCTGGGAGGGTGGAGCGGTTAGCGGTTGGTGGGCAGGGGAGTTTACGAGGGATAGAACGAGGAACGGGGTGGGGCTAAGATAGGGGGGAGTCGTAAAAGGAAATTGCGGAGATAAAAATAGAGAAAGAGAGGAAGGAGCTCGCTCCCCTCCATCGCCAACCACAAAGAAGGGAAGCGTAGGAGAGGGGGGGATAAGTGAGGGGGAGGCGGGTGTTCCTCCCTTAACCCAGGAGAGAAATGAGGTTTCTCTGGGCTCAGGCAACGGCAGCGGAGGTCTTGTGGTCTGGTCACCGGGATGCTTTTGTGATGAGGTAGTCGGGAATGACAGCATCCAGATTCCTGGTTCCTTATGACGGGCTTCTTTCTCTAGTAAGAGGCCTTCTCACACCTGAACTGAGTCATCGATCTCGAGGACAAAAGGGTCGAGGTATGGTCCTTAAAGGCTGTCCTTATGAATGAACATTGGCGGGTTGGAGAGAGGAAAAAGGAGGCGATGGTAAGAGAGAAGGATAGAGCGACGAGCACTTCCGCGGATTCAGACGTCCCGAATGCGGTTTTTTCCCGGACTGGGACCGTGTGGGACGAAAGATCAAGAGGTCAGAATGGGACTGGAGGGCATCATCTGCGAGTTAACTAACCGAAATTTACCGAGAGGGTATGCAAATTGGAGGAAGCTTCTTCAACCGTTAATTGAAATGTGCAGAACGATATCGCATAACTTCAAGGCCCTCCGCGCGAGGGTATGAGAAAGAATTAAGCCCAGGCTTTCAATTAAAGGAACTTGGGGAGGGCTGAAATGGGAATTCCCCAAGTGTTTGTGGAAAAAAGACCCCCCCGCCACCCCAATCTTACAGGAATTAATTATATATAATTTGATTTTTGGGATTTTATAGAAGGTCTAATCCACCACCTATAGTCTTAATTGAACTTAATCCTTTAAGCAATCTTAAAAGGAAAACATGTTAATTATTCACGAAATCCTTCCCTAAGGGAATGATAAAAAGAGAGTTGGACTGCAAAATCCTTATGGTGAAAAAAAAAGAAAATCTCTGGAGCTCATTAATGAAATTCGACTTCATTCTCTAGCTGCCAAAACACTCTGAGGGCAATGTATGAAATAATACTCCGTCCGTACATTCACGGCTCGATAAAAAAAGGCATGGAAATACACAATGGGCGTGTTTTGAGCTCATGAAAAGGTTACCCAGTCAGATATGATATCATTAAGTTCTCGCCTTCATTTTTTAGCTCATGGGGTGAAGGTGGATGTTTTGAGGGTTTTGCAAAACATATCCGTAAAGAATTAAAGGTGACGACGGGAAGTTATAATATATAAAGGTCACTGTATATGCAAAGAACCGCCGTAACGGTACTTCCTATAAATACCACTCATTGAGTTTCACGAAAGATTAGCTATCGTGCAGCTGCGATACACCTCGGAAAGTGTGGGAAGGAAACGTGCGAATTGTTCAAAGTTCAATCATCATTCCCGCGAATTGATTGCAAACTCGCGGATGCTCAACTGGTATATTTTAGTTTTCGTGGGAATCTATCAATTGAATTTTTTGTACTCTTTATCAGTCCCACATGGACACTTCAATTTTTATCCTTGGGACATTAACTCTTTTTAAAACAAAATGTTTGACTGGCATGTATCTACGTATCAATAGAGTATATAGTATACATCAATCAGCGATTAGCAGCATCAGAATTTAGCTTTCAGTGGGGCTATTTTTTAGGAGCAGGAACTAGTTTCATTTGCTCAGCTTTACTTTTTAATTATCCCTGTTTATAACTTACTAGGAGCCAACTTACTTGCCGAGTTTCGCCGAAATTCTTTCTTTTTATTGAAATCAATATCATGCTTATGAAACAAATATATCTAAGCCTAGCAAATAGAAATAATAATTTTTGTGTTTTAAACTAATTCATTTCAGAGGAAATATGTGAAGGATCAAGCTAAAAATAGACCGATATCTTCTGCAAACATATAAAACCTCTCGGCGTACAGAAAAAGAGTTACACCACGGTATTTAACAAAATTTAATTTTCCATCATTCGTAGATAATATATAGTAACTGCGATTGTCGCTATACTATACACATAAACGAAAGCCTTTAGGAGTGATTATGTAAATTGACAAGAAAAGTACGTCTACAAATATGATTTACGCATACTGAGAGCTTTGATTATACCTTTTTATTAGGAACTCCAGCGTTAGTCTCTAGGAATCCTTACCGTTTAAAATAAACATTTGAATCACAATTCTTCAGAATGCATTCTATAAACTACCGATTAGAAGAAATCATGTTTTTTCGATTTGTGATTTTCCGAACTATGCCTCGTAAAAAATAAAGTGTATCTCAATTCTCTTCCCAAGCGGAAAAAATGCAACATCGTGTAAAGACTGGGATGATTTCTCCTGGTACTCAGTTTTTTGACAAGATTACGAAAATTCTTCTCAGGGGTTATGACTATTTGGAACGGAATCAAAAGCATACTCCATGGCTCCATGAGTTTCATGGAACGGATGGATTTTGTGGGTGGGTCCACAATTAACATTGAATCTTGAAGAGGAGTGACTGCCGGTTTCCAGCGTTTTACAAATGCTACAGGAGAGAACGGACGATGGGAATGAAGTCCTTGGAAAGGAAAGAAAAAGTGAAAGGGAGCGGAGATATCAGTACAAAGACGCCCGGGACGAATATTTGAAATTAAAACTGGTGCTAAAATGCTTCCTCATGAAAGATATTAATTCCATTTTATCAAACTTGCCACCTCAATTGGAGACTCCTGGAGGATTTAGAAAGTCAAGAGCAAATATGTTTCTGTTATACATACTGAATTTTAAAAAATAGAGAAATTAGACTTAAAACGAACTGCTTACGCAACACATATATGCAGTTGACACAGAAAACATGTACGCCTGTTAATTCACAAAAATTAAAGAAAATAAAAGCCTTGTACAGTTTTGTTTTAATTTTGGTTTATCATTTTGGTGTATATATTAAAACACAAATTATGGGGCAGCAAGGATATTTTAAAATCAATTTAATTTGACAAATAGCCTTCGCCGAATTATCATATAAATGGAAAAAATGGAAAACCTTGATGTTCTCGCACAATTTAATTTTTTGGCAACAATCAACCGGGTAAAGAAAGGTTTTATAGGCCCTAGAACTAGGCACTACTGTACTCCTAAGTTCTAATTAACACGATGATTTATCTAATAAATAATATACAATTATTAAATCAAAATTAAAATTAAAGTTTAACAGTAAAAAGCTTACTGATTAAACAGGCCTACGAAAAAAAATTTTTTTTTGGTGCCGGGAATCTTTGTGATGATTTTAACTATATTTGTAGAGCTGAATCCAAATATGAAATCCGTTTTTATTTAACAGCTCTACTTTTTTAGATATGGCACATCTTATGATTAGTTGTTTTAATATTTGATATATTCCGGAAAATAATTTTCAAAGTTAAATAAATCTATAAGTGAAATCTATGGTTTCAGGCTCAACTTTGTGGAGGTTCATTTTCGTTTAAAATGAATACACTTTGTAACTTCCACACGATTTTTATTCGTACTACCGGTTTCAACGCTTCGGCGTCATCATCAGGTACAAACATTTTTCTAGCACAGGGTTATATATGTATGCATACATATATAACCCTGTGCTAGAAAAATGTTTGTACCTGATGATGACGCCGAAGCGTTGAAACCGGTAGTACGAATAAAAATCGTGTGGAAGTTACAAAGTGTATTCATTTTAAACGAAATCTATAAGTATACTAATTTATAACCACTCTGCGGTGTTCCTTTTATTTTCAATAAACTGTCAATAAGTTTTATGTATATTTCTATATTGTAGGCCAATGAGATAATTATTAATATAATATTCCCATATCATCATGTAGAAGATTTTTTTACGTAAGTAACAACATATCTATATCTTGAAAACTATAGCTGATAGGAAAAAACTAGTGTCATAATTGGATTCAGCACCCCAATTGTTCCTTAAATCAGCATTAAAAGCTCCGGTACCAAAACCAATGTTGACCTGTGTTATTAATATAATATTCCCATATCATCATGTAGAAGATTTTTTACGTAAGTAACAACATATCTATATCTTGAAAACTATAGCTGATAGGAAAAAACTAGTGTCATAATTGGATTCAGCACCCCAATTGTTCTTTAAATCAACATTAAAAGCTCCGGCACCAAAAACACTGTTGGCCTGTGTTATTGTTGTGTTAAGACCCCAATTAATTTAGTATTTACAGTACTAGTAAGCGAAAAAATTAATTTACTAATTTATAATTGTTTTTCATGAAAAATAGAAATGTAATACACGTGTACCATTGAAATATTGAATTATTACTGAACAAGTATTCAATTGAAAAAATAACGCTCATATGATTCTCAATCTAGCGCTATTTGAAGAAACAGTATGTGTTTAGAAAATATTTGAACCCATTGTTACTAGATGAATTTGTGATGATCAAGGTGTTGACGATTAATATAGTCATTTTAATGAATGGGTAAAATTCTCATTTCCCCATTTACACTCCCAGCCTCCCATCTAATATTCCCCACTTATATTTCTAAAAGTGCTGCAAAGTTAAGTACCTGAATAACATCCAAAAGTGTAAGGAGAAACGACTCGCTGAAAATTAGATTTCCATTTTTGCTGGATTCCCCCTGAGACCTCAACTTTTACTAAGATGTAAGCTCCAGCTTTGCCAGCAAAACAGGTAAAGCTTAATCATTCCAAGTTTCGCCACCGTAAAAGTCCAAAGAAAGTAATATGGACGGATATCCATAAATAATATTACTATCTCTGACGTCGGTAAGATTTGTTGGAGGAAAGAAAATCTATGAATAATTTACGCGTATGCTAAATAAGACCCTGCTCTCGTCTTCATACTTTGGTAGGGAAATTAAACAATTAATTTGAATAACAAAACTTGGAATCTAGCCAAATGCTCTATCAGATTCATAAAAATCTTTCCCGTTCAGGAAACCATATACCGAAATTATGAAACGTGCATTTTAAAACCAACTTCCCCATCACGGCTGCAACCATCCAAACATAGAATTTGAGCCTTGGTTTTGAAAATGTGACATTAACTTTGTAACAAATAACTTTAATAAAGGGAATAATTTTTTCTTCAAAGAAAGAGGATAAAGGATATTGGATACTTATATTTAAGTACTGCTTTAATCTGGCCAGAGAGAAATTTCAAATGTCTGATCTACAAGTAGTGAGCTTTTCTCTTAGAAATGGTTTTCTCCATTCTAGAAAAATGAGAATTAAATTAGGGATCACCGACGCAAAAATGGACATGTGTATTGCACTATCAAGTGCGTGATGAAAACAATGACTCTTTTTCCAAAACCTGTTCACTTCAAAAGTTAGAAGACGTTTATATTTTGTGAAGGGAAAACCCCCGGTCTTTATGTCTTTACTACCACCTTCTAAGCATGAAAATATATTTCTCGGCTTTTCGTATTTAAAAATAAAAATTTCATACTATAATAAAAATATTTACAATTTTCCTTTGGTCACACTTCCATTGAAATTGAAGTCAATTATCTCAAATTAAATTCCAATTATTTCATATATCAAAGCGTTCTATGGTTCCAAGCGAGTTGTAAAGTAGCAAAACGTTTTTTCCTGATCTTCTATCACATCGTTTCATTTGCATTTTTTTTTGTCTCCGCAATTGAATTCGAGTTCACTTTGATCCCCAAGCATGTTGCACCTACGTCAAATGAATAAAAATTACTTAATGCGAAAGTTCATTTCCAGCCAAACAAGAATTTATTTGTATTTCTTTTTGTTACCCTGGGACTCATTACCTAATTACCTTGCTCTAAATACGCCCTTGTCACCAACGTTTCCAGAACCTAACCCTAACTAAGACGGAACACAACTCCATAACCTTTGAGCTAAACGTTGGGAGAATTAATTTATTTCCTTCATGTATAAAATTATGGAAATTCTTCAACACTAAAGACAATTTCAATTAAATTGCTAAATATATGCGGTTTAATTCATACGGATGAAATAAATCATTAAAATAAACTAAATCACATTATAAATCACTATCGACCTTTCATGCACATCGTCGTATTGGATATAAATTGACTAGGCATAATGGCTATCAACTGGCTCCCCGGAAAATTTTACTGGGCGTGGCCAAATTCCAATCAGTGATCATTTACCCGAGCTTACGGCTTCATCAATCACGTGGCTTACTCTGTCATCATGGGCTGTAAGCATTCCAATGTTTTCCACTGTGACATTATTTTTCACCTCAGGTGTGATTAAAAATAAAAACGGAATAAGAAGAATGTACCATTTCTGTGCGACGATTTTCTCACTACGGGGAATACTTTGCTAATACTGATGCCTATGAACAACGGAACTGAAATTTGCGTAGATAATTACCAGAAAATTAAGACGATATCAAAGAGAAATATTGAACTTAACGTCTCTGTTAATTAGTATCTAAAATTCAATGCTAAGTGAATTTACGAGAGTCTTAGGACCTGGTAATTTAAGATTAATAACGAACAATTTAACAAACGACAGAAATAAAATTCATTGAATACTTTCACATTACTATCGAATTTTCCAGTCCTTATTTCATCTACATGCCATTTATTTTTAATATATGCACACTGCGAAATTCATTCCCAAAGACATTTATCACCACCACTTGACAGACGTACGAGACGCATTTGACTCGTACCTTAAAAGCTACGTAGTGCGACAAAAGTACATTGCTTAAAAAAGTTTCTATGAAATGATTTGCTCTGTTTTACATTACCAACATTAATTGCACGAGCATGAAAACTGTTACGTTAACTTTAACTGCATTTTCAGGAATTCATTGTTGCAGAATATCCTTCATGACTAACCTTAATTAACTAATAGACCTATTTTTTTTCGAATAAACAGTCACCTGAACCTTTTCTTAATGCGGCAAACTCCTAAATTTGACTTTTAAGGGATTTATAAACCCTTTAAACATGTCCAAATAAACTTCAATTAATGAAACTCGTCGTCCTTTCATCCTATTGAAATGGTAATTTTTCACTCAATACATTTTATAACGACACGGGGCAGTGTGGGAGTTGCAGGTGGCACCGAAACCGAGCCAGTAAGTGAGAAAGAGGTCATTAGTTGTTCAATAGAGTTATACTACCGCATCACTACCACAACACAGGACTTCTGCATTACTAGCACCACCACATGCGTTACAGTAAAACAATTCAATATTTTCATTTGAAAAAATATGATTACAATGGTAAATTCCTTTAAATTTAAATTAATATGAGATAAATATTATGAGCATAAATCTTTTCGTAGTATTACGCCACAGTTCGAAGACCGATAATGCTATTGTTAAAGTTTGCTATATTTTACATAAAAATGTTTGTAAACCAAAATAAATGACTTTATGAATGAAATCTGAATTTCTAGCTTAATAAAATTATCAAAACACATCCATAATCCTCCTCACTAATGAGTGAAAGATGCAAATTCAAAGTTTGAGCGTTAAAAGAAATAATAGTTTATTAATAATTTTAAAACTCTTCAAGAGTTGCCTATTTTTTTCACATTCGAGCGAACTTGGTTTCAGTTACGCACAAAAAAGAACAATGATTTAGTTAAGTAACTTTTAATGAATAAGCTGAGGAAGTAAAACTTTGGGTGAACTTTTTTCGCTTTTAGTGGCTCAAATAAACGACTGGTAGAAAAAACCTCGAACATATAATTTTTTTTGGAAGAAAACACTTGAGCCAATATGTCTAAATTGATGAAAAACTCCTATACTTTGGTCTATCGTTCTTTACTATTTTGGTCGGCACGTCGCGTCGGCCATGAACGGGGAGGAGGGATGTATTAAGATGCAAACATCACGAAAAAACAAATGTAGCAAATTACGGACTGTGGTAAAGTCAATCTTGATTGTATAAGATTGGTTAAAAAACACTACTTTTATATTCAAATATGTGTGGAAAGAACGAGATTAAAACGAAAGGGTAACCAATCGACCTTCGGCAATAACTTTTAGATATGAACCACACTCTTTTTTACTATTCACATTCAATCGTATTTGATGATTGAAGTTGACTTGGTAATTGAAGATAGACTACATACATGCACTCTAACAACGGATGAAGTTAACATAGTATGGGTTGTTCCATTCCAAATTCCCCCGGTGGTTTCCCATGGAGTTATGTAACCATAAGTATCAGAACACTGCCGGGGTTTTGTTGGTAGTGTTTCAACTGGTTTGAGTTAATCAGCCAACAGCTGATCGCTCTATCCTCAAGTCTACCACGCCACCAAAAAAGGATAGGACCTTTTTTAACCTGACTAAAAATAAACCAATAGAAATGATAACAGTATTTTTCCCCTGTGCACAAATTAACTGCATGGACTTCACAATTTACTTAAAATTGGTAGAAAAAATTTATAATAAAATCATAACATTTTACCAATATATTTATCATGGATATGTCAGGTAAAGTCCAAATTATTTCATAAAAACTTTCAAATGCCAACAATCACAAAATTTTGGTACTTAATATATTCCAGCAATAAATTCAAAATTGTTTAAAAATAATTTATATTCACACCGTGTTACCAAATTTTATCGGTAATGGCTGCCAGTGCCATGACGTATCCATGGTTTTTGTCAAAAACACTTGAAAATCGAACGGTCTCGCAAATTCACTCACTTGAGACGTTATTTTCTCACTATGGGTCCGGGAAGAACAGAATCTGTGGAATCCGCTTCAATAATTTTGCACGTTACAACGTTTCAATTACTGTGCACACATTGAAATCATCGTTGGTTAGGTGAAGATCGTAAATCCGATATTGATTTATTATGAAACTCGGTACGGATATTTCGGTCAACTAGGTGACCGACAGTATCAAAGTGTGAAAATCAACACAAAAGTGTCAAAGTATTGATCGTGGTCCAAGGCAAACATTATGAGCGGAGACAGGATGGGACTCTGTTGATAAAGTTAACAACCGCCGCGAATAAAGGATAGATAATCACGCTTGCCTGTCTTGAAATGGGGATTGTGCAATGGGTAGCCGACGGCAAAGGAAAGGGGAATTAAAATTACAATGAGCAGTACTTCAATACCATTGTCTTCCCCGTTGTTAAGCTTGCAGTCCTGTGGATGGTTACCTAGTTTACCGGAATATCGGTACCAAGTTTCGCAATAAATCAATATTGGCTATAGGAACTTCATTTTACCAACCCACAGCCAATAATTAGTTCGCGCCCTCTACTTTTGAACGTATCGAGGTTATGAACGAAATAGATAAATAGCTATTTAGACTTGTGCATTGATGCGTATAGTAAAGTGATAGAGTGGACTACGCCATGACACGGGGAATATTGCACTCTGCTGGAGTTGACATACTCGTACATGTATTCCTCCGAACTTTCGACTGACATAAAGGAGCCCGTGCCAGCGGATTGAGTGGGCGCAATATGGCGTGTAACGACGCAATATATGTCCGACTGGGTATTTGAATCGATGAATTTTTTCATTTTCTTGAGTTCGTTCGACGCGTGATGGTAAACGAAAGTTTGATTGGATATTAAAATATTATTTTTAGGTCACAGTTGTAATAAATGTTTTATTTATTTTATCAATTCAATCAAGAAGAGGATTAGAGCTAGCAAACTTTCATTGTAGACTGCTTCCAAAAACCTCACATGTGGATATGCGATCTATATTTTTCATTTTTTTTAAAGAAATAATATCAGCAGAGGTGTCTCATTAAAAAAGAAACGACTCCATTACTATAAGACAAATTTCAATCAGGAATTCTTGCCCCTTACATTTATGACACAACGTTTTGGCCTATTATTGGGTGTTCGATTTATTCGGAAACAATCAGAAACCTCTATATGCCGTTTTACTTTTGTCTGCGGAGAGTTTTGCTTTTGTGAAGGATATGAGTGGCGTAAAAAATTGAGAAAACTTTCAAGTGGTGAAAAGACGCTATGAGCTGCCAGCAGCGTGCAAACTCTGCGACTGCGTTTTTCTTTTCGAAAAGACTGAATCTAGATTATTCAGGTTTGGATGATCGTAAAAGAAAGATTAATTACATATAAGAATAGTTTCATATTATTCCAAATTAAGAACTAAATACGCAATCTCTAGTCAACACCTACTGCGTCTGATGTATCTCGCAAAAGTACATTCCACGTTTAATGAGTTTTCGTCGTCGATTGCGGTCGTTCCCTCCGCGTGAGAGGAATTGGACACATTCCTCTTCGGATTTAACGAAATTTTTCATCGCATTCGTAATTCTCGAATAAATGATATTTTTCTCCTACGCTCCAATTCTTCGGTGAGCGGTGACACAGAAATAAATCGATCAACTACTTAATGATTAAGTACTCCAATAAATTCCCACGGGGCCGACACCTCTCTGACTAATGGAATTATCCCGGGGGCTATGGAATTAAAAAAATCCATGCGGAAAAAAAGATAGTTTCAAAAGAGCAATCCGCACGGAGTTCTTCCATTTCTGCGGAGACTCCGATTGAGAAACTTCAAAGGGAAAGTCAATGGTCTCGCGATAGAATTTTCCTGAGAAAAACACGCAATTCTTCCAGAAAAACTTACAATGAATTTGTGAAATCGACGTATTACAAGAACATTAATCGATGAGGTGTAAAATTATGCAGTGAATGATGGTAAGTTGTGGCTTTTTATGTTAATTACAATTGAAAAGTTTATTAGAGCAGGAAAATAATGCGGAGATGTTTTTTTTTATTTTACCGCAAATGAGAAAATAACAGTTATAATTTAGGAACTTCTTTGGTATGACAGTCATGCGGGTATGGTAAACCGCTGGCCTACTGCCGCTGACTGATACATACCGCTGTTTGAACATAGGGCACGGTTGAGGGCCCACAGACCACCCTAAACTCCACACTAACTGTTAAATACTTCGAGTAGAAAAACTCCCTGGGATACCGCTGACGGAACTTGGAAAGTAACTGCCCCCACCTATCCTGATGTTTGAATTCGACTCGCCAGTTAAGCTTAGCATTGAATTAGCTCCATCCGACCTAACAAAACAACCTTAACATTGATTGAAGCGTTTGGATAGTAACGGATGATTAATGAATGGACGAAATGATCTACTTTTATGACCGTAGCTGACAAATGGATGGTTTACAGCCAGATTTACGTCAATCAGGAGAGATTTTCGAGGCTCACAAACGTCAGCCCTGTCGTCCTTATGATGCCCTCGCACATATCATAACAAAAGCTCAAACTAATGAAGCTGTACTTACCATAACAACTCAAAATCATGAGCTTAAAAGGTTAAATCAAACATAAACACTGGTCCGACATGGTTATGCACACTCTTATCGGAAAATTTGTTTCTTCAACAATATATTAGCCCATCAGAAGACTACCAGATGTATCCAAACCTTATTAGTTTTTCAGTATTTCTTCAAAATGTCAACGAAGAGAGTATGCGCCCTTGACGAAAAAATAAATAGAAATTTACCAAAATTACGACTTGCGAAAGATTTATTAACCTAAGGAGTATGCTAAGCAGTTTTTCAATCCATTCAATGTTCGCGGGGAATTTCTATATTATAAATTAAGGACACGAGGTAGAATACGATGGAAAAATACGAACAAGGAAAATGGGATTTTAAGTTAGTCATTTTTTGCCGATGTAGGAATTTCACTTCAATTTTTTATACACTTGTCTCCTTCCATTCTGCTGTTGGCTCGAGATTTGTTGCGGGTGGCGAGTAGTTTTTTTAGTAGTAGTTTTGAAGCACCTTGGACAAATATGAATAATTTATAAAAGAACCTTTACTATTCCAACAAAGAGAACATATCAACAACTAGGCTTCTCCGAATTCCTCCGGATTCACCTAAAAAGGATGAAAAACAACCAGTGGAATATTAAGTTACGAGAATGGCGAGCACGAGCTTTCATCTCTTTGGAGAAGATTTTTTTCTGGTTGGATTGAAGAGAAGCCCATCTTTCTACGATTCTCAGTCAGAAATTATTTTTTAGCAAAAAATAATGTCGGATTGTATTCAAATAGTATATGTGGAGTGCTTTCTTTGTAACATTCGGATATTGCTATGAATATTTTTTTCAATGAATGTCACTTTCGAATGTTGCCAAAGTTATGGATTGAGGGACGATAAGAAACATGAAACAAAATTGTGTACCCCTCGGTCGATTAGGAATTTTCAATTTTGCGGCATTACGTGACATATTTGCCAAATGACACGTGAATGTTTTCGAAAGTAATTTTTCTGCATTGCTCGAAAATTGAACAGTCGGAATTGTTTCCCAAATACTGTTTCATTTTGAAATGATATTTAATTTAACTGTGAACGGACTTGAGCCCAAGAATTTAGGAGGAATTAATATTTTACATTATTCATTTATCACGTTCTTTGTTAAAGCATCTCTCAAACGCCATTTTCTGGCCAAAGAAGCGGGACGCTTTGTTGCATCAACCCCCCCGCAGATTTCATTGTACATGTAATTTACGTTTTCTCGGCATCTCAAATGGTTAATAGCTTCGGTCCCTCAAAGTAAAAGATTCGTGGTTCAATTCCCGGTCAAGGAATTCTTTTTGCGCTTGTATTGCTGCTGATGATGCAATCTTAATTCGTGATCGATCCTGTGGAATCCTATGGCTAATATTCGACAGCAATATGTTTTTGTACTCACTAAAATACATGAACCATTCGCGATTTAGGAAGACGGCCTAAATATTTGCTCATTTATTTTTTTATATTTTCCACATAGATGGACCAGTTATGAATCATCCAGCTGCCTCCAGTCCTAGGAACCACTCTCACTTGCCCCGTGTGATTCCTTTAGTACCACGTCTACGCAAAGCGCCACGGACGCTTCTGGAAGTGCGACAAGATCTGATACAAGACCACCGTCACACAAGGGACAAAGGAGGCCAGTGTGGGAATGGACGTACTACAGATTAGTACCACTATTACGGCTGGCAGCTGTATCATGAAATAAGACTCTCAGGGCATAACATCTCTGCAACAAATTGAAATCCACAATGGAAATGCAAATATGGTCTATTGCATGCACGTAAAATGCTAATATCATGTTATGGCACACCGGTTGAAGAAAGTTACTTTGATCCGCTCATTTATTCTCGCAGCAAAATAAAAAGATTGTGACGTGGAATGGAAATGAATGTGACACTTATTCAGATAAGAATGTAGTTTATGATACAAGTACCTTCTTCTTAATGCTCTGCATCGCTCAAAGTGATCGTATTTCCGTCGGTGGCTGTCTCCATTGGACTACTCGCTCGGTGAACTCTCGGTACTGAATTCCACGGTCTAAAGAAAACTCTTCTAGGAACATTTCGAATCCATGAGACATATTCAAATCTACTCAGTGGTACTACCTTTTCTTCGCAGCCCTTCCTTCAAATTGAATATATATTTATCACCCATCAGCGGAGAGAAACACGGGTACCTTCGGAGTAAATCAATGTTGATTAACAACCACGTCGCTGTGAGAGAGAGAGAGAGAGTTCTTGCTTGGGTACCATTAAAGAATTGCAGTATTTCGCTCAGCAAAGAAAATTATTTGAAATCAACTGCCAAATTTGGCCTTAGCGTTACATAAATTTTGACTCTTTTTTTCTGGAGATATACTGATTTTTTTATTATTGAATTGATAATTTTGTTAATTTTTACAAGTTTGTTTACATTATTACTTTTTCGGAAAATATAAAAGTCCATCAAATTTTAGAGCAGTTGCTTCTACCCCTTAATTTTTTCTTTTGAAAGAATAATTTGATGCTGATGCAATTCGACAGGATATGAGAAAAAGATTCATAAAATCTTGCTGAGCGCTAAACACTTCTAGAGCAAATTTCAAGAAACTGTAACAGTAACTTTAACGGAGTCACCCGCTATGTGGGCATTATAATGCAACCATTTCAGAGAGTAAAAATCATTCGCCTTGACCGGGATTCGAACCCGGATCCCTCGATATCCGGCCGAGTGCTTTAACTAATTAAGCTACCGAGACGTCCTCTTACACTCTGAAATATAGGGGGCTTTAAAGGAACAAGATGTTATGACGAAATACCGTAGCTAATACGGTAGCTTAATTGGTTAAAGCACTCGGCCGGATATCGAGGGATCCGGGTTCGAATCCCGGTCAAGGCGAATGTATTTTACTTCTAGAGCAATCACACGTAGGCGTTAGCGTTAACGAAAACGAATTAGTCACAAGAAATGAAAACATATTTTTTAAAAATAATAAAAATAAAACCAGCGTGATGATAATTAATATTGAATAATGAGTAAAGAGGAACACGTGGGACACAATGGCATTACAGGCATTAAGGATTAACTAGACATTTTCAAGTCACAAAATATCTGATCGCACACACAGCCTAACGGTAAAGAGCAATAATGTGCCTAATGTAACAGTAAACTTCATAAGTAATGGATCGATAAAAATAATAGGAGCTACAGAGTAACGTTAAGGAAGGATAACGAATAACATACGTATTTTCATGATATCGAGCCTTTATAAATATTCAACATAATTATGGAAAGCAATACTTAATTATTTCTTGGGTGAAATACGAGTTCGGATGAATTTCTCGTATGTGTCTCTTTAAGTAGTTATATAAATTAGTAAGAATAAATTTTGGTTTAAACGTTTGACTAAATTATTTCAGCGGATTGAGGGTGTTAGGAGGGTGAGGGCAATTACGATGATAATTAAGAAGGTTTTAAGCAAACTTAATAGAACTCAGAGAACATTCAATTATATCGATCTGTGGAAGAGCAATAAAAACTTTCTGGGGTTTATAGAATAGCAAACAGTCCCAAAAGACGCATCGTTCCATCTCACTACCCTAAGTCCCAAAAGTCTCATCAGGGTTAGGGGTAAGAAATGTGTTCTCAACTTCCCAAAAGTCGAATTACTTAGTCGAGACAGTTCAAACTTAGATGTTAGTGTCCCAACTGTTGTGCCCATATTCAAAATACTTAAAGTGAATATAGTAGAAAAGTATCCAAGAAATTTTAGAGTGTCATTGACGGAAATTTATAACAGAAAATAGGTATAGAATTCGGGAAAGTTACCACTCTTTCATAATATAAATGCAAGACTTTATTAGCAAAACAGAAAGTTGTCAAGCTTATTTTTCGTTTCTGGTTTCAACTTTAGTTTGTCATCAGATATCCTAGGAGTCGAATCACAATACCCATACAAGAGGCGGCCCTCGAACCCGCGACATTTAAGTTAGCAGGTGAGAGCCTCACCCACCAGGCTAACCGGGCTTGCAAGTTAAGGAATCAATACGTAGACATTTGTGGAAGGTGTCCAATTAGAATGAATAGGCTAAACTTTTAATTATCTGATGATCACTCTGACTGAATTAAGGAGTCAAAAGGATAAGTGGAAGTGAGACTGATTGAGTAGCCTTTTATGTACTGTGGTTGAATCATGGCCGTTTTCTCTACCCACTAATTATGTCTGCATATTCAATAAAAGCAAAATTTTCAAGTTTAAGAAAAAACTTAAAATGAATATCACTCAAGCTACGTGGATTCCTTTTTACTCTGTAACATGGTTTGAGTTCTCCATAAGTCATCATTACTTCTATATCCATCCACAATAAAATTATTCCAAAGAAATGAGCGTAGAATTGGAAAGAGTAATTGGTAGCAGTGAGTCGGATTCTAAGGATCATCAAAGGCTGAGATCATGTGACTTAGTTAGCAATATGATACTTCTCATAGCGACCTTAGCATTAACTTGTAGATCGGCACTTCAACCTCAGACTTTCAAGTTGGCCGGGAGCGCATTACTCACCGAGCTGACCGAGTTGGCATCTTCATAGTTATCGACCCGAAGGTTTGTCGGACAGGTTGGAGTGACTCGTCTTGAACTAATCCCGACAACATGCAAAATCGTGCAATCAGGAAAGCGGGAGGCCGAGATCTCCAGATCACTGCATAAGAAAGTATCCGTGGCGCACGTATCCTTTCTCAGATGAACTAAGTACGTACCCAGAAAATTTCACAGTTTGCTAGCATCTACATTTTAAAGCAAAATCATTCGGCCCACGGTCAACTAATTTTCACCTACTGTGGCCAAAAATATACTGCGTAGGTAAGTGAAAAATATTTTTATTAAAAACTCATGTTGTTTTTGGAGTAATTTTGTACAAAGATTGGGATCGTCATTATCTTCTTAAGGTAAAACATTTTCGTTGTAACCATAGACTACTACTCTCTCCATCATTGTTCTTTTCAATGCCTGTTGTCACTACACCCATATTGCTTTTAACGTCATTCAATAATATCTCTTATATTCTTGAAAGAGTATTCATGATGAATATTCAAGAATATCTCTTATATTCTTACATACGAGTATAACTCTTATTCTTCCTTTACAACGAACATATACATAATTATCCATTTAGAAACAACTTTTTCTAAAATATTAATTTTAAGCAAGAGTAATTGTAGGAATAAGGAAGGTTTAGATGAATAATGCCCAGAACTAGAATCATGGTCTGATTCTGACTTTCCATGTCCCATTTTACGCTTACCCCTATCATTAATTCGGGTGGGAGAGGGATGGGATTGGGGTTTTGAAAATAGGGCATGTTTTGCATCTGGCTTTATTGCAGGGCATGGGAGTGGTTTTGGGACGGGGAGGGGGTTTAATGAGTGGATTGGTTGATTTGAGGAGAGCGGAAAAGTTGGCGGGACGTTTGAAAGTAACGGAGGGAAATTTCCTCGTTTTCCTAACATTCTCCCCTCTATTACCATCTTCAACATCTCAATGCTACTCAATACGCTTTTCATGCATTTTTCTGCCTTCATAGGATTTCTCCCAACAAACCCATCCACTCGCCCACCATCCCTTGTACTTCCTCATTTGTTTTCCCTTCACTCCAATTAGCTACGCTCCATATCAAAGTTTTGACAATTCTTTTCTTAACATCCTTATTCAACGTCCCTGTCATCAACTCCCACCTTGTGAAAGCCTCTTTGCCTAGCGCAATTCTTCTCCTTACGTCCCTAATACTTTGACCGTGTTGGTCCAAAACACTTCCGAGATACGTAAACTATTCTACTTGCTCTATTTTTCCCCCTCCTATTTTATTCTTTAGCTTAGTCTTTTACTTTCTGAAAAATCGCATACCCTATGTTTAATTAATATTGATTCTCAACCCATATCTATTGCACCGAATTTCTAATTCAGTCATCAATGCTTGCAACCTCTTGGCTGACTAACAAACTAAAGCTTGGTCAACTAAAACTTGGCAAACCTAACTAATTCTTCGAATTCCCCGCCGAATTTCATTCCTAACGACAGCTTTTCCCATACCTCTTTAATCATTTCTTCCATACATACGTTGAAGAGCACCGGTGATAATGGGCACCCCTGCCTCATATGCTTTATCTGTGTGTTCCTAAATGTGTGTGTGTTTATTATATATATATATATATATACATATATATATACACATACGTATGTGTGTGTGTTCCTATCCCCTTTCCTTATATCTATTTCTATGTCAATGAGTATTTGTTCGCCGTATGGCGGGATTTCGTGTTTAAATGTATTTATATATGTGGAAATAGATACAAGGAAAAGGGATAGGAAGACTAATAAAGGACGAAACCAGGAGAGGTGGGGAAGACGAAATCGAGCAGATCACAAGTGCGAAAATATATCCTTAATCGGGACTTGAACACCGGATCTTTCCACTTGTCTGGCAGATGCTCTAACCTTTGTTCGCCTTATGGCGGGCTTTCGTGTTTGAATGTGTATTTGATCAATGTGGCTCGTCTCTTTCTTCTAGCTATGCGTGCCACGAAACTCACTCTTCCTATCCTTTATGATGTTTTATGATTGCTAACCTACCGTCCTTTCCTCTTGTGTGTCGTCTATTTCTCCTTTGGTGGGTGAAACAGCTCCCTAACGCCAATCTCTTAGCCAAATATCGGGGCACTTGGTTACATTAAGACCCACAGATCTCAGGGTCAATTACGTTTCTTCGATAGCTCAAGTGGTTAGCGCATCGGATCGGCATCCGATATCCGGCATATCCAAATATTCGGTGCTCAAATCCAGGTAAGTCAAGGAAATATTTTTGCGCTTGTGATCTGCTCAATTTCGCTTTCCCCACCTCCCCTGTGTTCGTCCTTTATATGTGTTCCTATCCCTTTTCCTTATGTCTATTTCTGTGTGTGAATGAATGTTTGTTCTGCGTACGGCGGGATTTCGTATATGAATGCGTATATATATATATATATATATATATAATTCTGATAGGCATTATTAATTCGCTTTGATAAGGAAATTATATAATTGCGAGACGAACAACCTGCCTAGAAAACGATCCACAGTACTAATACCGAATTTTTAATTCTAAATTGACTGAGTTTTTAGACTGACCCGAATTTTCAGGGAAAAAGAGAAATTACACTCGACCGTCTGACAACGATTACCTCCGAGGCACGTTCGCAGCAGGCTATCGGACGAGCACGGCACGTGTGTTCGCAGTCGCGAATTGTCGCGCATAAATAGTCCCAAATGGGTTCACGAAAATACTTCCATATGCCGGAGGCACATGATGCGAGTCTCTGGATGCATTATTCACTGAGAACCCGATGGCATTGAATGTTTCATTTCATTGCATTGAGCCTTGGAGAAGGAAACCAAGATCATGGACACCACCAATGAAATGAGTTGATCAATTAAAAGAGGTCACCCGGGTCAATTGTTCGCCTCCCTCCACATAAACATTAGATTATAAAATGGTGGAAATGGGTTAATCGCTCACGAAATCTGGCCCAGGTTGATCCTATTGCTGAGAGATGCAGAATGAACTTGATGAAAAGGATTTCATCAGAAACAAAATCACTCAACTTTAAAATGACCTAATAAAATACGTGCAGAATGCCCAAAATATGGTTGAATTAAAAAATGAAGACCATGCATATTTATTAAACAGAGCTTATGTTCAAATAATATAAGTAAATATTAATAATCTTATATAATTTATGTTAGCTATGCATCTTATTGTTCAATGTGCACCTCGTTTTGTATTTAGACTAGATGAGAAAACTATGATGGGACTGTCCGTCGCATGAGAGTGTCTATGTGCGGACTCCTTGGGTCAAATTGGCGAGGAAAACAAATACCTCCAGCGAGTTTTCCTCCGCCCATCCACCTCTCACTCCTGTCGCTCAGGAAAAGATACAGATTATAATAATGCATATGACCTGATAATTCCGACAAGACTACGATAAGGAATTATTGCTTACGGTAGAGCAAATGTAAACTTGTAGGACAGTAGAACAGAATGACTACTTTAAACTAAAATCTTACAACAGTGTGTACGCGATTTCTTGACTTAAAATTATGGAGATCAAGGAAAAAATATTTCCTATATCCAGCCAACAGATAAAGAAACTCGAAGAAGAATATGAATCATAGTATTCTGCATAATGGTCGTATCGATGCCAATTTTTGAAAATCATAATAAACGAGGTAACATTGGGAACCATAAAGCCTAGCTATGACGGAACCCACAGTGTCACTGAATGGTATTGTGACTTGAAGCTTAGGCCAGACGGAATAATAAACTTCTAATGATGAGAACAGTAATTTATTTACGAAAATAGTAGTAATGTTAGCTTGAAGAGGTCCACAATGTTAAGAATAACCGAAGGTGCACGAAAGGAAATATGATTGGTCAAAGCAAGGAAACTAATGGTGATATGCCGTGTCCCCATGGTTTTAGGTGGTGTGGCACATTACTTGAGGCCGACATTAGTGCCGGAAATTTTAGGAAGCTGTAAGTTAGTTAAGATTTATATGATCGTGCTGGGGAGCTTAATTATTAGCGCCCATTAGCAGGAAAGGAGGTCTTGGAAACCGTAATTAGAGGACTAACGCAATAAAAAATGATTAAAAGACTCTTACTTTCGGCGTGAAAAAAAATAATGGTGAAACGATAAAATGTTTAGCTGATATGCTTATTTTGTTACTGGTAACAGGTTTACTCAAGTTTACGGTCTCGGCATTTTTTTGTTTACGTTGATTCACGACCGTAGCTACCTTCAAGCTAGCTTCCTTGTATATTTAAACTGGTAACAGGGTCTCATGAACACTTTGTTAATATCTACTAAAGTTAGTGACTTAGAACAAAAGTGCTCATGGAAAGTAAAATTCCTGAGGGAATTTCTGCGGCCGAATACTTCAGGGTGAAGCTGAAAATTTTTCAATGCAAAAAGAAAATGAATTAAATGGGTAATCTATGGAAAAGAATTCGATGGATTGCGAACGGCTATTGCCGATTTTTCCAGCTTATGCATACTGTGTTATCTTCTAAGTCATGTTCTTCTCCCTTACTGTTCCCTTCCTTTAGCTCATGCTATTGACTGGATCCTTTGTAAGGTCAATTTGAATCAAATTTACGGCCAGTTTTTGCGTGGTCGCAAGGTTAACGTATTGCACTTCCTCATCTGACACGGAGTTAGAAAGCTCAAAAATGTAGATTCTTTACGGATTCATCGCAAATAAATCCTACTTTCAAGGGATTCCTCATGCCAAACGCAGGAGGTTTTAAATCAATTGAGAAATAAATTTTTCCCTTTTTGCGGCACGACGCCAAGTGATTCTTCCTCAGTTACAGTATTCTCGTATTTATCTTATCTATATCTCCTTACCGTTGGAATAAGTTTCAAAGCGGACAACTCGTAAATTTTGGAACACCATTTTACGATATTTCCGTTTGATATGTCTCAGCATTGCCCCTTAAAAACCTATTATGTTCGCATGAATCATTTTTTTTAAAGGTCAAAGCAAAGTAAATACTCTTAGGTCCTGGAGAAACATTTTCATTACACGGGTAATACAAGCCATACATCCTTGTATATGGGATTATGAGTGAAAAATGCTGCAATAATTGATGAATGGAAACCGTAAACCAAAGGCTTAATTGAAAGAATAAGATAACATTATTGCATTAGGGTGGGCACTGTCTTTTTCTACTGTTTTAATATATGTTGTTACAAAAGTAATGATAAATTTATTTTTACTAAAAATAAAGAATGCACAATCCTCACGGTTTGGGTTATTTGAGAAACAATTAACAGTTTCATCCTTTTAAAGCCATAATTTTAGTTGGATTATTGGCCCCATAATAGTCCAGCGTTTTATTTTCGAGGAAAACGTTTATTAGAGGAAAATGAGTGTGAAATGTGCTATTCAACAACATTGAAGTGTACTGAAACGGAATAATGGCTCACTTGTTATTTCTTCGTTAAAAAATAACTTTTGTCGCAAAACATAATGCCTTGATTACAGATCGCCAACGGCTTAACAACTTTGAGTGAACTTTTTCAAATGCTTCTATAAAAATTAAGAAGCAAAATTTCCCACTGTGCAATGATGGATTAAAATAAATAGCTTGTGTCGACATCGAATAAAACCTTCTCGCCAGGACGTAATATTTTTGTATTACGTCCTGACGCAGTATTTTCTTTGATTTACACTCAAAATACTTTCCTAAAAGATAAATAACACTGTTGAACTAATGGTACCCAACTCCTGATGATTGATTCAGTATTTCAAAAATCAAATGTTCCAAAGTTCTAAATAGGGTAAACAAAGCTGTAATCCGAGGCTGTAAAAGTTAGTTTTTCCAAAAATAATAAAAAAAACTCCCATCAAAAAGGCTAGTAAATATTAAGTTATGGGTAACTCAACATCCTCTGCAAACAATCCATAAAATCCCATTTCAGGTAAACAATGTGTGCTAAGATTTACTCTTCCCAATTGCATATTCTGGAAGAGCTTGAAACTCTTGAGTAAATAAACTGAATAAATAACTTTCGGAACAACCGGGCGAACAAAATCGGAAACCACTCAATCTCGCCAGAAACGACTAAAATGAGCCGCGCCTTTCATAAAGAGCTCCTATTAAGTGCAGAGTCAGAATGCGGTCCAGATAATTTTGAAAAAGGAATGGAAAAAAAAACCCACCTCCGTCGCAATTTAACTCTGAAGCGATAGTCCAACACTTGCCCCACTGACTTTTGAACATGACTTTTTTCAGCAGAAGTACTACGTAATTCGTAAACTTTTGAAAGTTCAAGATATATAGCGAACGGGAACGATTTCCACACGGCCGATGGCACCCTTCCCGAGGGATGGGAATAAAACGAAAGGGAGACAGACACCCAGAAAACCCGTCATGAAATTTTCCTTTGATCCCTCGCCGCCCTCAAAGGAAGACAATATTTCCTGGCGAACAAGGGAAAAAGAGCGAAAGAGATGCTCGAGAGCGCACGATGCCACCGAGTTTACACCACCAGTCGCCAGGTGGCGGAGCTGTTGGAGGGTCTGTGCAGAGAAGGAGGAGGAGGAAAGGGTCGCCAGGGAAGGATGGGATGGGACAATCGATTGAGGGGGGAGAGGAGTGGGGGGAGGGCGAGGAAGAGGGGGGGGTTGAGAGAAAGGGGAGGGAGGGGGTTGCGGGGAAGTTGGATCGGAACAGAGGACGGGTACGGGGAGAAAAGGGGCGATGGGAAGAGGATAATAAGGGTGTCGGACGCGCCCCGCGGGTCGGGGGGAGGGGGTCGTTGAGGTACGGGTTGGTAGTGCTGGGACAAGTGCGGGAGCGGCTGGAAAAGGAGCGAAGGAAGACGGAGAGATGAATGTGGGGAGCATATATGCTGATGATGAATGACGGAGGAGAGAGAGAGTGATCCAAGAGTGGGAGCCGGTGAGGGAAGTTTAGCGGGGCGAAGGGATGGCCTCAGGCCGCGGGATGAGAGGAAGAGACAGGTGGGGTGGTATCGCGGCACGGTGCACCCTCCGGAATCGAGGTGAAATGATGGGAGAAGAAGTTAACAAGGAAACGGCGAGGGCAGGAGGAAGAGAGCGGGTAAGAGAGTGGTGCGCCGGCGGAGGCAAGGGGTGGAGACGATAAGAAGTTAGCACACGACGAACCGGAGGTGCCCAGAGGGCTTGTGAGGAAGTTACGGGGGAGATGTTTTGTGTGGAGGAGCGAGAGAGAGAGAGGAAGCGGGGAGAAAACGGCGAGGAGGAGGAGGAGGGAAACGAGATGTGGGATGAGAGCAGGGTGGAAACGATGGGAGTTGGGGAGAGGCGGTGATACTGGGATGGGGGATGAACTCGGCTGGAGAGGGAGCGAGTCCGGGGAGGTGGGTGAAAAAAGTCGGGGAGGGGGGAGAGAGAGCAGAGATCTGGGAAACCGGCGCGCGGTGGGTGGGTGGGATTCGGCGGGAGGGGAGGGGTCCAGGGGGGCGACGGGGTGAGAGGTGCGTGCGTGTGCTGGGGGTCCGTCTGCTAGTCGCCGGCGCTGAGCTTGGCGTCGAGGCGGTTACTCGTCGACCGAGGTCGAGAGAGAGAGCGGCGGGTTAGACGGTAGAGGCTGCGAGCGGAGCACGCGAGGAGGCACCGAGGAGCAGCGGAGGAAGAGGAGGCGCGCGCTCGGCAGGGGACGCTCGAGGCGGCGGCTGCGGGGCGACAGGGTTCCCGCCACCCGGGCAACGACTGAGGGAACTTTTCGGCCGAAAAAGGTGCGTTTATAGGGGTGGAAAAAAAGAGGCAACATGTTGCACTTGTACCACTTGTCCCACCGTCATTGATTTGAGGTCGTGGGAATTGTGCTCGATGGCGAGGGAAAGGGGACCAAAAAAGTCAAAAATGAGTCCAGGTTCGTAGCCCCCAGGCTGAATGAGCTGTGGCCATCATCCGTACCAATTGAGGTGGACTGCGACCGTCCAAATCCGGTCCTTTCAACTAATTTTCCCATCAAATTATTAGTTTTGTCAACGCTAATGTCTGCGGTCCGTGTAAAAAAAAATTCAAATGACAATCCGCTCCTCTCCTCTTGAGACCGTTGACGATTTCACAAACGTCGTCTTAGTTTTTCAAACGTTATGTTTCGTCGTTTATTTATGTTTAATATTGTGCGGAAGAAGAATTGATTAATTCGCATTGCGATGATGTGAGGTTGGATTGACACGATATTTCAATGCGAGTCACCGAGTATTCAAATAGGGACGGAAAATTGGGCGAGTTAATAAACGTTTTTAATTAGAGGACCTTCTACCGTAATCAAGGAAAATTCGAAATTTACCACCTAGCATTCGCACCATTTCCGCCCTACGTTCCGTTTGAGCAGATCTGAATGTAATTAACGACAGCTGTGACAGACGTGCGCGGTGTATGAATTGGAAGTTTAACGTGCTCCATTACCTATACGAATTCTCAAATCCAAATAATGAAATTTACGATCGTGCCAGAAATTAATTATGTTTATATATATATATATATATATATATATATATATATATATACATATATATATGGCATTATATATATATATAATGCCATGCTTCTGAAGTCACAGAATCTGTGATTTATTATCATTAAATCATTAATTATTTTATCTTTCATTTCCTAAGGCCACCTGAGGTTCACCCTAGGAATGCATTTTTAAATCATTTAGATGAAAATAAGCTTGCTAAACCGTGGCTGTCATTATGTGTTATTAATTGTCTTCAAATTCAAAATGACCAAGTTAACTTCCTTGATATGATTAATAAGTGAATACAATTTTCAATCAATCATAAAGTGCTTTCTTATTTGCAAAAATAAGGCTATTCTTTTTTGTATTTGTATAGATTATTTAATACGGTGATAAGAAATCGATGCATTTTAAGAAAACTTAAAAATAACTTTCTTATTCCAAAAAATAGCCTTTTTCTTTTACATTTACAAGTACATATAATGTGACGAACGAATGGATTTAACATTCCAATTTTGTCTTCACGCATGTATTGTACAAATTATTTTAAAATTCTTCCCTGAATGAAAGTATCATTTCCTGCTTAATGATTGCTAGCGTTGAATATAATATGCAGTTGATTACCCGTCAAAGATATCATTGGATTAGTTTAATTAGGAACTAATTTTGTTAGGATTCATGACTTAATAATTTAACTTCCGTTTTTTTAATGCATAATTTCAGCCTTGCAGTGTTCCTAAAATATGCTGCAATAATCATTTAGAACCTGATTTTACACCTTCTTCCAAAGGATATTATTTTATTTAAAATTTTAAACAATGCAAACATTTTATGGTCAAATGTTTAAAAAAACATATTTACGTCAATAACTTGAGAAGGAAAATATTGTTGAGGTAAGTAATTAAAAAATGATAATGCTCATTTTACTTTATCATTAGCAGCATCTATTGTATGTAGTAGAATGTCGAGAGAGGGAGAATGATACTTGGAAAAAAATACGAGTTAAATAATTGCTGTTGTCGGAGAGAAACCACCGGGAGGAAGTTTATAGCATTGGAATAAGAGGATTCGATTACCGAAAGAAAATTCATTCCCTGAGGGTCCTTAAAATTCACAGGTCGAGTCAACGAAGATAGATATTTCTAAATTAAAGCAAACAGAAATAGAAGTGACTCCTGTCAGAGGTAATGGCGAGGGAAGAACAATGTGGAGCTCTAATGAAGAGTAAAGACCGAACTCTCTCCATTTCGAAGCCATTAGAACGTAATGAATGCTTGTGGTAGTCGCTCCATCGCATCGTGAGAGGCTGACCCGTCGTAATAAGGAATCATTCTCAAGAGTAACATCGCAGCAGAAAGGTTAAATGGAAAATATTCATCAAAGGAAATATTTTCGGACTTCTTGATGATAGGGGTGATGATACTGTGCTACAAACGCTTCATATACGTCTACTAAGCATGGTTCAAAAGGAGATGTGAATGCTTACAGGGAATGGGTTCTTAACTAAGATTAAAATTATAAAGCTTACGTACTGCACTGTAGAACAAATTATTAACTAAGTAAATAATAATGACTTTATGGAATCTTCAAAGGGAAATATTTCCAAACTCTAAAAACTAAGCTGTGAATCACTTAAATTGATTGAGAATTCCGTCGAGACTAACACTTATTAATTAATTTTTACATAAATTTAAAGGCAACTATTTATTTTCATCCACACGTGTCACTATCTCATCATATAACATTGGAAGGGTAAACAGTAAAGCACTCAGACCAGGGAAGCATTAGAGAAATGAAATAACTCAATGAGCGTATAAAGAGCGTTCGCAGGCTTCAAAAGCACGACTTCCACTACCACTACCACAATGTGAGCCTGAAATTGAAGAATACGAGCGAAAAAATTTCGTGGGTCACCACCGAATCGATCCGCGGCGAACCTGTGAATCCAATTAACAAATGAACATGGGGGGCTTTTTTTCACTTAAGCTTGATATCGGGATTAGGAGAGAGTGAAGGAATACGTGGTTTTGGCGGAAGTAAAAAAAAGCAACAGCTGGCAATGAAGCAATGGGCGATGGGCAGTAACAGAAGTGGTGACTTTGGAGCATAAAACCATGTAATCCCTTAAAATCTACGGATGACATCAATTCGGGACACGACAAAGGAACGTCTCCACAGGGAACAAAAGGCCTTATTTATCTTCCCTGACTCTTAACACATTCGTGTGTTTCAAGCACTGAAGAGAAGACGAACGAGAGTGAGACAAATGGACGAGGGGGGAAGGATTTGGCAGTTTCGAGGTGAATTGTTTACAGTACAATTTTGTACCGTTGCAAATCATGCACGTTCTCGAATATTCATTGCTACAGTTACCCTTATTCCTCAAATTTCATACAAATAAAACTTAAAATACGCACGAAAAAATAAATAAACAAAAGTGCATATGGGGTGTGAAAATATTGCCATATGTATCCTGATTTAAACTACAGAAATCTTAAATCCGATAAACCTGTGGAATAATTTAAAACTGTTGAAAATCTATAGCAGAAATTAAAGTCATTGAGATATGCCTATGCAAGCAAAATGAAAATCAGATCAGAGAAAGAGCATGGTACTGATTTAAACTAGCATTTTATGTGTTTATGATAATTATAATTACAGTTTAATTTCCCCAGCTTCATGGTTGCCGTATTTTTAAATATTTACATATGAACACATAATACTTTTCATGAAAAAAGGGACAAACGTAAACCATCGGTATATATTTTTACCTGAAAAAGTCTGTATAGATCAAGGAACAATATTAACAGTTATAAGTCACCTCTTAAGTCCAATTGAAGGTCAAAAAATATATGTGTGTGAATCATATATATTATATACAATATATTATACATGTACATATATTAGGGAACGCAGAATATATATATATATATATATATATATATATATATATAACTTTTGGACGGCACAATAGAACACAGAATAAAACAGATAACACGTAAAAGGACACTCACACTGTAGATGATTTAAGCTTTCGGCCTACTCCGAGGCCTTCTTCAGGTCAGACTCAAGAAGGCCTCGGAGTAGGCCGAAAGCTCAAATCATCTACAGTGTGAGTGTCCTTTTACGTGTTATCTGTTTCATTCTGTGTTCTATTGTGCCGTCCAAAAGTTATATTGCTCTCGTGAGTACTTCCGCATCATCTATATATATATATATATATATATATATATATATATTCTGTCCCTAAAATTACTCAAATCTATCACAGCTTTTTATTTTTCCGCTTCCCTTCAAGGGTGAGGAAAATAATTGGAAGTTGGCCGTTTACGCAATGAATAGAATTTGTAGCGTCAAATAAAAACTAGGAACTACGTGTGTCAGCAATCCTTATGATCATCAAACGATTATTTTCTTAAAACATAAAAGTTTCTGAGATACCCCCGATATTCGTTTGAACTAAAAAAAGAATATTTAAATTACGACTAGGAATATTTATCGATCTGGTGACTGAAAGACGAGGTAAAACTTTTCAAGATAGCTTGAGGAATATTAGATTACTTTTCTGTGATGAGGGCTGAAAGTGTAGTTTTATTTTCCCTTTAACCTGATGGGCACGACAAACAGCCAAAGCGCAGGGTAAGGCTTTCTAGAGACTAATGTGCAGGGACAGAAAATAGAAAACGTTTGAGACGGTTGGGAAATGGGAGAGTCGTGGGAAAATGCCATCGGGAGTGACGATGCGGGCGCTCGGATGGGTTGGAAAAATACGTGTCACAGCCCTATATCCTCGAGAGAACGCTTTTGCTGATAAGTTTAGGGACAACCATCACTCTTTTTCAAACTTGGTTGGAAGTAGAAATCTATTTTCTATATCTTCCCTGTCTTTCTATCTATAAAAAAATCATCGAGGATTAAAAAAACTAATCGGAGTTGGAATACGAGTAAGAGTTGGCAAAAAGTTAAAAAATTCTTATTAAAAAGTTAACAATATGATACATTTAATTTACGAAGGTTTACAGACACTGCACACATGGAATGACGGTATTAATGCTTTTATATTCATGCGTTTTCTAATTAAACCTTTAAATGATTCTCAGCCATATTCCATAGCCATACGGAGCGTTACATCCACCAGAGGGTTTTTATAATACAGACTGTAGTAAATTTCAAGTATTTAAAGCGAGTGAACTGAATTTCAAATTAATATTTACAGTCTCAGAGTTTATATTTCAAGAGCGTACGCGTAAATGATAACCACCCACTTGGTGCAATCCTTACGACTGACGCAAAACTTTAAACCCTAATAGTTTCTGAATTAATTTCCGGTCTCCATTAATGCCTATTATGATCACTGGAGACATTTTGATTCTCACTATTCTGCAAAATAGAAGAATAAATTGGATCCTGGAATTAATAGCTGCAAAGTAAGCGCGCACTTAAAACTCTTTTTCATTTTCCCACGAAAATTGCCAATTCCTCTCGAATTCGCTGAAACATTCTCTGAAGCCCCTCACGCGTAACGCAAAGATATGGCGCATTCGAAGAGGAGACCTTAAAAGGGACGACAGGGAGCGACTCCCGTTCTCGTCCGTTGAAGGGTGGATAGAATTAAAAGGGCGATGGGGAATAAAAGTTGTTCGGTGGGAAAATAAAAAGTAAGCGGGTGGGAACGGAGAGCGACGATCCCGGGTTCATATTGCAATCATCGCTGCCGTAGACAGCGGCAGCGGCGGTATTGGCCGAGGCACCGAGGAAGGGACGCGAGGAGGTGGGGCGAAAGGGGAGAGATTGAATGTTTGAGGAGGATGCGGGAGGACCGGTGAACCAACGCTAGATAACGAGGGTACTGTTTGCTCAACTGAGTAGAAGAATAGGGAATCTCAAGGGAAAGAGAGATGCCCTAAACAATCGGCTATCGGAGGCCTCTTGAAGTGTCAAAGGAATTGCCGGTGACATAGAAAGGAGGCGCATTTGGCTTGACGTAAGTTGATTAAAGCCACCGATTGGCCACTTCCCCCGTTCCAAGAGGGAAATGGCACACTCAACGACGGTGCCTACCTTCTGTGCGGCATGGACGTTGGACATTACTTGGGAAGTGTCTGGAAGGAAAACAACGCGAAGAGACGGGTGGGATTTGTTTGAATTAAAGTCGAGTAACGACCAACGCCTTCATCAACGGGTTTTATCGCTGCTCATGTGCGAAACATAATGAGAATCTATGTTGACGGGGTGTGCTTGTGGTTAGCAGTCAATGAGCTGCGTAAAACACCCTGGGACTGAAAGTGTCACTCAGCACTTCTGGAAGGCTACATGAATATTCATTACATTTCAAATGGTTGAAAAAAGGAAAAATTCGTATTATGGTGGCTCTTTAGATTATGAGCGAGTAACAATGTAGTAGACAGAGCAGAACTTTAAGAAGATCTTCCACTAATTACAACCACTATTTTCGTTGACTTATAAATATGTACTTTTGCATTTGGATTACAACACTGAGATTAAGCAATACTCAAACAGCTCAATGGGGAACAGCAGTCCCATAAAATTAATGTATTTTTCTACGAAACTCGTTGTTGTCGTAGCAACAATAATATTAGAACGGCAATAAATTAGTTGAAGAAATATTTTTGTTTCACTGAAATATACGTGGTATAAGGTCATTCATTTAAGAAATAGCTCCAATCAGAAGCTGGCCACAGATCACACAGTGCGCTGTCCTGAGAGCAACTTTTTATGATCAAAATTGTTCACTTTCCAATCCTACAAATGTAAAATGTATATTTACTGCCAAGAAACATTTTTTCCTGATACTTACTGACGCTTTCAAATTGTATTAATACATTGGCACATTCATTCATTTGATTTGATTGGTCTCTGTCAATACCGTTTGGACTAAAGTCATAAAATATAGTGATGGTGATAAATTAACCCTTGAACGGTAACGCTATTTTTTTCACCCTATTCTGGTAACGTGGGATGACAATTTTTAAAAATTCGTATCTCACACCCATTCTAACTATGAGAGTCTCATGGGGGCTCATTTTTTTCATTTGTTAATGTAGAATTACGTGAAACATTGATTTACGTGAATTGTGGTGTTGGTCCCGAGTCGCAAACGTAAGCCTTTGGCGCGAGATTTCAACCCGCTCTGGGGTGTTTTTCACCCCCGTTAGCGTTCTAGGATAAATAATACAGCGCAATTCAGCGATAGGGGAGAAAAGGAAGTTGCTGCTACTGGAGAAAATATATCAAACAGACAGGGAAAAAAATAAAAATAATGCCCAGGAGAAGATATGAATCATTGAAACCGCAGAGTGGAGACAATCCTCCAAATATTAACACAATAGAAGAACTAAGAGATAAAACGATAAATAATATATGGTAAAACAGCACAGAAAATGAAAAATAAAGAAACCCAACAGTGAAAGAAATTTCTTGAAATGAAATATGAAGAATTTTAAACGCAATTCAACCCGTCGAAAGCAAAATTGACTGGTACAATTTGACTAATATATTGAATGGTCAAATTTACTTCTTACTTACGAACAAACAATGGAGTGAGTGTCTTATGCTATACAAAGGTTTGAAACATACGGCCAAGAGAGAATAAATGGAAATAGTGTGCGTAATTGATTGTTCATACTCATTCGATCATCCATAAACTACATTAATTCTAGTACTGTCTGGAAAAGAATGATTGGGAAGAGTATCTCCAAAAACAGGGAGTAAACTCAGAGCGTAGGTGATGAAAAAACGGGAACCCTTATATTTTACTCATTTAAGATTGAATCTGGGCTAAACATATAGTTTTAACGTTATAAGTAATGCAAAAATGATATTGTAGAAAAAATATTTTTTTCACGGTAGACTGAAAAAATAATCTTAATTTATCAGGTTAAATTCAACCTAATAGAGTGGTATACCATAGAGCAAAATTATAGCCAAGAAATACCTGAAAACCTGAATATTTTCCAAGTTGGAATAGGCATGAGTACATAATTTGCATATACCTTTATTCGAAAATTAATTCCTGATTCTTAACAAAATCCTAACATATGGAAAATTTAAACAATCATAAGAACCTTTAGCAAAACTACCTCCCGTATTCCCAGGAATATAAGTCGATAGTTTTTGGCACAATTAAAAATGAAAAGCTACATATTGACTTAAATAAGGAGCTCATTAAAAATTCACTGAATTAGTTACGACTATCATTAAAATTTATCATTTCATAAATTTTAAACATTGAATTGAAATTAAATCTCTATTAATTTTAACCTGATAACGACTGAATAAATCATCACATAAAATTGCAAGGTTTTATTAAACTTTGATGTTGCACTAATAATTAAATGACACATTCCGTTCCTCAACTCTTTGAATTCCCATAATGTTAATAAAGATAATTGTTCGCGAACATTTTACCTTCACTGCAAACTACAACTCATTTGATGAAGAATTGAAAGGTATTACATCAATGTTTACAATTGATTGATTTTATAAGGGTAAAATTAAAATATAAAAACTGCTTGTGAAGGAGAGGAGCTTTTAAAGCACAATGAAATGTTTATGTTTCAAGTACTCAGAAAATAATCCCAAGCGTAGGATATGCAGTTGTGGAATTACAGCGATATGGAAAGGGAGAGCGAACGAAGACTTAATAAACATCAAAGATTGAATGAAATACTAAGTAAAGATTCATTTTTAACTCTCGTAAAAGTGACATAAGTCATGGATTTGCAATTACGGGTGCCGTTTGAATCATGATGAACCTTAGGACGGTTCCGCGTGTTATAATGGAAAGGAAATCGGCATACATCGTCCGCCGAATCTCACAGGTTTGGTCGATTACAATGAGGGTGTAAAAAGGTTAAATGCATGCAAAAGAAACGTACCTATGGGCTAAAATTCACATTTATTTCTCAGGTGTCCAATGAAAAAATCAATTTTAAAATTTCTTCAAGGTTACCCCTGCATAACTGTAATGCTTCAGTGCAATATCTTCAAAAGTTATGTTTTTCCAAAACATTTCTGGCTATTTTTAGGGATCGGCTGAGATGCATTCTTTTTACTCATTCGACTTGAATATAAGCTAAATTTATTATTATTAGTGGTCTGCGTTTTGGAAAATGATTGAAATTATCTGGAATGATAAGTTCAAAGTAAGACTATTTCTGATAAAAATATTTCTGGAAGACAAAAGCCGTAAGTTTCATTGTCAATTGCAATTTTTCCATATAAAAAAACAAAACAATTATAAAATATGAAGAGAATTTGAAAAAAATGAGTGACTGATACGCTCAAGTTAGATCAAAATCGGTTTGTTTGTCTCCCTATAATAATGTTTTCGGCTGCATGGTTGAATAAACACGCTATGCAAGCGTACATCGTGAATGTTTTTATTGGTTGATTTTAAATCAAATGAAAATACCTAGTTCATCAATATCTATATTATAAATGTTTGCATTATTAACATTAATTCGGATACATGAAAAGAGTACTTAATTGAATTTTTGCTCAAAATAAGAGAAACAACTTGGGAGATATTTCTTTTGTCTCCCGCGTTCTTTCGTCAGGCATCTGAGGATAAAATAAATATTCCCAAAGGGGCCACACTTCTCAAAGCTAAAATTGAATTCATAAGTTGAGTTTTTTCTCCCAAGGAGGATCTAAATTGAAATACATTTTTGTCAACGCTGTCAAACGCATACTTGTCACAATACAAGTGAATTTAGTTCGGAATTTTCAAAATGAGAGGATTGACATCGAATTTCGTTTTTTTTGTGCAAGAGCCCCATTCAGGTTGTCCGTGAAATGTAACCGGTTTGATGACGTTCTGGGAAGTGGTCGGCGCTTTGAGAAATGACGAGAGCGACGTACCGTTTGAGTGATTTCGGGCCGCGGATGTCGTGGTCGAACGTGTCGAGAGAAGCAAAGCATTTCCCTGGGATGCCCCAATGCGGATTCTCGGTTTTCACGACTGAAGCAAGTAAACTGTGCACGCCCGGTTGAATGAGTGGGGAGCAGCATGTAGCATTTCGTCCCCTTCCGCCTCGGCACGGCGCACGGTGCTGCGGAGACGGGAGTTTGAGGTCGTCTAGAGAACTTACTCAACCCGCAGCACACACTGGATGTGTGGGTTGCGGAGTCGCTCAGCTCTGCACGGCTCGAGAAGGCGTAAGAGAAAAGGAAAACCTTATTTCCCCTCTTTCCCCCCCTCCCCCCTAAGGGATTTAATTTCATTAGAGTAAACTTTGATAACTGAGACCCTTCCATTATTTATGAACGGGGGTTAGCAAAGGTAATCATGGTTCATGGAACGAGGATTTTGGTGATGAAAAAATTTCATGCAGAAATAAAGTCAACTTTCAGATTCCCACCCATAATTACTTTTTGCCATAATTAAAGAGATAACGTTGACAGACGGTAGTTATTTGGAAAATTTTGCAAAAGAGAAAAAATTTTTCTTTGGTACTTGACTGCCTGGTTAAGGTTAAGCTTTCAATTGGGGACAAGAGAAAGGAAAGAGAATGGACGAAATTTTATAAAATGCTGGCTTCATATTATTTCAAAGAGGCATATTTAATTAGAATTTTATAAAAGAGGAGGAAATTATAAGTTTTAGATAGCCAATATAAGGGAAATTACAAAGTTTCCATCAGTCGATATAGCCGCCGAGTCGGTAAACCCCACACACGGGGATAAATTCCTAATTCCACCGATGGAAGCCTTATATTGAAGAGGAAAACGTAAACCCTGGAGACAATAAGCGCTTAATTGAAACGTTTTCCATTAGTCCCGTTTTCAAATGATTGAAATCATAGAACACGGACCCGTTCCTTTTCCGAAAGAATATGAATTTCATTGCAAAGAGAGTATTGATTCACAAAGATTTAACCGTTCCGTGTAAAGCCTTCTGGCATTAACGCTTAGTGCAACACGAAAGAACATCTCCTAAATATAAGACAAAGTGTGATATGTTTAATTTTGCACATTTATAAAATTATAAGCGAGAAATTACTCCCAGTAAAAAAGAGTTCATTAAAAGCATTTCACGAACGGGTTGAAAACGGAAATTTGAGTCCATACATTAAAAATACTTAAATATAAGGAAATAAACTGAAATCAATCAAGCCCAGTTAAAATTCATGAAGTGTGCGCGAAACACTCAAGTGTATTCTGAACTTACCCGGTAAGTTTCGTTTCGCGGTCAAATACGACACGAGGAAAAAATTGGAACAAAAGATGACGGAACAACTGAACTTCGTCCATGGACGAACTTTGTCAAGGTTAAATACCAATTACTACTCACTGAATGGTTACCGTCAGCATTTTTTTTCTATTTCACGATTACGCTCCATAGAAGAAAAAATGCTCGGAAAAGACTCAATTTGAAAAATATCGCTTGCTACCCCTGGGGCATCACTATGGCACTCCGTGTACGCCCTACTGGAACCCCCAACCAAATGGGGGGCATTTGCATAGCGGAGTGGTGGAGCCTGGGAGACGGGGCGGGGTTGCTCCGCCCTTGTGGGGCCATCGCTGCCCATCGCCCGGGCCGAACCCTCAGCCCGATCGCCCTCGCCCGCCGATCATCCCCGATCCTGTGGCGGCGCCACCTCTCCACCTCCAACTCGGTCACTCCCCACTCACTGTGCCCCCTCCCTCTCCCTCGCTTCCTACCGCCATCGCCACTGATAAGCAGTTGCTTTCCATTCCCGCTCTCCAAGTAATCTTGCTGCCGACCCAGGTTTCACATTACCTCGGCCGTGTTTTACATTTCAGATGTGCTATGTTTTCACTATGACTCTTGGGTGCGCACAGCGAGATTAAACCTAATGCACCAACACCCAATTCGCAACATTAGTCAGGGATACAGCCATTTGCATATGATTTTGCGGACTACGTTCAAGGATAGACAATGAAGGAAACACGTACCTACTCCACAAAATTAAATTCATTCTTTTCACTAAACGCTCACTGCTTATCACAATTGACAACATTTCGCAAAAATTAATGGGGTTTGTGTCCCACATCTTCCGCATAGTCCAAAACCAGCCTCATCAGTCTTTTCTGTTTCCCGATGTGTAAAAACACCTTATGGAGAGTAATTTTCCATCATCAGAAGCCGACGCAGGTAAGGTGAACATTTTTCAAATTGCAACTGCCACCCTTGACGCTTTATTTCGAATCAATGAAAATATAACTGTATCATATAACCAATACACGTTACTAAGATATACAAATTTTATTACAATTAAATGAAAACTTTATGGTTATTCCCTTTTGAATACTTCTCGTAGGTATTTAAAGCGAAAAAAAATAAATATTAAATTTAATTCTAGATGAAAGAAGGTAAGATAAAAGTTTCAAAAGCTATTGCTCAATAATGGAATTATATTTTTAGATTATTTTACCATGTATTTATTCCTTGATAAACGTGCAACCTTTATGTTTACTTTAAATTTTTTCCTTGTATTTGAGGAAATAAATATAGACTTCGCAATCTATTTGGTAGTTCGATATCGTTCAATTTTTCCATACGTCCAAATTTGAGTGCCATACCATATAAAGGAATAATAAGATGCTTTTCGCGAATGAAGTTGCTTAAAAAAAATTGGTAAGATTTTAAATATTATGAAACAATTTTAAATAAATAGTAAACATAACTACTTACGCCTTGATATTTAGTTGGACAGGAGACCGCATAATGATAATTTTTTTTGTAGATGACAACTGGTTTTCTGCTAGTTTGCGTATTAAATAGGTTAAATATAACAGAAAATCTCTTACTAAAATGCTGGAGTCCCACAGTAAGCACAGAAAATATTAAGTCGTTAAATTGGATTTCAGCGGGTATTGTAATTGCTCTTCTTCTTGTTAATGCAAATGAATAACCTGAGTCTGAGGAAATCCTGATACAATGCCAATATATCCAAAAAATAATAAAAACAGGAAAAAGGAAAGAGGAGGGAAACCATTTCCAGATTATGAAGCAAAAACGATTTTCAGCGCTTCACGCTTAACTACGAAGGGAAATTAAAATATTGATCATTTATTGCTGAAGAATTTTTAAATTATTCACTAATATAACGGACGAGTAAATTACGATATTTTTACTATGAAAGTGTTACACGGTATCTTACATTTAAACGATAACAATTGGCAACAAATGTCAATAATCGAATAAAATTTCAGGAAAAGCCAAAGAGAGCGAATAAAAGAGAGAGAGAGAAACTCTCACAAAGAATGCATCAAAGAGGCAAAAAAGCTGCAACTGGATTCTCTCTATGCGACGCTTTTTTTCTAACGTAGTTTTGTTGAAACCAATGGCATTGCCGCCAGCATGTCGCTCGTGCAACGTTTCCTGCGCTGAATCCTGAACAAAATAATGCGGAATATGGGGACAGAGCTGCAGTATTCCCACTCGTGAGCTACTTGAATCCGAGGGATGTGCTGGGTGCATAATGCCGCTTTCCATTCATTCTCTTTCATCGCCACTCATCCTTCATCTCTCTTCCTCCTCCTCCTCCTCCACTATTTTCGCTCGATACTCTTCCGACACACCATCGCTCTCCTCTCCTTTCCATTCCTCTCGCTTCTCGCCATCTCCATTAGGCTTCTCTTCTCTCGCTCTTACGCTTCCGTGCCTTGTTCTTTTATTGCCTTCCCCTACCAATTTATTCAATGCACCCCTCTTCTTTCACTCAAATTCACCCCCAACTCCATCTTTCTCTCTCTCCTTCTATCTATCTATCTTCTCCTTTCCCCAAAAGCCCCTTTCGTCAGGTCCATTGATCTCTTTACCATCTGCCTGAAAACTCGCATCTCCTATTCAGCTCACGCCTTCCTCGCAATCGCTGGAGTAGCGACTGCAGGGTAGGGTCAGAGCTCTTCTTACAGATATTTGGACAACCGAACATATACGACACGCATCCCTGATTCGGTGAATCGACGATGGAACTATGTTTAATTCAAAACTCGCTGCCGGAGTAATAGTTTTTGGGAAGTAGGAATTGAGAAAAAATTTCTTTCACATTGTAATACGACATTTTGCATCGTAAGACATGGTGAATGACATTTTTATCTGATTTTATATCATATATTTCCTAATTTCAGCCCGTCGAACAATAGAAAAATGTTTTGTATTCGGGTATTTTCGATTTTATCAGCAAGAGTCAGTAAATTTGTCGTTACAAACTGTAGGTGTGAATTATTTGTAATCATAACAATACGTACATACTCTTTCTAATCGTAGTTTCTCATTTATCAATAATGGTAAAGGAGGAGTATAAAGGAAATATAACAGGTGACTTTTTAACGCTTTGTAGTTTTCTCTCTTTCCTTTACTTTTCATTGTTTATTGAAGTTCCTTCACGAATAATAATTCCTAAATCTCGGTAATAGTGTCGATTCTCGGCTGTGATAAATAGCGGAGAGTATTTCATAGGACAATGACATCACGTGATTCTGAGCAAGTAGTTATTTCAAATGCTTAGATTAATTAGCCTGAAGCTAATACCTGGTCCACTAAATATATTACAATGCAACAATGTTAGAGCGTAAAAATCAATCGCCTTGACTGGAATTCGAACCCGGATCCCTCTATTTTCGGTCGAGTGCCATTTCCCTTTAAAGCCCCAAAAAAATACGGAATTTAAGACGACGCCTTTGTAGCCTAACTGGCTAAAACACTTCAATTCTGAAAGAGTTGCATTGTAAAACAAATTTAGCGGGTGAAACCGTTAAAAGTGAATGCCGCAGTATCTCCCGCATTTTCTTGAAATTTCACTAAATGTAGATTCTGCACAACTTGAAATTTGTGTTCCCCGCACACAGTTATCGTAATACTGAAAACGATTTAGCTTAATCAAATCCACTCGTAAAACATTCGAAAATTCTTAACATTTGGCCGAAAACGTGTTTTAAATTGTTGTGTCTCAAGTTCTATTTCTATTTTTTTAAATTTCTCTTAAAATTTCCTATTGAAAAGTGATAGAAAATTCTAATGAAACCGAAAGGTGGTTGGTTATTCAAAACTTGACGCACTGCCTTAGAAACATCATTCTTCAATTTATATTTAGATGAGATTATAAAATAGAGTTGACTTATCATTTAAAATGTAAGCATAGAGAAATTTACTCATCGCAGCTATTGCCTAATTTTGTTCGGACTTGGCTTGTTTCTGCTTAATTTAGTGTTCTCTTCCACGGTGATCTTTATCTTCAGGTCTATAAAACTTAAAGATGCTTTAGTTTGTTCCGTACATATTTATTCAAGTTTCACCAGTAACTTTCAGATATGTTGAAATTTTGGATATATTGATTCATATTGTCATTGAAATTCCATCAAATAAATTAAAAAGCTTCCTAATATCTGGATGATATTCTCAGCACAAGGTAATTTCACCATTACCATTTTAACAAATAATAAATCTTATATAAGTTCGATCGTTTATTTTGTTGGTTTTAGGTATGACTCAAAGATTTATACTTTTCACATCAGTACAAAAATACCAACACCTTCACACTATATTCCGTCCAAAAAATTTCATAATGTTAATGAAACCCAATAGCACACAAGAACGATTTTCTGTACGCATTAATTGCGTAGTAATGCAATTCATCCACTATTAAGTAGTTTTATTTTAATTTGAATTGATTTAAGCACGTTCACAGAAGAATACACAACTAATGCCATACTATGAGTTTAGAAAGGTATTCTTTTTCGCAAATTCAAATTGGTAATATTAATGGTGATTAAATAAGAGTGGCGATACTTAAAACTCTTAAACACTAAATACCTTTAAATTTTCCTTTAGAGGAGGCGGAGGAAATTATTTTACCATATAATGTAAAAAAATCACTTTTTTTAATATCGAGTTCGAAATCACTTCATTTTAGGTGAGCCATTGAATTAATGTTTCCAAGCGATACCGGAAATTCCCAAATGAGAACTGTTTTATTTACCGCCACTGAGTCATCCGATAATTTAATTCACTGACTGAACTTCCCAATAAAAGAGGTCTTTATCGGATTTCCCAATTCGGGACGCGCAGGCTTCATGGAATAACACACAAAAATTGTTTTGGTAACAGTTAACAAAGGAGTAATGAAAGAGAGATATCAATGACATCCGGGAGCAACAAACGGGAGCCGAGCAAGCCCCAGGCATAACATAGTTCCCCCCTCCCCACACCCCCGTGTGCCCAACAAACCTTTCGCCCTCACCCCCCAACTCCTATCCCCTCCCTCCCACGCCAATCCCGACGACTGTCGAATTATCAAACGGGCCCGAGATTGTGCGGAGCGGGAAAAGATCAATGATGAAGCAATAAATCAGCGACATCCCTCTCTTTAACCTCTCTCTCTTTCGTGCCCTCTCCTGTCGCACACTCCCCTCTTGCCCTGGCCCACCGAGACGGCGTCCGTCGCACAACCACCCTCCTCCGACTCCCAACATTTTCGTCCCCCACCTGAATGCGAACGCTCCCTTTTTGCCGTCCCCTTTTCCCTCCCCGCCATAAAAACAACTCCATCGTCGTTACCTCCCCCTTCTCCCACCTGTCCCACACCACTTCCGCCCAAAATTTTCCTCGATATCCCTCCGCCTCAACATCTGTCCCTCAAGAGGTTTACGCCGTGCGCAGTATTCCTTCGGAAATGATCTCGGGGAGCGACTCGCACTCACTCTCTTTGAGTTTTGACAAATTGCCGCCGAATTGATCCTCGGGACTTCTCTCAGCGGAGAGGGAAGGGGAATGATGAGTGAATGGGAGCGGGAACGCGAAACCCCACTCCCTTAATTTCAGCCTCTGCTCCCTCGCGTCACCATTTCCCGCCTCGCATCCCGCATCCGGATTTCGAAGTGGGTGTGTTCCTCTTGCGCGTGGGTTGGCGGGGCCACACCCTGTCTTCCAACTCCACTCGCTCTCCTCTCCTCCAAAACTCCCACCCCCTTTCATCCTCCCCAAAGTGCGCTATTTATTTTTCACGAAAAGCATCCCGCTTCATTGCCTTCGCCCCCCCCCCGACGAGGAAGGTTCCCACCGGGGTGGAGGTTAAAGTGTTTCCATCCTTTTTTGGCCGGAGTTGATATTTTTCCCGAGGAGTTATTGCTCCGGAGGCAGTGGTTGAGTGACCTCCCATCCCGATGTTCTTATCCTAAAATAACACAGCGACTCCCGCTGTGATAACTCGATTTCAATGTCTTTATTTGCAAAAGGTGGAGTTTATTACATTTTGATGAAAAATATTCAATGGATTTTTTAAATATAAAGGGTAAATTGCGTTATTAGACAAAATGAAATGGGGAGAGGGTAAAGAAATACTAAAGTTAACGAAGAAAAATATTTCTTCCTGCTTGTTTGATCACGCTCAAAACGGAAAAACTCAAGTACCCCCCCCCCCCCACCCACCGCAACTCTTGCAACCGACCAAGCCTTTTCCGTCGACGGCCATTTCTCCTTCCGTGAGGCGGTCTCTTTAACATCCTCCTGCTAGTCTCCTCACTTAACCACTACATCCCCGGAGCTTCTCTCCCCCCACCCATTACCGAACAACCCATCGCCGTTAAACCCACCCACTCAAAACCGTTATTCTTGTCGAGGGAGTCAACTGGCAGCACTTTTGAGTTCCCATTTAAACCTCCCTCCTCCCATCACCTCTTTGAGGAAATCCCACAAGGCGGACGAGAGAGACAATTTTTGCGTGCGCGCAAGTGTGCAGGACACATCTCTCAATGGGAAGACACGGACGAAGACGTGTCTGGTTGCGCCCAGGGAAGAGGAGGAGATGGTGAATGCTAAAATTCAGTCTGGCATACGGGGGAGAGCGTCGTGGTGGTAGGGTACCGTTCGGGGTGACGGGACGTGAGCAGCACGAACGTTAAAGTGTTCGTGGACAGTGCAGAGAACTCCGGGGGTATTGGACAGTTCAGGGGGGCGAAGAGCAGACGAGGAGAAAAGTGGGGGCTGGAGAGGTGAAGCTGGAGTGGGAAAACGAGTCGAGCACTGGGAGGGTGGAACGGTTGCTGGGTTAATGGACGTTGACGCCAATTTTATCAGTTTCAAACCCCCATCCTCAACCCTCCGCCAAACTAAACCCCTCTGTTTTTGTGTTAACTACTAACTCTGTGAAATGGAGTGCTTTTAACACGTAATTGGATTTTTGAAATCTTCCTTCAGGAGCCTTAATGAGATTTCACTGCCATTAAACTAAATGGGGGGAGCACTGCCTGATGCGCCGACGGTTTTATAGTAACTCTCATTAGAATTAAAACGCAATTATCCCAGTAATTTTATGTTAAATGGTATTCCAGAAGCTTTATGAAGATCCAAAGAATTAGGAGAGACTACAATCAGTCTCACTAAGTAAGGGCTTTGTGCCTTTGTTTAAGGTCCTTTTGAGGTCATTCTAACTTGTGGTTCCAAGAGACTCAGAGGTGACATGGGTCAGTCACAGTTTCAGTTCATACTGGTGTTTTCGTCTGCATGACATACTTCCATTAGGCTGCTTGAAATTTTAATACCAATTATGTATTAAATACGAATAATAAGTAAGAATATCACTAGCGTAAATCAAATGTCCAAAATAACGAACGATGCATCGAGAACGGAACTTAAGTCGGCCATGTATAAATTTCCTGATAACATGTCGCATTGACCTCTTCCTTGCAGCTTTACTTGGCTAAATTGTATTAAATACTGTAATTTAATGGAAAAAGCAAGCAGTCTATTAGTTTACGTGACAACAAATTATAAGATCCTGTGGTATTTAATCTGAGGCCTTGCGCTGTCTCAAAAAGTGAAAGGTGGTCGGAGTATAGAGATATCTCGTCATAGTCGATCAATATGACGTTGCGAAAGCAAGCTATATCCTTTAAAATTTTGACATAATATACTTGCTCCCGCCAATGTCTTAGGGATACTTATATGCTTCAATCGTAACAACTGTCAAGAGCATGTGAGGGTAAAAGCATTAGTTCAATTAGCGAACATTTTTATAAGACCTCAATATTACTTTTTAATTTATCATTTTAGGTCACACCGAAGCGCCTTCGTAAGGCAAAAATTATTCGCTGTCCTCAACAAACTAGTTTTACGGTCAAAACGTAGGTATTAATTGGCAAAACGTTTTCACAAAATCCACACCAAGATATCCTTGGTGACATCAAGTAACTCAAAACCAAGCCAAATCTTTTACAGAATATTTTTTAGCCTTGGTTATTGAATTCTATGGAATTGCTTACAATACTTCCCATCAAAAAATGAAAACTTCCTTGCTTACAGTAAAAGGAGACATATCTGAGGTGATTGAAAACATAACCTCTAGATTTGGCGATATTTAAAATTCTAGATTCTTGATGCCAAAACGATTTACAGAACTAACATTCAAATGAACTTTCAAAAATGGGACGCTAAAGGGAATCTTATATTTTTATTTATATAGAAGTTTTTATTTTCAAAGCTTATTTCATGGCAACATGCAGGTAGTTTTATAACATGAAGTTAAGTCTGAAAAAGCTAGAGGCAGAAATCCACTGAAGGAAGGAATACGTTTTTATCAAAGACAAAATTTAGACATAGTGCAATTTTTATCGTCATGCACTCACTTTGCTGTGCAGAAATATGTCAGCTCTCTTTCAACTTAGTCAGCATTTTAAGTATATTTATCAAAAAAATATTTGGAGCAAAATGCATTCCATATAGTTAAAAACGGAAAATCGTAAAGAAATGAAGATAAGTAAAGGCAGCAAAGAAACTGACAAATTATTAAACTTGTATGTAAGTACAATTTATAACTATTGAAAGATTTATGCACAAATTGCGTATTTTAAAATTAAAAGTAAGGAAAAGTTTTAAGAAGAAAACAATTATTTGTTAAACAAGATTATTTAATAGCTGTTGGTAAAATCATGCACCAAAGCATAAACAATTAGAATGACAGCAAAAATATTTTAAGCAATCTTGATAATAATACTACTAGGCAACACATCTGCATATTAGCCTACACTCGTGTAAGGAGTGGGACACCCAGCTAAATGTGAAAAATTCATGGTAATGTGCTTCAAAGAAAAATAATCAAATCACCCGTACACCCAACGATTTGAAAGAGTCGATATAAGTAAAGCAAAGTAAGTGAATAACTTGGTTATCTCTCTTGATGATGAAGCATGTTTGAAAATATAAGTTAATTAATTTCTATAATTCAAATGTTGAATGAAAAGGGTAACACGATAGTTGGGGAACTCAGGATTGAAGCCCCTTAAGGTATCATTACGTGCATGAAATGAACAATCGGAAAGTTCGTATCTCACATTTTTAGTACGAACATAGAGAGAATAACTTCAGCCCAAATGACTATACCTGGCGAGACCAAAATTTTAAATGATTACCGTACCCAAGGAAGAATTATTTTTTCCCTTGCACAATGCGTGAGCACAGCAAAAGAAAAAGCGATAAAACTAATCTAAAATATAATTGTCTACGTAATTTTTATAAGTATTTTTCTCCTTATTTCATGACCCAACTACAAAATTCCTTTGACGGTTGTTAAGAGCCATAAATAAGGGAAATTTCTGTTTGACTTTATTGTGTCAAATTTCATACGTAAATTCCGTAATGACTAATCCCATTCCTCTATCTTCTACTAAATTACACGTTCCCTAGATTGAACACACCTTGTCCATCAATCAATCACAACAATCCTTTTTTCCTTATTCATTGCCACTGGAGTTTGAAATAAAGTCGTTATTCCTTTTGAGTTTTTTAAATATGTGGGCATATAGTTGTAACGGGTTTTATAGCAACAATTATCTTAAAGTTACTGAGCATTGAACATATTTCAATGTTTGAAAGGTCATGCATAATAAATATATTCCTTTCAATTAAAACATCCATTCCTAAAATCCCAAATAAGATCTATGAAAAGACAAAAAAGGTGTTTCATAAATCCATTTTTGGAAATAAATCAATCAGCTGTAAGTAATGATAGATTTTCTGCTCGTGCAGCTCAAATATGTGAATTAATACACCTGAGTAGCAATACATAAAACACTTGCATGATCAGCCAGCGAGAAAACATCTACGTGTCCTAGACTACAGCTTTGACGTGGAGGAATGAATTGTGCGTTCCGATGACCCCTGGAGCTACGCTGGCGGGAGCAAGGACAATTGCTCCTGGTAGGCCATCCAGTGTAGAGCCACGCAGCGTTTGGTCCTATGCGAAATGGCTGCAACGGCGTCTGATTCAAGTGAGGTGCTCATTTTAGTAATTGTGTCACGTTAAATCACTAATGAGGAAGGCAACGGGATACTATCTCATTATTAGCCCATGAACCAATAATGGACAAAATGGAAGGATATTTGGAAGGATGGATGGATTACTAGAGTAATAGCAAGAGTATTCTACGGCGGAAGGGAAGAAAACCAGTGAGAGGCGTCAATATCATTGAATAAAATGGTAGCAAGGAGAAATGAAAACATAGAGAGAGGGAGTGATAGAATATTATTAGTAGAAGTAAAAGTTGTTCCATGAATCTGGTCATTGTCCAGATCAAGATTCTACCAAGCAATTCAAGGGAAGGGTAAGCCGACATAGTATTCCATTATTACTGAAAATAATTGTGGCTATTCCTGGAAGAAAGTATTTGATAGTGATGATGGATTGGAACAGAGCGGTAAGCGAAGGGCGAATGGTAGAGGGATAGTAGGCTACGGTTAAGGAAGAAATAATAACCGCGGGGAGAAACCAATAAAATTCTCCAGGAGGCAGGATTTAATCATGTAAAACACTTGGTTTAAACATCATAAAGGGCCTAAGAGTCCATGGAAAATTCCTCTAATTAGAGGTAAAATACATTTGGACTATATTATAATTAGGTACAGATTAAAGAACAGAGTGATTAATTCGTACAGTTCCCCAGGAGAAGATACGGATTCAGATATTATTTAAATGCTAATAAAGTGATACGGCAGATTCAAGGGGATATAATAGACAGGACAACTGAATAAATGAAATATAGAAGCATTGACCAGAACGATAAGGAAGGAGAATCAGTAGGTAGGACATAACGTTATAAATAAGAAAGGCATATGGGTAGAACAGAAGAAAATTGGAAACATATAAAAGGGGGCATCGAAAGCCACAAACGAAACTATAGGAAGTCAATAGAAAAAGGCAAAGGTAACCATGCATTGCGGACAAGATGATTAGAAAGAAAGATGTGAGTAAGAAATGGAAGAATTAAAAAACAGAATTTTATAAAAGAATGTAAAAAATTTGAAAAATAAACTAATTTGGAAAAATACGATAATAGGGCAAAAGAAACGTGATGGAAGACACAGTGCACGGATATGGAAAGTTTACAAAGGAATGGTGAAATTGATGTACTTCTACATGAAAGTGGAAACACTACAGGAAAAAAGGAGGGAAAATACGTACAAACAATCCAACGTTAAGGCAGAAAATTAAAAGCTGAACCAGGAAATATTCAAGAGAGATGGAATTGAATACCTAAAGGAACTCAGTGGTAAAGACATGAGACCAGTAAGCTTAGACATAGAAAGCAAATATGAAGTAGATGAAGGTAGCTTAGGTTCAGGCATACTTAATGGCGAATTAGAAAGGGAACTGGAATAAAGTAAGGCCATGGGGGTAGACAACATTCCCGCGGAAGTATCAAAGGTTTAGGAAAACGTGGGAGAAAAATTTTTCGGGAAAACGTTGAAGGACGAGTTTTAATGCAGTAATTGAAGCATATATGAGAGAAAATTTTGGTAGGAAGATTTTATCAGATCAGTGTTATTTCCTATTCCAAAAAAGGGAAAGGCAGTCATTAAGAACTATTATTAAAGAACTATTATTTTGATTTCGTACGCTGTTAAATTGGCCTTCAGCTTCATCAACAAGAGGTTGGGCTTCACCTCCTTGTGAAATCTTTTTCACATATTGCAATTCTTCCCCTTATTTCCCGGCTAATTTTAGAACAATTTGGTCCAAAACACTTTCGAGATTGGTAAACTGTTTCACCTGCTCTAGTTTTTGCCCTCATATTTTAACGATCAGCTTAGTCTTTCTTTTTCTGGAATATCGCATAACCTTCGTTTTTTTTACACTTATTCACATCCCATATCTATTGTACTGAAGATGATAGGCAAAGGTTGCTAGTTATCAAAGGTTGGATTTGAAGTAGGATGGAAAATGTGAAATGGATATAAAACAAGCAAGTAAGTAATAGGTTGAGGAAAGGAGGAAATCTTTGCGGAAATCCAAAGGAATCAGAAAAGATGGGTACAGAGCATTTTGATGTGCATTGAGCATTAGCGATGTGATGCAAAAAACTGTGGCAGAGAGAAGAGAAAATTAGGCAGGCAAGGGTGGGTTAGAATTAGGACTGGGGTGCTGGACGGAATGAAGGGAGGAAGGAAGCATTCGATATTGAAGAAAGGTTTATTGTAGCCTCCGATAGGCAAAGGAATGTATCGTTATAACGTTTTATATCGTAGTCCATTCAAACAAATAACAATAATAGTCGAAATTCGTCCCACTGAACACTAATGATGTACAGTGAAGTTCCATAGAATTTTTTAATTCATAACACTAAAATTTTATCCTGAATTGTTATTATTTAAGAATCTATATAGTATATTATTATCTTCAGGTAACACGGAGATGATATTCCGATTCCTTATATTTCGATGTAGTGCCGTCGAAACCTAGGTCGTAATAAATTAATTTTCAGTGGACGATTATAATTAATAGTCATTCATCACACACTATATCAATCAATTTTCTTTTAAATGAAGACATTTCAGGAATCAAAATACTATTTTTTCTTCAGTATGTGCACAAAAATCTGTCTCTCTATTGCGTATTTAATATTGTGTAAGAACAACCTTTTTAACTAAGGCTTTCAAAAATTGATAATAGGGAAAATATCCTATTCACTGTACAACAAAAGGACTTTCACATTATTAACTCATGTAGAGAATGTATTTTTGGTCCAATTTCAATTTATCGCGAAAATAAGCAGAAAAATATCTACAAATTATGCATAAAATTACTGAAAATATATCCCCAATCTGTATATATTGTCCTGATGATTTAGCATTTTCGGAAAAAATTTAAATTTACACATATATTTAGTGAATTCTTGTAGATAAATAAATTCTATTCGAGTTGAAATTAAACAACTAAAATTGTAAGGTGGTTCGGATTTTATAAACAAAAAACTAACTTTAGAGCAAAGGTTTTCAGAGCCTACATGTACATGCCACACCATTATGTCTGTCTCTCCGGTTAAAAGCTAAATCGTGCCCAGCGCAAGATGAAGCATGCTTTATGGTTTACTTCAGTGATAGATGTACAGCCCATTCCTGGTGTTTGCACAAATGTGTGATTGAAATGACATTCCATACCAAAGGATCACTGATGGAAAATACGTGTAGTACTAATGAATAGCAGCGTCAAAGAACTTGAGCCTGAATAACAGTTAGAGCAACTCAAAGGCCTCGTTCACGAAAGGGATGAAATGCAGTCTCAATTGATTTTCCCAAAGATATCAAGTGCACCTGATCACTCAATAAAATCGCTTTCGCAAAATGAATATTTTTATTGCACGGTTGTGAAAATTGAGTTCCCATGCGTACTCTCCTTTCCATACAAGTTAACATAAAAAAACAAGGCGTAAGGCTTTAGATAGCATAGGTACTCGATCTGTTCGCATGCAATTTCTCTTTTAGTGTTTGGTGTCTCACAACACAAAGTCACTCTTGATGTATTTGAGACCTGAGAGCGAACTGCCTGGTAGAATTACACTAAAATCTTTGTAAATCTGATTAGTATGATCCAAACAGTTCTCTGGAGCTCGTTACGGAAAAGAGGAATCAAAAGAGACGAGATGGCAGTTCAAGTCTCACATAAAAAAGTGAAAAAAAAATCCGCGAAAAAAATATTTCTCATGAAATCGTCCTTTGTAATATTCAGACCCGAAAAGAAGATGAGCCCTTCAATGAATTTATGTTCTTTGACTAACTTAACTTATTTTCTAGAAATTTCGTTATTTCTTCTCCTTGAATAAGCCACAAAATACACATTTATAAGACGAAAGAGACATTTACTCGTAAATCACGGAACTTTTTTGGGGATTCAAATTAAATTCGAAATGATAACATATTTATGTACCTGTATCTCATAATAATCTCAACAAAATCACTCTTAGGAGCGATAAAAAACATTTTGAAAATTACTAACCTTTAACTAAAGACCAAAAGGTTGCCCTAGAATAAATCACGTTTTCCATTATGTAGTTGAAAACGATCCAAGATCTAAAAAATAACAATCAGTCTATGCCGCTCATTGCCAATGATGTTTAAATTTTATAAAAAATATCTCATGGCTAAAGTTCCACTGTTAACAAACAGCAATCTTTCATGCATCTAAATATCCGCATACATTTATAGGGCGAATGAAGGAGGTTAATGCGGATTGTAATTAATTATTCATGTCTTGCATTTAACATTCCACGCATTCAGAATGATGGACGAGAATTAAAAGCTAATTTTGTCGTGAGCTCAGAAATTACAGGACGGGGTAATTACCCCTAATATTCTCCTATGAATCCGCCCTTAACCAGAAAACATTTAGTACAAATTAAAGAATGAATTTACAAACACGAATTAATAAAACACGATGAATAATTCTACTGACCAGACTAGATCGCAGTAACAAATGATCACTAGCTCTCTAGTGATTTTTTCACCCTTTCCATTTACTATTGTGAGGTGTTTTTTGGTTTCCCATTCCTTTCATGGACCAGCAGCCGTGACCTTTAGTGCGACAGCGTAAACCGCATACCGTGATTGATTGTGCAATGCTTGTTCATCGTAGGCTTCTCATTTGAAGACAACCGCAGTGCACGGTGCTGAATGAGTGAACTTGTACAGCATATTTGCGTCAATCATTAATTTTTCACATTAGAGGCTGGTTACCATTTTTGGTCGTGTACCCAACACAACTTTAATGTTGCAAACCCTACATTTTCAAATTGCAAGCAAAACGTTCATTTGATTTCACGAGTTAAGTTTTATTTGCAAAGTGTTATATTTACAGTAACCCCACTAAACCTACGTGTAGCTCCAGTTATCCCGGTTGAAAGTAACTTGATTTTATAGATTGCCTTTTTTTAATTATGAAGGAATACCTATTATTTTTTAAAGTCTTTTGAAAAGGTAGGAATTTGTGAAATGGTAATCAAGATTCTCGCAAGTTTAGCAAATTGGCAGACACTTAAACATTTACGGAATGGATAAGAAGAGTGAGAAATGTTTTCGTCAAATATGATAAATAAAGACGGATGAGACTTTAAATGTTTACTTTCCATCCAAGATTCGCGTTTGTTTTGAGAGGCAAGTCCCGTTGAGGGAAGTGAAGATAAGCGTCTGATGGTTTAGCAGAATAAATAGTCGTACCCGGTAACATTCGGCAACTTACATTAGCGTTATGAGTATTGGTCGGATAAAAATATATCTATTAGATTACAGATCTGAATGCGGATTAAGAAAATCATTGTGATGGAGGATGGTCAATTATTCCTTTTAAAACAAGTAAATTGACAAAAAATTATACAAACATTAAAATGAGATTATTCATGGAACATTACTTGTGATTAACCTTCACAGCGCCTGGAGTCTATTAATACCTCAATTAATAGTTGGATCATTTCTCACCACTTTTGTTGCATTTTAGGAAGAACTTTTGTTTTATTTATGGGGTTACAACGTTTTTTTTAAATTACTTAAATAAATTGGCCATGTCATATCACACTGCTGTTGATCATGTAGTTCTTGCCACAGGTCAGAATAACTCTATTATCATCCTGTTTTAAAATGTTTACAATTGAAATTATACGTAATGGTGCTACAAATAGTTTTTATCATATTGGTAATAGATACAAATAATGATGAATCAAGCGGTAGATCTAACACCAAATCTTTAGTAGACGGGAAAATCAACAATCGGATGTTGTCGCATTCAACACCTTGAATGCTAAGGCTATGAGAAATGCGTAAATAAATCTATTTCCGGATCTGAATCCACACCGTTAAAGATGAATAGCCGAACCGCTGATATTTGGAAATGTGTGAACTGATTGAGATCATTATTAATTCAATTACCACATAAATTATTCGTTTGATACTTTATACCCTTAAGGGATTAATTTCGTGTTTTCGATGAATTGAAAGGGATGAAGTTAAACAGAAAACTTAGACTACGTAAATCTTGTGACTGCGTTTACCTGCTCTGTTTGTTTTCGCCTTCCATTTTCCGTATTTACACGTTCTGAGTAATTATAGCTTGTTAGATAATATTCATAATGCGTTTCTTTATGGATCGATACATATTCCAGTGATTGTACTGGATATTTATGGGCAATTCACGTCTAATTATTCTTCTCTCGATTTCCATGCAACATTTTAGAAGAATAAGATCAAATGATGATCATGTGTTTGAGAATCTATTATGGATGGGAATGTTCAATACTGAATGCAAAGAAATCATTCAGAAAATTTCAAATTTCTCAAAAAATACTATATGCAAATGCTTTCAAATATTTATCAAGGATAAAGCATTCATATTTTATGATGTGAAATCCATCAGTGGATGTTACGTGCAAACAACTGAACGTAGCCCTTTAACACATTTTATAAATCCATCGCGTAATTTTTCAATGCAGCGGCCATTAATTTACTAAAATAAAATCAAGAATGTGTTCTTATTGTTGAATTCCGTCAATCCGGCGTTCTTTGAGATCTTATAATAGGGACTCGGGTTACCTCGCGTATACAAATATGACATGACTTGGACGTCCATTCATAACAGACCTTTTATTTTGTCTCCTGCCAAACTAAGGAAGCCAAGTAACCCTCTTTCCCAAATGATCAAGAGAATTCTCTTGGTTTTCCGTTGTCAGCTTCGTCGATAACTCACCCGTCATCCTTCTCTTTCATTTTCCGTTCCCATCCGAACGTAATCCTTACCCTTGAAAATTTTCTCCCTTCCACTTAAAATTTTTCGGGAGATCGTTTCCCAAAGTTCTTACGTACAAAGTAAACTAACAAAACTTTCCCTTCATCCTTATATTCCCTTCTAAAATCTCTCTTCATATTTTCTGAAAAAAAACTAATTTATTTACCACTTTGCGCTTTTTGCCTTGCAAATTAATTGCATCCAAAAGGGAGTGCTGGAGGTAAGTCAATCTCAGAAAAGAAATCTTCAGCATAAAAAGCGAATTCAAATGATAATTTGAACTCACTAATAGCGTATTATATTCATTTACTGGCATAATTTGACAACGGCAGCATACATTAAAATAGCGAAGTAACGTTAAGGGATATATTTTTATTAATAATAATAAACAACATGTATTAGGCTGGAAATTAAGTTCTAGATTAACATAACACTGTCATTCTGCCAAATTATTGAGTTCACATTGATGAATTGAAGACACATAAATGCCGGAATTCATTTTTAATAACTGACCGGATTAGTTTTGTTTTACCGTCAAGATATATCGAAAATTCATTGCTTTATTCGGCAAATACAGAGAAAAAACAATGTATCTTTTATCATTTATTTCCTCACGGAATAACTTTCTACGACAAATACACGTGACAACTTTCCTTTTTCCTCTGGAGAACCCATCTCTCTTCTGTGTGCTCAGAGGGATTGAGAAAGAGAGATTGTTTCACTGCAAGTGAGATATCCACGTCCCGCTTGGACGTAGGAGCGCATTTTCGAGCAGCGTTGAACTGCGTCGTGTATACGGAGGGGAAATGGATGATGGTGATGAGGAGAGAGGTTCGGGAAGGGAAGGCGAGGGGACGGAGCGGAGAGGAGGGGAGGACGAGGGATTGAGAGGGTGAAAGGGGCAGAGCGGCGAGGGTCGAAGGGGAAAGGAAAGCAGGCCAGGGCGAGAGATACAAGTGAGAAGGAGATGTAGGGAGTGGAAGAAGATTAAGGCGGGAGAAAGAAGGAGTGTAGGGGTCGGAGGGTGTGGAATTCACGAGAGTGAAACGGAGGGAGGACTGAGGGGAGGGAGAGAGGGACCAATTGAGGAAGAAATTCACCCGGCAAATGAGAGCGAGGGGAGGGAAAAGAATGTAAAGGATGTCTCTCAGGAGTGGAAGCAAAGGAAGATTTATGCAGAGCTTTGAGTGGGGGTCTTGTGTGAACGAATTGAAGGACGTTGTGAGAGGAGTTAATAATGCCGGCCATGACGCCGGGCAGATTAGATACACAACGAGCGACGGCAAATATGGAAGGAGACCGGCACATGGGCTGTAAAGACTCCGCGGCGTTCCACGGAAATTATCCGCCTCGTCACGTTTTGCTGTATGGTATTTCGTCAAACCATACAGACGGTGATACGTTCCTTGCATGTGTAAGAAAAAAAGGCCTTCACTTTTTGGAGAAAGCAAACAAGCAGTTAAATTAAGCCCTCGTTTCACATTTCTGCCATGGCGGAGGAGATGCCGAGTTTACGATCCTCGTCTTCCAGCTTGTTTGCTCCCACGTAGGGAAAACAAGATGGAAACTCTCGTACAGAAAAAAGAGGCTAGCTTCCTGAGCCACGACTTATCCGACTGAGGGAATTGCTGAAAATGGAATGAGCCTTAGGTTGCCATGAGGGAGAGATGAATGGAAAAACACTTTCTCTGGCCTAAGGAGCTACCGCCGAGGAAAATACCGCGCAGACAAAATAGATCCGTAACGAAGCCTTCGATAACCATCGCGCTCGGATACGAAAATAACTCGAGAAATACGTATAATAGGGTTTGTGCGTTCAAATACAAATATAGGCGGTGGGTGTCGGAGAAAGAGGAAGGGTGATGAGAGATTGCGGTGTGGGTGAAGAGGAGGAGATGGCGGTAGGATAGAGGGGAAGGGAGAAATCAGAGGGTGCCCGGCCGACTTTAGAGAGCAAAAAGGGATTGAGGACGATTGGGAAGAGTGGAAGGCTCAGGAGGGACCGAGAGTATATCCATGTGGAATAGGGGAAGTGGAAAGGAGGCGTGTGGCCGAGTGGGTATATGCGTGGAAGGAACCGGTGACGGCGGCGGCCCCAATGGGGGTTCATGGGGAGGAGGGCCGGGAGACGTTGGGGGAAACGGGAAGGACAGTGTTCCGGGAGGCAGAGTGGTAGGTGGGGGCGTTGGAGTGGGGAGAAGTGGGAAGAATGTTGGTTTCGGATGGTGGGAGGACCCTGGAAATGGATGGCCCGTCGCAAGTCTGCCGTGAAGACTCCGCTACTTCGCTCCGCTGCCAAATCCCACCCCCGACGCTTAATCCTTTCCCCACCGTCTCACCGCCCACCCTCGGCAACGTCTTCCTGCCCACTCCACCGCATAATAACCCATAGCCTATCCCACCCTCTTTTTATCTCTCTAACTCTATACTCTTTGACTAAATGGTAACAATTCCCGACTGTAGTTACCTCCCATTAAATGTGCGCCTCGGTTCTGGCTGAATCGGAAGGCAATGGTAGGATAAGCGGAGTACGGATGAAAGGGATGAGTACGGAACGGTATGCGCAGCGCTCATTTCCTTTTCACGAATTATTAATCGATGGCGATTGTTCGTTTGAGCTTCCCCCGATAGAGTTAATGAGAATATTTTATTCGATACCATAAATTGGGCCTCTTCAATTGACTTGGATAACAAGGTAGTATTCCTTTGATAGTAAGAACGTCAGTTTGAAATAATAAATACCTAAATCTTTTTTTCGAAAACGTCTAGACTATATCAAAGGAGTAATTAGCAAAATTTGAATTCGTATATTATTAATAATATAGATAGACGCTGAACTAAACTACGAGCGAATGCAATAAATTCTTGATCAAAAACTGGCCTCTATGGAATGAAACAAACGCGTCGTGTGCAGAAAATTATCATCAAGATAGACTAATAAAACGTTTGATTTTTCCTACTAATCCAATTATGGATAAAGTATGTAAAATTAAACATTTATTATCATTGACGAAGTTTACTGCAATTGAAAATAATCGATAAATTTTCATTCAAGTCAATAAAATACATGAAAATGATAAACATAATAAGGAAAAAGATGACATGTTTGTTAAAATGAAAACCAATCAATAAGTGATGAGAAAAACGTCAGCTTCATTTCAAAACATTTTTGTTGCACTTGTCAAAGTTTCATGTCTATGAATCTGGTAACGTCATGAATTTTAAGAAAGAAAGCAAGACAAAAAAATCTCTGTTGCTATCAGATATCAACACTATTCATGCAGCTCTACAAAAATTAGTATTTTTTCTTATATCCTGAAAATTGAAAAAGAGCAGATGAATTTAATATATAAAAATTCTGAAACATATTGGTTCTTTGAATAACATGTTGAAAGTCACAATCAAAGGAGTTAAGGAAAGGGATATGAAAGGGAAGAAATGCGTAAAAGGGATATTTATGAAAAAAAATTATTTGAAGAGAATCTTAGATTTTGGAAAATTTCTACTAACAAATTTTCAGATTGAGTAACTTTGATGATGGACAATAATGGCAAAATTCCATTACTTAAAATTTAATTTATTTATACAAGGCTTAAGATGAAGAAAATTTGTACCTGATGAACGAAAATTGTAATTTTAAAAGATGAAATTATTTTTACAATGCCAGGGCATATTTCCTAAAAAAGGATGTGTTATATGTCAATGTATCATAAGAACCAAGCACACAAATCCCTTTTCGAAGAAGACTGCCATTCATGCCAGTGGGTATTCCCTCTTTACAAAAATATCTTCATACTTGATTGAATCGAAGGATTCCTAGGAGAATTCGGGACAACCTGTTCCTAAGGACCGTTTTTGAAGTAAAGAAAAACTTTCATTCCCTAACATGAGGATACAAATACCCTTGAAATAAAAATCACACTAGAATAAACTAATAATAGGGGTTTTGAAATGATTTCTTATGCTATGTTCACTTGAAAATTTTTGAATATTTAATGAATTTCAACACGATAGAAAATCAAATAAGTTAAAGTTTCGGAATTATTGAGGTCAAGTTGAAATCATGAAGAAAGGAAAACTATACCTAAATAATTTTGCTTTATTTTAATGAATAATTTTGTAAGGGATGATGCCATCAAAATACCTTTGATATTTTTAGCGGTTCAGATAAAAGTGTTTGGTAATTTCGAGGAAGAACTACCTAATTCAAATTTTTTAAGTAAGATTTTTCAACCAGATCTTGATAGCAAAAAATCAAACCAAAAAATGTCCTGCTTGCCAATAATAAACCACGATGTAGAATGACTACTGTATTTTTGCGCTTGAAATCTTAAATTTATTTTCTTTTTTCCGAACATTGGTTGGGATCAATTAATAATAACCTATTATTACTAAAAATCAGCAAACGGTATCTTATAAATAAATACCACATATTTCCATTCTTCGAATGTATTCCTGACAAAGGCAACGAGAAAATGGAATTATAAATCGAATGCCTCTAACAGTTATAGAGATAATTCATCGATGAAATAGATGGAAAGCCTGATAAATTATAAACATATTAAGTAAATAAACTTTTTCATTATTTCACATTATGTTATACTTCTGTTTCTTTAATAATATTATTATACATTAATGCGGACATGCCAGGTTAGTCATATTTTCTTAATTCACAAAATCAATAAATTAATATGAATAAATATTATTAATAAACTTATTTTCTTCCTAAATTAGTTCAATGATTGATTACGTCACAGAAAGCTGAAAAAAAACAAAGTTTTGCTGTTGACTAAGCGTTCTTAAACTTTCCCTAATCAACCTGTACATCTGTACGCCTAGAAATGATGACAAATAAAAATTGGAAAACACAGCTTAAAAAGGAATTAAACGAATATTGGTAATATTTAAAATTAATATAAATATAACCAAAAAGATTGGTAAAGAGAAGTACTATTAACGTCATTAACAAATGTTTTAAGTAACAATAACGTTATCAAGTAATAATAACGATTATTAATTAACTAGTAATATTACTTCTAAGAGGTCCGTCGTAACTGTATTTAGATAACATAAAATATGAATAACAACAAACCTAAATAAAGTTTATAAATTTCCAAGGATAGGCAAACAATTTCAAGGTACTATGGTAAACTATCCATTCCCGTTAATGACGATTTCTATGGAATAGGCATTTGATACTGTGCCAAATAACGTCGTCAGCGGAAAGATTACTCACTCGGGCTGATCTTGGCGAAGCTATTAATCTATCTAAAATTTCCTGGTTGAATCGCATTTTTTACATTAGCATCACCCTGCAGGACGAAAAGATAAAACTTCAATGGCTATAGGGTGCTGAACAAAGGGCGTCGTACAAAAAAAACAGCCTTTTTGAAAGCGCTGGAACAAAAATTATGAGGGAAGGGGTTGCCCCACGAAGAAAAAACTCAGATTTACGAATTGTGCTTTTGCTCAGAGCTGTAAGTGAAGTATGAAAAATGAATCCAATTATTATTGATTTCGGACTTTTATGCAAAAAATTATTGCCGCACCCATTATGCAGGCAGCTTAAACAAACTTTAAAAAAACATACTATACTGATGAACTCACATTTGAAAACTTCACATTTTAAATTAAATTTCTTTTAAGTTTATCGCAATTTTATGACAAAACTCTTATTATGAGTCAGTATAATGTCATACGTGTGATAAATACACAAAACCTACTATTTAAAGTTAATTCTTTCATATTTATTTGATTAGATTAAGTGATAATATCTAAACAATATACATTAAAACAATACTTAATAAAGTAGAAATGGAATTCATTATATCGAATGAAGAATAACGTAATTGACAAAAGAATACCCATAAAACTGCGAAAGAAACTTAAGTAGCTATGGTATTACGTGGAAATATGCAAGATATTTTCTGAAAATGTTCCCGTTATTATTAATTCGTTTTATTATTATTACAATAATTATTTTGTAGACATTTACAATTTATGAGGTATCCAGGACCATAAGGAAGTGTAAGCACATGACAGCATACTAGTTTTCTTTTAATAATAAAATTTATTTAGTAAAATTTAGTCAAAGAATATAAAAACTATAACATTTTAGCAAGTAGTAGTACTTAAATTAATAAATATATTTCACGGAACAGAGTAAATAATTCTCCGCTACAGAGGAAACGATCGCGATCAAATGATCAACTGTAGAAGAGTACCTTAAATCACCGTCAACAAAAAATCCAAAATCAAAATTTTTCAGGGGTTTGTAGAATTATTATCAGTGCTATGTATAATTTACATCAACGTTTTCCCCTCTTTGCACGTTGGATTAAATGATAAATGGAAGTAGATTTGACGAGTACATAATGAATGGCAATAAATACGTATTTCAAGTTTAAACAAAGCCCAACTGGTTAAATATTCCTATTTATAATATATTGCATTCTAAAACACATCGCCTAAAAAAATTCAGATGTAAACATAAAATATGCCATGTCATAACATCATGAGATCAAGGAACTTACCAGCAAAGAATATACTTTGTTATACTAATTTGTCGCCCAATGTTATTTTACGAGATCTTCGTATCTTCGGAATAAAGAACCATAGTAATTACGATTCCTTCAATGATATTCACAGATGATACCCATTTACAATTCAGATATATAGTAAACTAACCCAAACAACATCTCTCACGTTATTTCCGTGGTTTTCCTGTACTATACGAACTTCACACCACTAACTGAAGAAGACTCATATACACACCCAAACGAGATATTTGCTAAGCTCCACGTGGATTCATTAAGACCCCTGGCGGCCGTTCTCGTGGTCCCTTTTGAAGCTTGAATTAGGACTCTACATTCTCCTCCTCTCCTGTGTCACGGTACGTTTCAACTTTGTGGATTTCTAATCCCTTAACAGACCCCGTATCACACGCTTAAATCTTCACACTAGGTAAAAATTCCATATTCGTAGAGTATTTTTATATCCAGGCAAAAAAACTTTTAAATATGAAAGGAATTTGATCCTCACTCAAGAGCTTTATATGCCTGGATATCGAGCGGAATGGATTGAGTAGAGTGTCAATTCCCCATGAGAGTCTCACGTCTTGTATCCCACTTTGCTCAAGAGCATGTTGGTTGAAACTTTTGACATAAATAAGGAAGACAGGACGAATATATAGAGTTACTATGAAGGGAAAGAACTTATCAGATCGATGGAGCACATCAAAATAAGAGCTTTTATGCATGGAAGTATGATTTAGACCAAAAAGTAATAGATAAGACGTGTTAAGCAGTCATAAAGTGTGAATATAAATGTTTTAAATGGAGGCCTCAAAAATCGACCCCAGATGGCAAGAAGAAAGGAAGAAAGAAAGGGAAGGAAGAAAGTAACAAACTTGTTTCTAAATTTTGAAATGGTCCCTGCAGTACTTTTTCGAGGGTCTTTAATTTACCCACAAGGTAAAAAGTTAATATAAATATTTGTCAAGCCCTGCTGAAAATCAAGTAATGGGTTCCCATGATTTACCAACTTAATACGTGCTAATGCTATTTAAACCATGATCACAATATCAGATGCTTGAATGTCACCATAAGACTCTGAAGAATATCGCAGTTTTACACCACGATATATGATCAAGGTTTTAGTTCCTATAAAATGCAGAACTGGGAAAAGGAAGTAGACGAAGGAAATGGATATGCATTTTGGATAAAATTAATGGAGTTAGAAAGTATGCAGAGCTAAATACTGAGCCATTTTAAGATTTAGTATAGATTTAAGGTTTTTTCGTAATAATAGTGGGCTCAGGAATACAGCAGTGTGTTGCACAGAAGTCTATCAAAAATCTACACAAAGTTCGTAGATTTCGGCTAAAAAAATGCAGAATGTTAATGCATATATAGGTATTCACACCTGAATATTAAACTCAAGGTGGTTAACCTGTGATTGATTACCGTTATTGGTGATTTTTCACCATTGCTTCATGACTCGGAGGTAATTTTCAGCGATATCTCAACGGGAAAAATTGAGACCCAGGCGAAAAAAAAGGTCCAAACTTATTAACAGAGTGCTAAACCGTTTTTTTATCATGGTACAGAAATAAAGGATAACATAAATATTAAATGTCTATAACCACTGAAATTTACTCGAGCAAGGATATATCCAAGACAAACCTTTGGCATGAGTTACACATACGACACTGGACCAATTCTATCTCTTCCTCTCCACCAAATTTCCACTACCCCTTTATGTAACGTCTTCTGTTATGTTTTCTATTTTTAAATTCACTTTCGTCTGCTTCCATATTTTAACTTGGTACGGGACGTCTCTTCTTTTACCTTTTCAGCCTTATCACACTTCTACGGAGGGGGATAGGTAGTTCCCAACTTTGAACCTTCGCCTTTTCTCCCTATCTAGGGATGCGTCCCTACTCTATCCTCTCGAACTTGACCTTCCATTTTACATCTCCCTTTTTCCTGCAATATCTAACTTTACTTTATCCGCAATATTCTTTGCTTTTCCGCTCCATGTGTCCAGACTTTCATTTACCGCTCTCTCACTACATTTCTCCAGGATATTGCCAGTAGGTCTCATATCTTAATACTTTTATTACCTTTGTATTTATAATTACATTCCGTGTCGATAAAGAGAGATTTCTGGTACCAACAAAATATTTATTTTACACATTATTTATTATTAGGTAATCTACCGTTTAAGGTAGGTTTTTCGATGGACACAACTATCAAATAAACATTTTGTAACTCCAAACGAAACCCAATTCAGCAACATAATCTACATCAGGTCCCTCTTTATCTCTGTGTACTTCTTTCCTCCCTTCATCCCGTCCAACATCCCTATCCTGTTCCTGCCCTTTCCTCGTTTGCCCAACATTCTCCCCTCTATTACCTTCTTCAACATTCCACTACCGCTCAATACGCCTTTCAACCATTTTGCCTGCCTCCATAGTATTTCTCCCAACAAACCAATCTCCTCACCCACCCTCTCCAGTACTTCCTCATTTGTTTTCCTTTCGGTCCATTTCACCTTCTCCATTCTTCTCCACACCCACATTTCAAAAGCCTCCAATCTACGTCTATCCTCCTGCTTCAGTGGCCACGTTTCCGCGCCGTACGCGCTACGCTCCATATGAGAGTTTTTACGAGTCTTGTCTTAACATCCCTACTCAATGTCCCTGTCATCAACTCCCTCCTCCTTGAGAAAGCCTCCTTGCCTAGCGCAATTCTTCTCCTTACGTCCCTACAACTTTGACCGTATTGGTCCAAAACACTTTTGAGATATGTAAACTGCTCTACCTGCTCTATTTTTTCCCCGCCTATTTTAATATTTAGTTTAGCCTTTTTCTTCCTGGAAAATCGCATAACCTTTGTTTTATTAATATTGATTCTCATCCCATATTTATCGCACTGAACCTCCCATCCATCACTCAGCAATTCTTGCAACCCCCTGGCTGACTGAGCAACTAATGCTTGGTCATCAGCAAACTTAACCGATTTTACGAATTCCCCTCCGACTTTCATTCCTACCTCCAGTTCTCCCCATGCCTCTTTAATCATTTCCTCCACATATACGTTGAACAGCACCGGTGACAATGGACAACCCTGCCTTACACCTCTTCCTAACACTGCCCATCCGGACTCTCCGTTCCCCACTCGCACCTGAGAAGTCTGAGACATGTACAGGTTGCAGATCAGTCTCAATCCTCCTTCAACCCATTCCTATTCTCTGCAATACACGCATTAATTTTTCCCATATCTCTCTATCAAACGCTTTTTCGAAATGTACAAAACAGGCAAAAACGTCCTGATTGTATTCTATATTCCTCTCGATTAGTGACCTCATTACTGCAATGGCATCACGCGTACCTCTTCCTTTCCTAAACCCAAACTCTTTTTCACATATCCCACAAAAATAGCACTTACTCAAACGTTATCCTCCACCCACATTACATTTTTAGTGGCAACGTTATGTTTTGATCTTAGGTGACTAATAACGCTAAGAGCAGGACTCACCAAATTAGCTAAATAAAGCATTCGTTTCAGACTGTAAGCCCTCTTATGGTGTTGGTATTTCATAGAAAGATAATAAATGTTGTTCGCTTAACCCAGTAAACAGATGCGAAGAAGGGATTACAAAGATTAAAGCATCAAAAAACACAATTCCAAATATTTTAAAAGAAGTAACCGATTGGTAAACAGCACACCTAGTAAACAGACCTTAATGTTATAAAAATTATTGATTTCTGCTGTCTTCGATTATTTCAGTCATTTGAACATGCACGGTGAAAAGAAATGAGATACTTTAAATATTTTTAAATACTATTTTAAACATACTAAAATCTGACTACGTTTATTTGTGAATGTACTTATTTTGTTATTGTTTGGTGTTTTCCTACGGGACGCTAAATCGTGGCTTATCTCTGAATTAAGGTTTGTGTAGCTTTGAAGAGTGGCCATGACTTAAGAAAGCTTATTCAGCTTATTTTTCATGAGAGTCCAAAGTAAATAATTCGATACAGTACACAGGCTTCCGTTGGCAGATATTAATATTTTGGTAAATTTTTATCTCAATTATTTAAGAGTAGGATTTTGCATTGCGTTTGAAAATACTGCTATATCTTACCACATCTGTTAAATAATATCGATTAATAACAAACTCATTTATATAAGTGAATGTTGAACTAAAAATAAATAGCGATAAAAATCTCACCGCCGTATCATGACAACATGGCGGATCTATAGATCATTTTTACAGAGTTTAAGTTGTTCTATACACCATCTGAAGTAAGTAGAAACTCAACATAAATATCATATACCAACCCTAATAAAGAAACTGCGTATACTTGGCGAACAAACTCAAAGTAATATAGTTGAAATGGAGTTTTCCAATATAAATGACGGAAAAAAGTAGAAATACTACTTCTAAGTCAATGTTTATCAAAAGCATCCGATCTGTCTACAAAAACATTCGAGAATTGAGCAGCAGATAAGCAGCGGAACGCAGAAAAAAATATCCCAAACAAAATAACTCAGATATTGCAGAGTTATATCAACAAAAATTCACAAGGGAATATATCCAAGAGGTTGACTACATTTCATCACTAAACCCATATATATCTGAAAATCGAAGTTAAAAAATAATTTTGCTGACCGTACACATTTAGCAAAAGTTAATTAAATCTATGTAATTATTATTTTGTCTGGTATCGATCGCAGAAAATTCCATAACCTATTGAATATGGTTCATCATTTTTCCTCCAACAGATATAATAATGCGATCAAAAAATAGACTGCATGGTATAATTACTTCAATTAAAATGCATTGCAAATCTCGATCAAAATAGATTTCTTCCATCTTTTTCCTGTCCCACTTCATCATGTGAACAATTCATCCATGATCAATTTCCAAGAGTTGAATAACAGGAAGTTTACGCATTTAAGGTATTCTGTGCCTCTGGACTATTCCGAAAAAAAACAACATTCCAAGAAATTCATTGATGTCAAAAGAATAACGCAAACTTAGTTTGCCTATATAGAAGACAGATATAAAAACAAACTCGTAATATTAGACCAAATTCCGCAAGATCGAGCTGGTTTAATTGAATTGAATTATGATTTTGAATATCTCAATACTGCCCAGAAATCACAATTTGGCTGAGCTTGCAATTTAATCGCAAATGTACTAGAGGTCGTTCGGTATATTATGTCGAAAATTGAGGGCACTGTCCAGTAAACCTCAAGAACCATTTAGTTTCTTATGCTGTTATTCCATATGATTGAGCTGTATGTCTTTTCCTCTGGTGCATAAAATAATTCTCTTCCACTCACAATTTCCCAGAATAGGCTACACCATCATCTTTAAATTTTCTCATGAAACCTCTCCTTTCAAACAACAATCTATCACTGTCATTTTTCCGTATTTTTGAAGATAAAGCGGCCTCCTGACGTGGCATTCTTGTGCTCATAACAAGAAACAGATACTCAGATCTGTTTTCTCGATCACTACACACTCCACCCCAACCTAATCGTCATTTCCAGGATATACGTATTTTATTTGTTAATATTTCTATTAGTTACCTTTATTTTCACCTCACAATTTCGTTGATGACATGAAACACAAAATTAGGAATTGAGATTCAAGACACCACAAAGCAACTGAAAGCACCCTCGTATTGTCCTACAAAGCAACTGAAAATACCATACGAAAATCAATCAGACACTCATTAAATGACGATAGGTATGGGAGTGGAATTTAAAGTGATATCTTAGTGTTGAAGTGTTAAGGTCCTATTCCTATCATCGTATTACTTATTTTAAGAGCAGTGCTTGGAAAAAAATTATTGATACATAAAATCGTTACTCAACGATGTAAATCAGAAGCTGAGGGAAAGCCCTTATGTGGAGATTAAATCAATTTACATTCACTTATTCAACAGACCTTCATAGAAGGTATGTTGAATAAGTGAATACGAAGTCTTCTACGAAGTAAATTTCACGTTTCGGACAAAACTCATCCCATAAGGAAAATATTACTTCATATACAAGAGGCATATTTATACCATTGCGTGCAATTAACATAGAAGCTAGGGAATCTCAAAAATTTGGCGTATGTTATCTCAAACATAGTTTTATCCAATCCTATGCAATAGTCGTGTCTTGGTGTATTATTGAAACTAGGATGTCATGCTTTTCTTTAATACAATAAATAGTCACTTTGAATTTCTCCTATCCATTTGCTATCTCTTGAGTAGATGTGTATTTGACGTTTTGTTATAAGTCTGGGATTCTGAATGGAGTACCTGTGTTCGATGCTGGGTGACGCATCACGTAAACCTCAGAGTCACCCAAATTCTTAGGTTTTTTTGAGTATCCGATCTTCCTAAAAACCACTGGTGGCACAGACAAAGGAACTACATACGCACTGTATGGATTTCACATGCCTTATAGGGTTTAATAGTGGTGAGTTCTAGGTTATCCTATAAAAAAACCAACGTACTCCGAAACATAGGAATAAAATATTTTTAAAACAAATTTGTAAACCGAAACTACAATTTTCCTGAAAATAAAATTTCAGAGTCCTATAATTATGTGATTAGTATTTAGTTATACTGTGTAATACGTTTTTTGTGCCTTTTAAAGTAAAAAAAGCGCTCATGTGAATCGAATGACGCCACTTATAAAGAAATTATGTAAGCAGCTCTACTTAATCTGCGCTTAAAATTCAATTGTAATTTCCGAAACAATTGGTACTATATTTATAAGGTTAGCTATGCATACTTGTTTCTCAAACTCAAACGGTTATATTCATAACAGATTTCTGGTTCCACAAGCATTTTGATCATTTCCTTAGAGAGATTTGGAATATTGTTAGTGAGCATACAGGGTGTGTTACAGTGATGCAATGCAAAGTAATGCAATTTAATTTCCCGCGTCGCTCTTATTGTCTGAAGTGGTATTGAACTACTTGGAGTAGGTGGGGGGGATGCTAAGCTTTGCCACACAACTAGTCTCAGTGTTCTCCAAGCCGTCCGTCGTAGCGGCAGGACGTCCGTTATTGCAAACCTCTGCGCACCAACCGTGTAACGAAAAAATGGAATCGACGATCGAGTAACGTTACGCGATCACGACGTTTTGTGCTAAACTGAAAAAATCTTTTTATGAGACTAACAAAATGATATGAAAGACTTACGAGGATTCTGCTCTGTCATACTCACAAGTTTTGAGGTAGTTAAAGGCCTTTAAGGAGGGCCGGGAAGAGGTTCAGGACGAACAACACTCTGGGCAGCCGTCAACCAGCATAATCGACAACAAATATGGCTAATGTTCGACAATTACTAGACTATGACCATCGATTGAGTATCAAAATGTTTACCAATGAACTGAACCTGTCGTCTAATGTTGTGTTTTGCATTGTTACTGAAGATTTAGCGATGAGGAAAGTCTGCACCAAGCTCGTGCCCAAGGTGTTTGCCACAACGCGCTACGAGTCAGCAAGTTCCTAGCCAAACACCAGGTTCCAACACTACCCCCCCCTATAGTCCTGACGTCACCTCAGCAGACTTCTTTTTGTTCCCTTGGATTAAGGCTGCCCTGAGAGGAACTCGTTTTTCTTCCACGGAAGAGATGCAATCAGCCGTGACGAAGACCTTGCGAGAGGTCCCCGAAGACGCCTTCCAGGGGGCGTACCGGCCATCGCAGAGTCGTTGGAAAAAATGTGTGTAGAGGCCCAAGGAAATTACTTTGAAGAATCGATTGCAGAACTGTTTGCGCAAATCTGTTCAATAAATTACTTTTAAAAATTAATGCATAACTTTTGGAACGCAGTCTGTTGGTATCACCAAACAGAAGTTTAAATGCCTATTAAAGTGAAATCGGAAATTTAGTTTGATATAAGCTCGTAAGTCCTTTATTATACTAGATCTGACGATGCAAAGTAACGGAAACCATTAAAAAAAAAATAATTTTTTATTCACCATGCTTTTACTGCTGTCATGAATGCCGAAACATCAATAAAACGGAAGAGCAAATGTTAATAACCATGATTCTTCGGGGCTCACATTTTATAGTGGAAATTAACAAACGATGAAGGAGCTTTTACAACGTCCCAGAAAGTGAAACGATCATTTTAAAATTATTCCATGCTTAATAAACTTGGTAGAAGATAATCAGATATTTTTTCATTTTATGTTCAATTATGTACTATTCATTAATTTTCCAGTAACTTTTCTAAAATATATCTGTTCTTCCGGTCTTAATTTAGAGCAAAAATATGTTCATAATGTAAATGCTCCCTTACGGTTTAGCCTAAGGGTGAGAAACCTATAGCACTCTCACTACTTAACTGTTCCTTGATACACCATTACAGACATTCAAATTGCTATTCAGAAGTGTGAAAATATCTGCTTGTTCCCTGCATGATGACGCAAGATCGTCAAGGAAATTGCTCAATACATCAGTAAATATTGTGTGAATTACACCTTTTTGTTAATTCAATATGATGTTATCAAATTGTGGTCCGCAAATAATTTCCTTCGTGTTTATATTGTTGAATGTTATTAACCTATTCAATCATTGGTCTATTTTGTCAACATTCCAATAGTCCTTAATTATTATTTGACAATGGAAACTAGTATTTCGCTACATGGTCACTGTCTCCCCTTGAAATGGGCATAATATGACTGAGTTTTATTTTTCAGGTCGTTTCAAATTTTTAAGTAACGAGATTTTTGTTATGCTTCGTGCACTTTAATAATTCGCTCGTTTTCGCCGACTAATGTGTCGGATTTACCTGGCACGAATAGAAGAATTTCATGTTGTCATCTCCAACAACATATGACCGTTACAATAACGAGATTCAACAAATGTTACTGTTTGAAATGTTTAGGGCACTTTTATATACAAATGAAAAATAACTGTCCTTCTTTCTTTTGATATTTTTCAAATTAGCCCAATGTATTCAATCAATAAAAAATTGTTTCCTATTTTCTGTAAAACTGCACATGTATTAGAGGTGATCTTTCCGGGAAAAAGACCGATAACTAAGATATATTTTATGATTCACTATGTCGTATTGGGGAAAGGAGTAAGTTACCGGTTGTTGAACCTTCACAAATAAAGTAGCTAAAGATAAAGCCGTCTATTTTTGTGTCCTTTGGACACTGATAAATATATTTCCCGATTTCTTATCCCTATTTCTCTTATTATTTTACTCATCTTTGTAACACTTTATTTAGAGATGACTGGCATTTGTACCGCCGACGTTTATTCACGGCCTCCCGCTACATCCTCAATGATGGCCGAGCGTTCGAATTTATTATGCTCTGCGCCCCTGGTTTTTATTGATCGTCTTGCCTCTCTGCGGTATACTTCAGCACACGCGAAAAACCATATTTTACTAACATATTCTGTCTAATGTTTCAGTCAGTCCTTATATTTTTGCAATCTTTTTTTCAGTTCTTATGTCAGGATTTAATACTATTAAATTATTTTACCTACCTCACGATCCGTGTTATTATTTATATTTTTCCTTTGATATTATATAAGAAAGTTTTTCAGTGATTTCGAGCAAATTTATTTTTTTCATTGGCTTAATTGATTTTCAATGTGTATATTTCAATGGAGTATTAAAAAAATTCAAAATTGTGGAGTTTATTTAAGTGGAGAATTTACAGTATACGCTGTCAGACTCTTTTTTCGTATATCAGTGGAAGAGAAACCTATCTATTATTTGCATCGGTCTTGATATTTCATTAAGATGATTCTGAAAAATAGTTTCAACATAACTACTATCTTTGTATAATTATCATGTGTAGAAAATTTCACGACAGAAAGCCTGAACTAATTAATTATTTGTAGATCACAAAATGTAATTACTTTCAAAGACTTTAAGAAAGGTTATTTAAGTGAAATATTATAAAATATTCATAATTGGAACACTGTAAAGCGAGTAAAATATCTTTCTTCGTATATTTCGATTTTATTTTTCACACACTTTTGTCCAGTGTGATAGTTATATGGTTGTAATATATTCAACGATTTCTTTTCGGCACCTTTCAGCATTTTTCTATCAGTGCATTTCAATTGGACAAATAGAGGACAGTGTTCAAATAAACGAGAAATTTTAGCATTAATTTTCGGCACTGTAATGATGAAAATTTCAACATGCATAATAAAATTAGAGGATCTTGCAGATTGGTTTCTATTGAAGTTTACTTTGGGTATATGTGCGATTTTCTTTCTTTTTTGTATATTATTACAATTTTTTACCTTATTATATTTTAAATTAGAACAATTTATAAATATGACCAATCAAACTCATATTATGTATTATTCATGACTCAACTTGGATTCTATAAAACTCTTTCAAAGATAAAATATTTCTGCTTTCTAATGTTAAACGTTTATTATGCTGTATTTATTTTTTAATATAATATTCTCTCCAGAAATAAGCATCTTAAGACACAAAATGACTGGCTTTGCTTCGCTCTGAGCTCAAGCTACACCTGTATATCTATTATTGACAGAAGTGTAGAGGTAAAAGTCAATATTTGATGGATCTCTATGCTAAGCAATGCTAAGCTTCTAAGGCCAAGCTATCAACAACCTAACTACACTAACCGCAGACAGCAGCATGTACCGCATTAAATCATTCTATATACACATTTCTACCTACCTACTTAACACCCACAAACTCTCATATTTTCCTACCTCTAACCCGCCATTTCATAATTCTTACCTCCATCGCACTCTAATTATAACCATTAAAATGTTTTTCCTCTTCTAGTTTGAGAAGAGTTTTCAACTTCACCCTACATGCAATCTTTTCGCACTATCGTCGAGATAATAGCTGAAAAATTATAGTTTCCTACAATTTTACAACCCGCAATACTGATAAGCTATAATGTATTGCATATGTTGTAGGATGAATGCCCTGCCAATTTATACCCTATTTGATGTAGTTACCAGATTTACTTGGTGGAAGCGATCCATAATCCAAAAGAATATACTTTATATTTCCACATAAAATATATGCGTTTTAACAACAATATGAAAATATTTCTTTTATGGGGTAATGTTTATGTTACGTTTTTGGTATTTGTTATAGTTTTGTTATTTGCTATGTGGTAATGGGTTATCTGATTATGGTATTTTCATATTGTAGTTAAAAATATATATTTTACGTGGAAATACAAAGTTTATTCTTTTGAATTAACTTATACTCTGTTTTAAAACCTTTTAACCCTCTTTACACTACATTTCCGGCCGCATGGTATAAATATAAGGTATATTGTGGTTCTGCCTCCTAGGAGAATCACCTTGAAAAAATCAAAATTTACGACTAATTGAACTTTACTGTAATACACTTTTTTCATTGCTAAGTTTTCTTTTTATTTTCAAAGTAAAAAAAAACTATTTTATTTCGTTCCTTTAAATGTTGAGTCATATTTTCCCAAAAGTTAATTTTAATTATATATTAATTAAATATTGATAATTTTCTATTTTTATGAAATGAATTATACACATGTATTGTTCATCTTCAACATACTTTTGCTTAAATTATTTCTAATTGATTTTAATTTTATTAAATGCATCAAATTAATTTCCTGCAAATCACGGGGTCATACCAGAGAGCGACATGTTCTCAGTTTCCACATTTGGAACTGTTGCGTCAGAGAATATCACGTGAGATAGAAATATAAAGTATATAATATAGTTTGCGTTACCGGATGAAATATGCCTATCCTCTTTCTCGGTATTGAGGTTAAAAAATAATTTAGCATGGTATTTTCCCAAATTGGAATTATTTCAGAAATTTGGGAGGCGATGTTATGATGGAGTTTGCCTTTTAGATGCTACTCCGTTATGGCACTGTTAAACTTAGTAATTATGTCTCTAGTTCAGTATATTTAAAAAGCAGTTACATAATTTTCTTTGTAAAATTAACCTCAGAGAGAACCATGGAGGGAAATATGTCTCATGGTATTTACATTAACTTGTTTTTATTGTCCAGGTAAGTTAAAAATGGAAAACTGATGATTATATAGGATATAAGAATAGCATCTTAACTAACTATATGCTTTCTGACTCACTCTCGTAATCAGAAATATTAATGTATATGGGAATGTAAATATATTTCTCTTGGTGGTTTAGATTTAAATTTAATTTATTTTCATCATTATTATGAAATAACCAAAGAATAGAATTCAGTTCTCAAACTAAGGCAAGTTGGAACATTGGTAATAGCAAGGTGTTGGGGATGATACAGGTAACAGCCCCTCGGTCCACGGCCCGAATATACTCCACTTAGTTCTCCGGCTTATCTACTTCCATGCGGCGGCCTAAGATTAATTCCGAGGATAACCCACTCGCAGTGTACGCCAGAGGGCCAGAGCTTGAATTCTGTATGGATACTATACGGCTTGATTACGTTTATCCTGCGTGCCTCCATGATGAGAAATAGCTCAGCCAACGAAGTACCAAGACCTACTATTATTGTTGTTTATAGATTTTGATATCATATTTCTAGAATGTACTGGGCGTCGACACCATTACCCCAAAATCGAGGAATCAAAAATTGTCATCATAAAAACGTGAAATTTATTAACCTTCGATAAATATAGGCACTTATTATGCTTATTATTAGGAGTTTAGCCAACAGCAAGTATAAGTAAATTTGCAATTTCCTTCAAGAATACGTAGATAATTAGTTGTAAAAACGTAATTGAAAAGGAATATGAAGAATAACAGACTAGCATTTTGTGTTGTTAGAATGTGTACATCTACACTCGATCATTATAATGAAAATATTATTTAAGGATAAACCTTTCACTTAGGAATAAGCATAAGCTCGTAACGTTTTCGATACAGGCTCTCATAGGCCGTATAAATTACAAAGAATAGACCGTGCAACACTGTCATTATAATATTAGAATAGTTTTTCAATACGCATTGAATCAGAGGAACAAAATAGAGTAGATTAATTTCCACAGGTCACATTTAAAGAAATCATGTGTTTTACTCTTCTCCCTAAGAAAATAATTAATCTAACGGCTGTCTCCCATTGGTCCAAGCTAGCTATTTTACACATTTGTTACGTGTACCACTGAAAGGAGCAGCTAACCATGGGACGGGAAATCAAATCAAATGAGGGGCGACCGAATGAGTCATCAACCAGTAGCAAACACTCAATCGATTGGTTTGACAGCCCAATCGGTGCGCCGTCGATTGGAAAAATTCAATCCGCTTTCCCACAGTTACACGATAACTGGTATCCAGGGATGCGCACTATATCCGGCTGATTGTAGATTTTTCTTTTGCACTGTGCGTAGTGACAGGAAATAACGTTAGTCACTTTCACTATTACCCTTATTTGATTTCTCGAGACTTAAATACGCATGTTACCGAAGAACAGTCCCCGCAATTTAAATGACACAATGACCGAGGATATGTTAGGGGCTACGCCGCCACGGTGTAACGCTTCCTCACTACTTGTACGACATTAAATTATCCTGTGCAATATTAGTTTTCAAAGAATTATTTCTAGTCGTCTGAATTTTTGATCAGAATTTAAGTTAAGTTCTTAATGGATTATTAATGCTTTCCTTAAAATTAGTCCATAGTAAATGTGCCTTTGCATACGGTTTACCTTTTTTCATAATATGTGGCCCTTATAGTTGACGTACTTAAAGCAGTAAAATCGTATTACCTAAATACTAATAAAAAAAACTCCTGCCATTCTTGGTAAAAAAACCAGTGAACCTCGCCATCCCATTGCCCATATTTATCCATACCAACCGAAATTGCAATATGAAACTCCAACTTCATTATCGATATAATCAGGAACATAAAATAGATAAGTTAAAACCTTAGCGACTTCTCAACGTAATGCAATTTTCCGCGTGAACCTAACCTATGGGGACACGCGATGTTTGGGAGATTTTTCTCCCAAATTACTTTTAAATAATTTTTATTTCTTACCGTGGACCATAAATCGTTACCATTTTATTCTATGCAAGGAAAGGCCCGGTGAAAATGGAAAAAGAGGAATCCGCGGGCGATGAGTCCCCGTTATACTGACAGAGCCGACAGAGGAGACCTCCAAGGAGATCCAAAAAATATATACTCGTACAAACCGGTGATTCTTCCACTTCGTCCTTAACATCTGAAATGCACATACACACGCATATACACCGGCCGTTATCACCAAATATGATCAGCCAGTGCAACGAATAAGAGGTTTAAAGACCTTGAAATTTTGGATATCCTGCATTTGCGGCAACACGCATAACACTAATGTGCAATGTGTGTTGCATCACTACAGGATGAAATATTTAATTTTTTCCCTCTTTGGTAAACGTTGGGATGGTAATGCTTTAGACGTGAATCGCAGAAAAGATCGAGATTTTTTTGATTCCGTAAAATATACTAAGCTTTTTTTGTGGCGCTAAATTTTTCATTCTAATTAAACACGAGTTAAATTTCATTATATGCGAGCTTCATCCATGAAATTCTATGATTTATTCCTTTATGTTTAAAGTATAAATCCTCAAATTTTCACCTATGCAACAGTAACTAGTGTCTCCAATTACCTCGGGATGCCACATTTTTAGTTCATTCACGAGTAATTGCATTCAGAACATACTTATTTTTAATTTCTAATCATGTAATGTATATCTAATTACATTATTATAGCATTTCATTTGAATGAATCGTTTACACGACAAAGGCGTTGTTTTGTAATTTTTTTGAATCGTTAAGTAAATTTTCTAGTTGGATATGGTGAGGAACCTTAGGTAGCCTCTTACTCAAATTAAAGTAATTTCAGAAATTTTTTGAAGGTCATGATGAAAGTCACCTATTTTAGGTCCGTGATAATACAAAAACGATTAAAATGGAGTCCTTATATGGTTCGTAGAACTCTAACTTATTTTATTTTCAAACGCTGTCTAAAATGCAGAACAACTGATTAAAATTACAAACGTACCAAGTAAACTATTGGATTGACTGATTAAGAATTATCGCCATCGGTCGAATTGAACTACACCAGCCCTGAAGTCGTTCTATATTTAAATTGGTCTTAAATTCAATTTCTTGCACCACCAATACTAAACTGAGGACACAGAGTTTGATGATTTTATTCGTAGTGCAACTTTGTCATTTGTATTCCAATCGGAATGAATTTTAGTTTCGCTGACTTAGCTTTAGCAGCGTTACAATTTTCAGATGTGGCTCCTTGGGAATGAGTTTAACCGCATTCAGAAATTTGATAATTAATGTCAAAAAATAAAATTCAAACTCTGTTAACCCATTTTACGCAAAGTAACCTTTAGAATGCAACCTTAAATATCGTACAATCTTATTTCTCGTATTTGCGATATACAGAGAGCATGCAACCATTTTTTGATCTAATAACGGTCGACTTCACAAGTCAACATTGAAATACGAAAACCGTCATTCTTCGAGGACATATTGAAAAGCAGTCTCGTGCAAGAGGAAGTGACTGCTCACAATCAGTTTGAATGTTTTTTCCAGTCTCAGGAAAAAATGGCCAATAATGGAGAAGGGAGCTGGACTAGGCTCTCCACATCTGAAGAGAGACTTGTTGGCTATTCTTATGTTGGTTTAAGTGGCACCCTAACCAGACTCTGCCGAGACCCTCTCATACAAAATGCCAAATATTTTTTCAAATAGATCGCTTTTCCTTCAGGGCTGAGTCAATATATTCCGACATACACAAAAGCCTCAAGAAAACCGGGGCGAAATATGACATGGAAAGAGCAAGGGCTGAAAGAATAATGATGCCACTCATAGAGTTCCCAAATTTTGTGCAGTAATAACCAAAAAAACAGTAACTAAATATTCCCTCGCGTCATACACCCAGCTGTCAATTGAACAAATAACGGCTCAACTCATTATGTTCAATAATTTCTAAATTTAAGGGAGAAAAAGAGAGGTTTGGTCAAATATTTCTGTGGGAGAGGCTGACAATTTGTGATTATGTTACGTTGGTGGAATAAATATGAAAAATTAAGAATTTTTTGAAATAATTAAGGATAGTCGCATGCCACAAGAGTGGTGTAATTTCATCAGATTACAATCGATAACACAGGCCTACAAAAAAAATTTTTTTTGATGCCGGGAATCCTTGTGCTGATTTTAACTACATTTGTAGACCTGAATCCAAATATGAAATCCGTATTTATTTAACAGCTCCACTTTTTTAGATATGGCACATCTTACGATTAGTTGTTTTAATATTTGATATATTCCGGAAAATAATTTTCAAAGTTAAATAAATCTATAAGTATACTAATTTATAACCACTCTGTGGTGTTCCTTTTATTTTCAATAAACTGTCAATAAGTTTGATGTATATTTCTATATTGTAGGCCAATGAGATTAAAAAACAAAAATCGTTTGTATCGACTTCGGTAAAAGATGGCGAAATTAGTTCATAAGGTATCCGAACTACTAGCATCAAGACCGCATGAAAAGAATTTACTGCAACCCGGTACAAAAATAAGTTTTTATCGCACAAGGGAAAAGGATATGCTACCCTTCTTTACTCAAGAAGACAATCTTACATTTTGTTTAGACGTTAAGGGTCTTTTGGAAAAAATGGGACTACTATCACAATATGATGCTAGTGATTGGCGTTTGTTTATTGATAGCTCCAAGCGTAGTTTAAAATGTGTACTTCTTCACAATGGTAACAGGTTTGGCGCAATACCAATCGCTCATTCAACTAAAATGAAAGAAGAATACGATACAATAGCATTGGTCTTACAGAAGATAAAATACCAGGAACATCGCTGGGTGATTTGTGTAGATTTAAAAATTATGAACTTTCTTGTTGGGCAGCAAAGTGGCTACACAAAATATCCTTGTTTCTTGTGCCTCTGGGATAGCAGGGACAGACAAAACCACTGGATTAAGAAGGAGTGGCCTAAGAGAGAAAACTTGGTTGTTGGGAAAGAAAACATCATTGCTGAATCTTTAGTTGAAAGAGAGAAAATCATCTTACCGCCTCTACATGTTAAACTAGGCCTAATGAAGCAATTTGTAAAGGCTCTTGACAAGGATGGACCATGCTTCGGCTACTTAAGACTAAAGATGCCCCATATAAGTATTGAAAAACTTTAAGCTGGTATTTTTGAGGGGCCACAAATCAGACAACTTACAAAGGATCCTGCTTTTGTCGAGTCAATGAATGAGATTTAAAAAAATTAGTTGGATGTCATTTGTTGAGGTCATAAAAAATTTTCTAGGAAATCACAAAAGTGAAAATTATATTGAGCTGGTAAACATCATAATCAGTAACTTCAAATCACTTGGATGTAATAAGAGCACAAAAGTTCACTACCTACACAGCCACTTAGACAATTTTCTTGGAATTTAGGAGACACAAGTGAAGAACAAGGTGAAAGATTTCACCAGGATATAAAAACAATGGAAGCTCGCTACCAAGGAAGATGGGATAACCATATGATGGCAGATTACTGCTGGTGCTTAAAACGAGACTATTTGAACAAAGTGTACTCAAGAAACTCGCGCAAAAGAAGCTTTCGATGTGTTGAGTGATGTTTTTATGTATTTTTTCTTTTCAATTTGTTTTATTACAGTAAAAAATTTTAGTATTTGTGTTCAATTGTATTGTAAAATTCTGTTGTGTTCGTGTGTGATTTAACAGCCCTAGAAATAGATCAAGTCTTTATATTTAGTGGGTTTTGTTATTAATATAATATTCCCATATCATCATTTAGAAGATTTTTTGACGTAAGTAACAACATATCTATATCTTTAAAACTATAGCTGATAGGAAAAAACTAGTGTCATAATTGGATTCAGCACCCCAATTGTTCTTTAAATCAGCATTAAAAACTCCGGCACCAAAACCACTGTTGGCCTGTGTAATTATAGACGTTAAAAATACAAACGAGCGCTAATGCTTTAGGTAAGGCGTACATATTATATTTTTCATTTAAACATTTCGTACACGAATACTATTATTTTCCTAATTTGTTAAACATTTTCCAATAGAAGGTGAATAAATGTATAAAACGCTTATTAGACCCGTGGTAACTTATGGAGCTGAAACATGGACATTAACAAGTCAGGATTAGGAAACACTTAGAAAATTCGAAAGAAAAATTCTAAGGAGAATATATGGCCCAATTAGAGAAGGAGAGAGATGGAGAAATAGAATGATCATAAATGAGATAAATGAATTACTAGAAGGGAAGGACATAGTTAGATTTGCCAAGTCACTGCGGCTGGCGTGGTTGGGGCATGTGGAAAGGATGGAATATGACAGAATACCCAAACTGATACTTAATAGCAAGATGGAAGGAGTCAAAAGAAGAGGTAGACCAAGGTAGAGATGGCTACAGGATGTGGAGGATGACTTGAAGGCAATGGGAGTTACAAGATGGAAGGAAAAAGCAAGAACAAGAACTGAATGGAGGCATATCATAGAGGAGGCCAAGGCCCACATCGGGCTGTAGAGCTGCAGATGATGATGATGAGGTGAAGAAATGGTTAATAGAAACTTAGCTGCTGATTTAATAAGGATATTCAACGCGCAATAACATCATGCGAACGTTAGTGTTCTCGTATAAGGATAGAAAACGCAAAAAAGGACAAAGCAATGTTATAAATGAAATATTTCTCGAAAAATTTTAATGATGCATGAAAAATAATATAACAAAATGTAATTACTACTCAACTCAAACATCTTCATGTCACTACGACATTTCTTAGAACTGACATCTTGTTTTGTTATTTCCCTACCTTCGTGTATCTAATATTCCATTCAAATGATGCGAATTGCATTGTAATTTTGGTGCTTTGACCAAGATAAAATTCCTTTTACTAATTTGTAATTAATTTTATACGATGCCTCTCATAATCTCTTTCATGTAGTGCAGCAATATGTAGGAATATAACTCACTGGATTTACTGGGGGAAATAGTCCCTCCAAATCACATCTACTTGAAAATATATTCTTCAATACTACTATTCTACTCGTGTTTTCTTATTTTAATATGTGCATCAGAATTCAATTTAATTTAACTAATCCTTTTACCTGCCCCCTCGGGGGAGATATTTTTTCTGTGTTTATTTAAGTTTCAATACAAAACCATTTGTCTTACCTAAGAATGAGATACTTATAAATGCTTGACATCTTATCAACATTGTTAATGCATTCATATCCTATATAGGCTCTATTAAATGTTCCATTCTCTCTCGCCTTAACTCAAACATCGCCGACGAGACCAGATTTTCATTCTAGATGCTTGGAAAAATCTCAGAGTCTCGCACGTTATTCCGTCTCTCCTTGACTACTCTTGCCAATATAACTGTTTGTTTATTTCCCTTCTACAGTACATCTTCATGGTTTTTATTTAAATCTGTCAATTAGAAACAAATAAAAACATCGACAGAGGGGATATTCAGAAAAAACAATAATTTCATATGAACGAACCGAACATTAACACTAACTTAATTTTTTTCTTCTTCTCTTAGCATCACGAAACGAATTAATTTTCCATGTTATAGTATGCGAGTAAAATAACACTTTTGTGTTAAAATTTATTCATGGAATCAACCTCAGCTTCAAGCAGAGATCATATGAATGAAATACTCAGAGAAACCTTCAAGTTCTTTTTAGTTACACATCGTCAATAATTATTACTTCTGTGGTCAAGTACATCATATATTCTTCCTCACTTTTTGTAGAGGGTATGTAAAATATCTGTAGTCAAAGTTCATTTGCCACGTATCTCTCTTGGAAAAATTAAACCATAAAACCTTCGCGGAAATGGTTTTTATACTTCTTAATGCGCAGAGAGCACAGGTAACTTAGCGTTAACATTTCACTTTAACTCTAAGTTACCTGTTACGTCTTTTGCTGAAAACAAACCGTGTACATCATTTATCTCCTTTGATCATATTTTTGGTTAAAACTTCGTTATTAATAATGAAATAATGCAACAGGAAAAAATTGCAGAAAGTTGAAAATATTTTCATTGATCTACAAGTTTTTTTGGGACGTGGAGAAAATTTTTCTGAGATACGTTACCCGAGCTACTAAACTTAGGTTTTTAAATATTGTAATAATTATTTATATGTACCAATTGAATAAAAACTGCTATTCTATTATGCTTTATTTGCTATATATTTTTAGTTTCGATTCATTAAATGGGAGACTTATTGAAATTGACCTCTGTCATGATAAATCATCAACGAAGTAGGATTTCAACACGAGAATGGTCGAACGTAACACCTGAAGAAAAATGTGTCTATCTTCTTGATGAAAATTTTACTCTCGTATCTCCTAAAAAATAATAACTATAAATGATGATTTCATAAAGCATAAAATATAATTTAATGTTTTCAAGTTAACATATTAATATTTGTAATTGAATAATAAAAACGAGGGGTTGCATAACCTTCTGCCACGCGTCATATAAATTTCAAAACCTAATGATATATTTCTGCGCCAAGAGGTTGCAGAGCAGGGCAGAGGTGAAGAATACCGTTCTCAAAAAATTTTGGAGACCATAAGTTATATAGGGGTCCGTATATAAAAACCAAGAATCTCCTTCTTGAACGTAAAGATCATGATTAAATCAGCTGTGAACTTTCCTTATTCCAAATAATGGGGCATAATAAAATGTATTTAGCCTTCGCCATTGAAATAAATTGCGCAGCATAAATTAATTTATGTAATTGCATTATTGCTTTCACTTTAGACAGAAATATATAATATTTACTTAACAAAAACACTCTATTCTAGTTGTAATATAAGGAATTTAAACTGAACTAGCATTAGAGCTTTCAATTGATTTACTCCTTGTATTCATTATGAACGCACAATTTAAAGTAAATTTTAAAGGCTGTGTTTCTATTAGGCAAGGTTCGAACGGGTATGCTTAAATGTTAGATACGTCATGCGTTGCAGAGTGATGAGCGATTGAAAACAAAAACATGGGCAATTCATCAACCAGAACTGATGACAATCCGCCCGGAAAATATTTGAATAACCTCAGCGAGGACGACCCTCTGGTGCAGAAATGTCCGCACGCTGTGACAACACTCGAAAATCCCGGAAAATCATTGTTAGATCCGTCCGGTGGCGTGGGTTCCGCAGCGGAGATCTGCGACTCAGGGTACTTACAGATTTATTGAAGCCTCATCAAAATCGTACATTCGTTCCCCAAAAACCCTTCAAACTTGAGTGGGCAGGACAGAGCGCACCCATGAATCTGCCCTTTCCCCCTGCCTTCCCCCGCCACCCGCTCATTCTCTCACTCAATCGCCAAACCCCGAGCTCCTCTCAACCTGGGAGGACGGACAGAGAGAGCTGAGAGGGAGGGTGAAAGGGAGGGAGGTGGGGTGGAGAGGGTGTGTGTGACGCGTAGCCAAAAAAAAAGGAGTTTCAGGGCGACGAGGAAGGGAGAGATGGAGATGGGGAGAGAGATGGGGGGAGAGGGGCGAGTCCGAGAGGGTGCGGGGGAAGGACGCCGAGTACGTCGGAGGAGACTAACGCTGTGAGCTCATGTGCCATGCGTGAGGATGAATCCATTTTCCGATCCGGTGATCCCATTAGTAACGGAAACGGAATTACTTTCTGTCGTTGACACTGTACTATCTCTTCGCGAATGCGGCCACGTAGTTACCTCAATAAAACCTGATAAATCTCACGAGGCATGCTAGTACCCGTTATAAAAAAATGGCTTACTGATAATCCAGAGTGCAATTGAAGAGGCCGTTAACAAGTAGTTTCTTTCGGCGTATTGGTAAAAAGTGTTTTTCGTTTTCCATTAAATTGGAAATGATTTTACAGACGTAAATATATGGTTGTTAGATTTGATGTAGTTTACGATTTGTCGTAAAGAATGTCATGGATGCAATTTGTTTATCACAGTCGTGTTCCACAGACAGAATGCTGCATGTGAATTAATCTCATTTACAACCGTTTTTGAGCTGCGAGTTTTAAAAATTCTTATTGATGTATACCAATGGTCAAAATGGATTGTTTTATTCTGTTCTTTCTTCTTAATGAAAGAAATTAAATAAACGTGATTGGATAATGAGTTTCATAATTCATGTACCAACTGTAAATAAAAATAACTATTTATCATTCTTCTAGTGGCCACAGAACCTTTAGTTCACTTCCTTTGATAACCAAAAAGATATATTAATTCTAAATCACTTTCCCTCTGTTAAATACAATCTATGTAATTTAAGGTACATATATTTAATCGGCAATATATATATATATATATATTTATAAAAGACATTACGATGTATGCTTTGAAAACAATTCCATCAATACTTTTCGTCATGTATCTCCCAACGTGAAAATAAGAGATTCGAAGGGTACAAAATCATCCTTTCGTCTGAATCCATTGACCCTTAACGACGATCGACACCCTCCTGTGGGAAGCGGAATATATCTCGTGAGTGCGATCGCAAACTGATGAATTCCACATGAGATACCTGCCTGAATATGCATTCGCGGAGTCAGCTAACTCTCCCGCAGCGCCATAACGCTACTCTCTGCCCTTCCCCCTCCCACTCTCCCCCACAAACAACCCATGCCATCGCACTCCCCTCATCCACCTAGGTCATCCTTCCTCGCCCTTTTCACGTGAAATGCAACGGCCGTCGTCCAAAACCTGCGTCAACTCACCACACTCCTCTCTCGTCGTAAACCTCCCATCCCCTCCTTCACGCGAGCCTCCCTCCCAACCCCGTCTCCCTCACCATGTACTCTCCAATCCTACGCCCAGGCCAAGATCTCCCAACTTCCTTCCTACGCTTACCCTCCCTCCCTCCACCAGAACTCCTCCCCCACAGGGAGCTTAGAGACGTCTCCTGTGACCTGATCCCAGTCCCCTCAGCTTCCCACAACGTCTCACACGTCCTCTGAATTCCGACGACCCAAATCTTTCTTATCATCCCAGGGCACCCGATGACATTCTCGACATCTTTTGCTCCACGCCAGCGGTCTTTCTTATTCTCTCCCTCGCTCCGTTCCTCTCTCTCTCTCTCTCTTTTCAAAAGGACCCATGTCTCGGATAATGCCCGAACTTTAACCAGCAACTCAACGACTTGGTAAATCTCCTGCGAAATCCATTAATCCTGATTAACTACTTCACTCGGCAAAGAAGTCCTTACCTTTTCGCTGACTTTGCTTGCTTTGCAATGTGGCAAAAGAAAAATATATATCCATCGGTTTCATTTAGCAACTTAAAGGATGATTCAAAACTATTCTCATTTATCACGTGGTGACGGTTTTATGTTAATTATCAGTTCCAAAATTCGTGCTCGAGCAACTTGACAAGTTACTGGGCGAGGTTGTAGGTGCAGAGCTGGATTGGGAAATACTATCTGAGTTTAATCCGCGTGCATAAAGAGAACCACCCACCAATGCCATTTCTTTCCCATTAAAAACAGAAGCTGAATGAAGATTAATTTATCACAGAAATACATCCAGCATTGTGTTTCATAGTAATTTCATGAGTATTCTAAAAACATTAATTAATTTAACAACAAACCTTTGATTCATGATACATTCTCAATTAGAATTTAATGACATGAAAGAAATTATTATTACTATCAATTTCGTTTTAGAGAAATGAGCTGCGTAGGTCAACGTGGAAGACCGTATTGTGACGGGGAATACCGCTTTTCTTTAACGCTGACCTAAACAGATGAATTCCTGAATATAAAGTCTAATACTACGAGACTCGACGTAAGCATCTGCTGCGATAACTAAAACTTCTATTAATTTTAAATATTGCACGAAAATTACACATCTAAATAACGAATGCGAGAGTTCAAATTTTACGCATAAAAACTAATATACGTGGCTGGTCTGAAAAGTTTCCGACTCAGCAAAATTTTAGAAAATTTCAGAAAAAATATCTTGTGTCTTTGTTAGGTCGGAAACTTTTCAGGCCACCCTTGTTTTGCATGTAATTTGCATAAATTATATACTTTATAAATTTCCTCTGAAAGTTACTTATTAAAAAGTAATGATTTAAAATAAAGAATATCTTAGTTCCCCGAAATCAGTCGCTGAGTAGAGGAAGAGAGTGAAAAAGTACGAATTTTGTACTGTAATGGATATACTTGTATGTCACTTGTACAAAGGCAATAAGAAACTCCTACGCTAATCATCCAGGCGCTAATGCATCATCAATATATCGCAATAAATTGCATGAAACACGACGATAAATTACATCTTTAGTCATTTATGAAGGTTTCTATTACGACTAACGTTCGGTCTACGCCGTATATCTTTAAATGTATCCTACTAATATGGATAATCTAAAAATAAATTCGAAGAGAACAACTATGTCTCTAATGAAATTACTTTCGCCAAATTTTAAACTTACTAGAATTCTTTGTGATATCTATTACTTTTCTCCCTTTTTTTGATCAAAGCCAGAATAAACATGCGTAGACGTAAACATGGTTTCCTTTTCCTCATAAATACTTGGGTATTTTTGCTGGTATAGCTGTCATGCGCGCTCTCGTTAGCCTTTATCCGGCAGCCTGCGAAAATCAATTCCTTATCCTTTTCATGTGCCATTGGTAAATAATGTTTTGAGTTTAATCATTGCATAAGTACGAATTATTCTACTGCACTGTTATACAAAGAAGACCTTGATTATTCCCCATGGTTCACATGCTCACCAAGTGTCTATATTCCGAGCTTTGAAGAAATATTACTGAAATACAGCTTGCGACCGTGCCAAACTCTCCATCTTGGTGACACTCCATTTTAACCTTCCCCAATCCCTCCGCAAGACAAACAAAAGCCAAATCCTGCAGCTTTCTGCGTATGATATCTGAGAGGAGAACTTGGGCGAAACGGAGAGGAAACTAAAGGAGATACTGTTTCCGCCACTACGTCGGCCTATTCTTAATTTATGTCCCCAGAGGAGGTTGAGCTTACTTGAGGTTTTGCACAGAAACTTTGAACATAAAATTTGCACCAAATCGATCGATGGCAGACTATTTTGGATAGCAGAGTTTGAGAAACTTCAATTTCTGGCCGAGTGGAGATTTAATATTCCTATTATCCTCAGGTAAGAGAGCCGTAAATGGAAAGGAAATGTTCAGTAGCATTGCAATGGAAGCTGCTCTATTATTATTTCCTTTAATTTCATTTCACGAATACTAATTACTTGAAGCAAACTTTTACCCAAAGAAGAATATCATTTTACCACGTTTTCAGATGAGCAAAGCAGTATTAAAATAATAACCCATCATAAGGACGGTATTCATGAATTTTCCTCAGTCCGTTTTTTGAGACCAAAATATAATTTTCCCGACTAAAATTCCATGAAGGCAACGCAACTTTATGAGAATAGTGCCCTGTTATCTCAATGCTGAATTAAATAACCACACCTTGTTATTCGATTTAATGTGATGTCTCTGCTTTAAAACCTAAATTTAAATAAACCTTGACAACACTAAATGCTTTAGGTGTCATCTGACGTTTCCGTCTGAAAGTTGGACCCTTTTAACGCTAAATTTTTCAGAACATTTTGCTGTTTGATCATAACTTGTGTTGTTTACAGTGACTCGAAAATTTTGTCTCCGTGAACAAAATGAGTTAACTCATGAACATTTGCGTGCGACGATTTTTTATGACTTTCGGCGTGGATTATCAAGACAGGAGTGCATCGATCAACTTACTTCCACTTTTGGCGACGAAGCCCCATTTTTTGCCACTATGAAACGCTGGTGTAATGAATTCCATCATGACCGCCGTTCGCTCAGCGACGAAAGTCGTGAAGGTCGTTCAAAATCAATTGTAGGGCCGGAAAACATTGATGCTGTGCAAGAACTAGTCAAGGAAGATCATAGTCATGCGACTTATCATGAAATCTCATGGTTTTGGGAATTAGTATGGCGAGCATCAATAAGATATTGCATGAACATTTAGCCGTGAAAAAAATTGTTCGCGTAGGAACCCGCATAACTTGACAAAAACTCAAAAAGATGCTCGTGCCATTTGGTGCAAAGAAATGCTCAACAAATATAATCGTGGTGCTTCTAAAGCTGTATAAAACATCTACACAGTTGACGAATCTTGGATCTATGAGTATAAACCAGATACAAAAGAGCAATCTACTGTATCGGTCTCTCCAGCCAAGCCAAATCCGACAAAAGTGTTCGTGCACGAAGCATATCGAAGCAAATGATCGCCTGTTTCTTCGGAATAACTGGACATGTGACAACCGTACCGTTATAGTAACGTAGAACTGTGAATTCTGAATGGTAAACGAGCATTTGTTTGCCAGAAATGCTGAGTGAAATACGGGAAGAGAAGCGGCCACGAAGGATCATTCTTCATCGTGACAATGCAAGATCTAACAGATCGGCTGAAACATCTACTTATTTGACTAGCCGAAACGTCACATTGACGGATCATCTATCCTCTGCACAGCCTTGATATAGAACCAAAGGACTTCTTTTTAATTCCCATTTATCAAGAAAAAATTGCGTGGCCAACGTTTTTCGGTGCCCGAAGAAGCCGTTGCTGCATTTAAAAACCATGTTTTGGAGGTACCACAATCGGAGTGGAATAAGTGCCACGAAAGTTGGTTCGAGCGCATGCAAAAGTGCATTGATTATCGTGGAGAATACTTCGAAAAACAAGAAAGCCATTTTTAACAATAAATTACTTTATTTTCATTATTAGTCTGAAAATATAAATAGCAACCCTCATGCTAGCTCGTCATGATGCAGCTAAATTAAATTAGAGAGTAAATAGTTTCTTTGCCTAAAGAACCCTAAATTCATCGAAATACTAATCCAAATTATTAAATAATACACTGCGATCACTCTGTTTATTGAAATTATATTTGTCACTCACTAGTCAATCATCCGCTTAACTTAACTTTGACGGCATGTTTCAACATTGTTAACTTTTATAACCACCACATAAATAAGGCAATTTTTTGGGAGAAACTTGCCCATTTTTTAAATATTCTAAGCACTTTGGGAAATTTATCAGATTTTTCTATTACTATAATTTCAATTCCCTTTCTTTATCAGGTTTACAGATTTTCCAAGACCGATTGCAAAACTTGATTAAAAAATCTTCCAAGACTAAAACGTATATCTTGCAAGAAAAGTGAATCGCGATAAAGTTAAGAAAACAAGGAATCTGGACCGACCATTTTCAGTTTAATCTACCACAAGACGTGATAGAGCAACGGATGAGAGAGAAAGAGGGAAAGATGAAGGCTGAGGTAAAATGAAAGCGTCGGGCTTATAACGATGACCATAGCAATAGAGGCAGCGGAATAAAAATGAGGAGGTAAACATCTGCGTCATTCTAAAAAGCGCGGCGATCCGAAACAGCAAATTGGAAAAATTGGGTCCGCGATGGTCTAGGGAGGCTCTTTCCATCCGGATGACGCCTCCGTAGACCGCCGGATACAGGCACCGTCAAACGTCGCAAAGTTGCACACTAACGGTGCCTGCGGTGCGGAAAAAAAATTTACAGCGCTCTGGGAGGGGGGAGAGAAGGGCTAGGGAAGCTACCCGGGATCATTCCGAGAAGGCTCCGTTAGCAATGGCCCCGGGGAGAGGCTGGATCAAAGTGCCACAACCCCCGGCCCTATTCAATAATCCTCGCCCTCAAGCAACGACTCCCTCCCCAAGCAAATCCGCAAAATACCCTAGGGGACCCCCATCGTTCCACTCCTCCCCTCCGCCTCGGTCAGCCATCCTCTCCTTACCCCCTCCTCCTCTTCCTCGAGTCCCTGACTGCCCATCCCTTACCCTTTCAACCCCACTCTCTCCTCTAAAGCCTCTCTCTCTCCCGTGGCGTCTCGGTACTCGTATCCACCGCCATATTCCAGCCCCTCTACCCCCCACCAGCCTCCTTCACCCGCTCAATCCTCCCTCCGACCCGTGTCCTCGGTCTCCAACCATTATTCTTTTCCCTTCATCATATCTCTTTTCTCTCCCGCATCTCTTCTTCTTCCACGTTTTTCCTCCACAAGCCGTCGCCCTTTATCCAGCACATCATTCCCCATGCCTTATTGAGTGAGTGGAGGGAGAGGAGGGGTTCTGTGCTAAGGGCAAAAAAGTACTCTCAAATGCATCATGTTTGCGTGTCAATCTACAGGCGAGTCTCGTGACACGCATACATGTTTTAGCCTGTCGTTCATCTGCCCGGCGCGATTTCAGCTCGTGGAAGGAGAGAGGGTATCGCGTGGCCGTGATCAGAAATTCACACGAAATTCCAGGCACGCCGAAGACGAGGTCTCCATGGAAAGGAGGGCTCCTGGGAGGGGGCACTTATGGGATTTCGGGGCGTCTGCAATATGGGTGGTTCCGGTGCCGCCTTGGGGACGCATTATTTTAAGGGTGAACACTTCACTGGCAGGGTATCTCACTCCCAATACGAAATGGTTTTATTCAGCATTCTTGGAAATTGTCCCATTATTTTACTCGATCCGGAGTAAATCACTCGTATTCGTGCTTAAAAACATGTTTTCAAATAAAAGTCTAAATCAATACAAACTTTATGAATAATATCGAGTACTCAACGATGGGCATCTCTAGCTCATCGCTATTACTGATAATATTTTCTTAAAATGGGGAAAAAAATAATGTTGTACACAATTTCCTTAAAGATAAATTGTTCTAATCTTATTTCGAGATGCTTCGAGGATTTATAGTGATAATGATGATATAGATGCCGGTTCATGATGATGGAAAAAGATGGAATTAAAGGGGAAACATTCAAATATTTCCCCATAATAATTCATGGTTTTATTAACTCAACAATGTTTCATGGATTAACATTGAAATTCGAGGGAGAGTACGTATTCTGGTCCTATGTAATAAATTGAATTAGAGTCTTAGTAGTAATTTGGAATCCATAACAGTTTTTTACGTAGTGTCATAAAAGAATTGTCTCTCTTTACCTCGAATTTGTATTTTATTTTGAGGAGAAGAACCACTAATTACTCTTAAATTAGCCGTAAACAGAAATTATATTTTTTTCTAGGCAAGGAAAGATAAATGGAAGGTGTAATTGCAAAGGAAGAGATCTCATAAATTTTCGTTCCTGCGTGTTTTCTCTCCTCGAATCTTCTCCGCTTAGCTGATAACGTCTTCTTCGGGGAAGATGAATGCTCCAATCACATATTAATATTAACCGCCCAGCACACACAAAAATGTTTGGAAAGGCACTTTATGGGACCAACCATACGTCAAGATGAATAAATTTACGCATTCACAAAGAAAGATGGCACTATTGTGGAACTTAAAAACGACATCACAGGAATTATCGTTAAAAAGCATATTTTTTATGAAATAAAATAAATTGAATCAACTCTTCATTGATGTGGATACATGAATTCTAGTTGGAGCTGAATGGAAAAATGTTGTACAATGATAAAAATAATGACTAGATACGTCTTCAGTAGATTCCTTCTAATCATAATTCACGAAGCTGATTTCTTCACCTAGTAAATGTAGCACCATTGAGGATATAGGAGTAGGAATTGGAATATATAGGAATACATATTTTTTCAATACACATTATTATACGCCATCCTAAATAAGTGAGTAACCACTAGCCTTAAATATTTTCACAATGTATCGCAGAAATCATCCATTTTAACGACTGAGCCTGGAATTCGTAAAATTTGGCCCTAAATTGAGTAACATCGAGCAATTCACATTCTAAAAACGTCAAATTTTTACATTAATAACATAAAATTCTACGGAAAGTAGGAACTTCTTTCACCATTTATTGAAACATTTTTTATGACATCCCCATAAGATATGGACGATGGAACGATATTACCTCGACTACGTTTTTAGTTGTCCATTCCACTTTACATAGGCTAACATAAGTTTTCCCCCTGTCAATGAAAAACTCAGCATGAAGTTCCAAATTTGAAAACTTTCGTGTGAACAGCCCACTGAGTGGGTCTCGTGGAAAAAAATGTTTGAGTCACGGCCGTGTGGACTTCCTTCATAAATTGAAAAATAACTCGTATTCTTTTCCTTTCATCATTTCCCCTTTTTCAAAACTTTTCCCACCTCGTCTTTATCGTATTCACCATTCCTTTCACCCGGATTTTCGTTCGCTCTCTCTACTTCATATCGAGTTTGTTATTCACATCAAATCTTTTATTGCTTTCACACCAACAACTTCTCCGCTTTCACGCCAACAACTCCTCACAGAACCCCCTCATGATTTTTGTAATCCTAATTCCCTCACTCTGAAACTCGAACAAAAGCAGGCTATTTTATCTCAATCCGTACAGAAATTGAGTTTTCGCAATAAATATATTCAATGAAACTAAATAACTTCTACTCGAAGAATACAAAGAAAAATTATGGAGACGTAAATCAAAAATTTTATTGACAGCACATGTACGAATTATCTTTCATCGCTTCAAATTTAAAACTTATGTATACAAATTCATTTAAACGTTTTATTTGAATAACTAAAATGCATGATATTCAAATTTCAAGCTGCTGCTTAGTGTAAAAAATTGAACAAGTATCAAACACTTATGTTATTCTGATTTGCCTAATATCACAGGAAATATATTGATAAAATTAACCAAAAATAGGAACAAACCTCGGTGGCGTAAAAGGTGAGCAAGAGTAATATGGCAAAGGAAAGGTAATTGACATTTTGAAGATTTTTATGGAAACCATAAGAACTTTGCGTAAACATTATAGCTACAAGACTAGAATATAGACATGTGTTGTGTCGTGCGAATTTTTTGAGTGAAATGGACCTAGTTAGGGAGCTGTTTATTTAATGGCTAAGGCTGTATATTTTTTCTCATTCGATTAAAAAGTAAATCAATAAAATTATCGGTTAAAGGATTGCGTGTGAAACAAGAGAAAAAATGAGGCCGTAATGATTGTAAAACAAAAACACTACGCATATGTAGCTTTAACAAATACAACAGTAAATTTCACAAAATATATGGTGTTTTCTCCCTTTGAAAGGAAAAAAATTTTGCCCAACTATAAAAAAGAAATCTCGCCCTAAGGGAATATACGTATTTCCTTTCCCCTGTCCCCGATGCTTCCTTCGTTTCTTTGGATTTACTAATTAGGAGACGATGTGAATCGCAGAAAGTGAATCGCGTAACAGTGTCATGGACCAGCCCCACAAATTCCCAAGACCAAAATATTTACTTAAATGGGAATCTAAGGGATTTACAAGTTTTGAAATTTTGACTGGAAATTATGTTCAACAAAATGCATGCCAGAGATTACGTACGAAAACATTTTCAATCGGCCTCTTATGTAATCAAGTCCCGAAGGTGGAAATAAAGAGAAGGCCCGAAGAAATACTTACGTGTCACAGGAGTACTAACTTTCAAACTTATAGAATGTGGAGTCCTTAGCCTACTGATGAAGTATCCCATATCATAAAATGTATTAACAGGTAGTACCTATTCAAGAGATCTAGGCAATACGAAAAAAATTAATGCAGGGCAATTGTTAAGCTACAAAAAAATTAATTAAATAAATTCCATACAATATATTTTAATTTCGAAAAAATCTCCGATGCAGTTTCTCTTAAGATGTTCATTTATAAATTATTGGGGTTATAAGTATGTCATGGGTTCTTTCTGGACTCTAACAGTTCTTTTCTGATACTTTTCATTTGAAGACGCATAAGTATTGTAGAGATTTATACAAAGTTCTGTGCTTGCATCCTTACTTTTTATCATTTTTGTATCAATTTATAAATTATAACACTTCCTTAAAAAATTGGTAAAGTTGCATTTTTTATTGAACTGTAAAACACAGAGAAAACAAGCGACCAAGACAGGGACACAGCAAAACCTCGAAAATATTTGGGTTGGCTCAGGAAACTGGATAATGTTAAATCTGAAAAATTATGAATGATCCTTCCATAAGCTCCTGCGAAATATTATCATTGAATACTTAGCATATATTCTTCAGCAGAATAAATACTTAATACTTGTCTCGGCAGATTAAATGCTATGACTTTCTCTCAGAGAAAAACATCGGGCAAAAACAAGTCTGTGACACAGAAATAAAAAACCACCCTTTAAAAGTAATGAAACATTTCCCGGGAGATATTACTTTCCTTTCGTGCAATCTCAAATTAAACACGACTCTAGTGGATAGGGTAATTTAGAAATTATTTAAGAGAAAAAACTCAGGAAGCACATTTATTCATATTCATCAGAAATGTCCACGATAAAATAAGAAGTGCTTCTAGCTTTATTAAGATGAGGAAGGGGAAGAAAAATGGGAGCGAGCTGTATTATATAGCTCTATGATGCTCAAGGCATGGGATTTTCAGACCCAAGACCATATTACGAGAGCGTAATTACATCGGTGTAACCGACCATGAACAAAAAAAACCGAATACGAGTAGTCTGATAAGGATGGAAATTTAGCGGGAGTGCTCACCACTAGTGTGTGAGATACTTTTGGGCGGTTCGGGGAAGTCAGACGAAGGAGGCACGTAATAAAGTCAGTAGCTCGTGACCGGCATGAGCAACAATTAAATCTGTGAGCTAGCTAAAGTTCTTACAAAAATCACCCCACAAAAAGACAACCTTTGAGGAACATTGCATGAGTAAAACCTAGAGACTCTTGGCAATTTTCTCTCACCCCTCGCTCTCCGGCTGTAACTTCCCACTCGATATCGAGGGCAAGCATCTGGATGCCGTAACTTTGCCACGCTGCAGCTCTCCCTATTTTCATACCCATTATCTTACTCCGTAGCTGCTCCGTATAAGCCTCGTTATATCAGTTTCATGCATATCTATCCTTGACTTTCCCTCATTCAACTTTTCTCTTTATTTCCCCTTCTATTTTGCGCATAATATACTCACAGTGCTTCAAGGTAAGTTTCATCTATCTTGCTCTTCTTTTCCGCAAAGTGCCTCACGTATTCCTTTTATTATACATATATTTTTTCGTCTCTTAATTTATCAAAACACTTTATCTTCCGCAGTCACCTTCAAAGTTAGAAAGCTTCTATTCGATCCCTCTTCCTAAAGCCTGTATCTTTGGATTATAGTGTCACACACCACGCGAATATTTTCACGTACTACTTAAACGTTCTTGAACATACCTTGTTTGTGCAGAATTATTGCCTTGTAATCAAGAAGGCTTTTTTAGATTCAGCAGTTTGTGGTTTATGTCCACCGACGTTCTTCCATCCCATGAAATACGACTCCATACGACTTCTTCTTTTTCCTCTCATTTGAGCTTTCGCATTAAACTTTTTGTCCATGGAACCCTCCTCCCCTCTAACTTCATATTTCTTTATACCCCACCACGGTGACCACCCTAATCACCTTACGCCGCACTCCAAAACAAGTGATAAAACAACAACGTTAAACTGGTCCTGTAGTCGCCCATCGTCAACGGATTACCCAGTAGCGGAATATCCCCCTGACTTATCATTCCTTGTTGACCTCTACTTTTCGATCACACCACTCTTTTATCTCTTCTTGCTTCTCTTTCAGTGGCCAATGACAGCACCATTATCTTAATGTTATTCCATATGATGCTGCCTTTGGGGTATATAAAAGATTTACCATTTTATTTCCCTTACAGTGCGTCTGCCTTCTGAACCCCAGTCTCCCGCACTAAAATGAAATTTTTTCCCACTGACTGTCATACAAGGTTCTGTAGGAAAAGTAGTTTTACTAATCGTACTTGTACCAACGCTTTAAATTCTTCAAAGTACTCACCCCCTGCAACAATACACTTACAGAGACGTGTCTGACACGCCTGGAAGGCACCCTGAAACTCCTCGATGGGAATTTCTCTTAGGAACGTTGTAGCTTGCTTTTGGATGTTTTCCACGGTCTCCCAATGCTTTCCTTTCATCACTTTCTCCAGTCGGAGAAACAAAAAAAAAGTCGCTCGGAGCCAAGTGGGGACTGTAAGGGGGCTGGGGCACCACTGGGGTGGTGCTCCGGGCCAGGAAATTGGTAACGATGAAGGACGTGTAGCTGGGGGCATTGCCATTGTGGAGCTTGACCTTGTCTTTGCCATGTTGCAAAGTCGAAAAACACATTACACGCGGAGGCACGTCTTTTCGCTCAGACTGCTCGGAGCAAACTGGCAACTAGCTGCGTTGGAAGGGCAGATCCCCCACCATGTTTCCTAACCGGTTTTACCTCGCTGCCATGGATAGTCGCGTCACAATAAAATCATGTACATTACTTTCATGAAGGACCATGTGCTAAATTGTTGGAGTAATAGTTACATTCACTTCAATTAGACCTGGAGATTTTCCCGATTCATAGCGTTTTACTACAGACACAACAAATATTTTTTCAGTGGTATACCGATCCCTACTTGAAGGGGTTTTTTGGAGAGCACTTTGAATGAGTACGACGCCCGTCGGATGGGACGTTAAATTGCGGACTCCTTGGCGCCTTTCGACAAGAGTAAGCTAATGCCGACGCCGGGTTTCTCTCCACCCTTACTTTCGCATCCATCCCTAATGGCGAAAATGACCTTAGTCGCCACCCATAACTACTACTGCTACTCAATGTTTTTTCCCCTTTCAATTTTATTTCTTTGATGCCCTTTTCTACGACCTTTTTGTTGCCTCTTCCAACAATGTTTCGGGATGATGTCACTCAATGGCGAAACCATTATCGTCAATAATTATTAACAGTGGAATTTCTGTGTTTTTCCTATGCCCTGATTCATTCCGAGGTGCCAAAATCCTTCTCCAAGAATACAAAACCCATGCATTTGACAGATTTGCTGTTTTCCAAGGAGTATACAAATTTGAAAACGTGATAACTTACGGAGTCACACGAGAAACGCTTAAAATACTACATCGATTAGAAGAAAGATTATGCCGAATACTTAGATCATTCCAAGTTGGAACACTATCACTATTCTTTTTCGTTCACCTTTCTTCCTGTAGTCGTAATTCTGTTCCAAGAGACTGTCTTCAGTAAGCATTTAACTTATTCCCCCAAATACTTGTTTTCATTAGTATTTTAAGTGAATTTGACAGAAGATCAAGTCTGATTCAACTCACATCGCTCAGTTCTCGTTTTCTCTGACCACTGACACCATTATATTCTTCTCCGAGTCCTCTGGTAGTCATCCCTTTTTGATTATTCAATTCCATGACGACGTATCTGTCTTGCCCTCTTATCTGAGAAGGCCGAAATCAATTTTATATCTAAATCTGCTCCTTCACGGCTTCCTTGTACATCTTCTGCGCCAATATTTCTCGAGAAATTCTTTACTCTGAAACCATTTTTTTCTCATTGTACTACAATGATATTAGATCAACTTTAAACATATGTGGTTTTTTTTAACAATTTTAAACATAAACTATTTCTTTAAAATTTTTAAAAGTAGACCGATAAATCATAAACCACCACATATCACCATAAACGCTAACAAAGCAAAGAGTAAACAATAAAATCATACCATGAAAAAAATTCTTCAGTTTTCCACCTCAGCGAAACCATGACCCTTAGGTAACTATCAAATGGATAAGAGATTCAATAGGATATAGGGAATAATACTGTCACTTATGTGTACAATTATTTCTTTAAACATTCTAGAGATTATAAGGCAGCCTTGTTTCTATGGGCCATGAAACATAATTGAATTAGATATTAGAATCATAGAATAACAAGAATTGGAATAATTTAAATATTTCGGCATGTAAGGCCCAAGAACCTTACAAAACTCTCGTTAACCGTTTTTATTCACCGAATGGAAAAGTTGGTAATGATCCGAATATTCCGCATGATGTTTATTCTAATCGATATCTTGCAGGCGTTTCTCGTGTGACTTCATAAGTTCTCACGCTTTGAAACTCATACATAAACCATCACATATCGTTCACTATCTTCACTAAAACCGATAAAATTGGTGGCGAATAAGTTAATAACTTTGTCAACTGGAAACTATTAAAATCACTATTGTACTCTTGGTTCTTTACAAATGCAAGTGTCCCAGAATAAAGCCCTTAGTGTTTTTTAATGAGCATAAAGGCTTCTTTGAGGAAGTGAGCTCATTTTGAGATTCAGGTTTGCCAAATTCGATGAATTCCGAGAATCCTTTAGCAAAGGATGACGAATTTTGCCCATCTGAGAGGTTAATGAGCATCTACCTCATTAGTAAGGTCGCTGATAATGATTCAAAAAGGATGAACTTGAGACGATCACGATCACAAATAGAGAAGGAAGCGGTATACGAAAAGAAAATCTTCAAAAAACTTTTAATATTAAATGAGGGAAATTGAATAGGAGTTGATCTATTGTGCGAGATTTTCACCATCACATTAAACGAACGTCATTAAAAGTGACTGAACCACCAAATCATTGAAATATTTTCAAATGTTTTTTCCAGTACATTTCACATCTCCTACACTGAAAAGAAAATATTTAATTCCGGGTGCATTAAAGTATTCAATGACATTCAGCATAAGAAAAATATTGTCAAAGAACCAATTATATTCGTACAGCCATGAATGATGCATATACTGAATAGTTGAAAATTACAAAGGAATAACCTGGAGAAACAGATGTTGTCCCTTGAGTAGTCCCGAGTGCGTTGGCCACAATATTGCAAAGATTGCTAAGGCATTCTTCCCTATAAAACAACCTACATGGCTGCTTAAGGAGCCCAGCAAGCTTATTTTCTGTTTCACAAAAGAGTCACCCCACTGTGCTTGAGAGTTTGGTAGCTGTGTCACATCAAGAGAAAATCTCCGAAGTATGTCTCGACGGCCAATTTAAAAAAAGCGGTCAACTTAGGAATGCCTTCAGAAGAAATTAAATAGGTACTCTTCGACAGGAATTTATTGCGTACAACGTGTTTCAATGCCAATACTACGTCATCTGGCATAATATGTCATGCATTCAAAGATGATGAATTGGCACTGGAACGTATGAACGAAATAAATCGCTATGTGGAAGAGTAGCATTATTATTATTTCGTAATATGTTCCAATTTCACATGTCAGTCTGCCATCACTCCCAAGAGATATTACCTTGACAGTCGTGTTCCCTATGAAGTGGCGAGGATGTAATATCGCTCACAGTGCTAGCGGGGTAAACTAGATCTTCATACACTGTGAATTACAATGGAGGTGGCTTTTATTTGGAAAACTATTTTAGCAGAACTGTGCTTCCGAGGACTCAGTAAATTACAGCTAAAAGTGTGAAGCTTAAGACAAACTAAAACAGAAGACTCACACTGAACATCACAACCTCGAGTCTCAATAATAACCACCATCTCCCGACTGCTTCGAACTGAGTATTTCAGCAACTTGCAGAATACTTTGAAGAAACAATATGTTATTGGCAATTACATAAAGCCAAAATGGTTGAACATTTTTCTAGCGAATTCTTACAATTTTATTGTTAAATAATATAATTTTTTACTGCCCATTGACATTATACCTTATCAATTAAGTGTTTCAAGATCACCTTTCAGATCCTTTTCAGGTGCATCTTATTACGCGAGTAGTATTTCGAATAGTGAATAATAAATAATGACAATGTGAACCCACGAATTGCATTCCTTCAGATAAGAGCGATGTCATCACCTTTCAATGTAAACGGTAGACCATTTAAAGTATTGAATAAATGGCATACTGTGGGATTTATCAGTGAGACATTGGGATTTATGTGTAATTTAATAGAAAAATATTATTCCGTCATTTTCACTCACTCCCTTCTAAAATATACCAGGAGGTACTGGGAAACTACCATAGAACAGATTATGCAGATGTTCTAGATACTAGTACATACTCTAGATGTATTAGATATTAGACAAGAATTGATTCTCGATATTTATGAATACTAAGATTGACTATAGAATATTTCGCAAAAATCTCAAAATTTTGTCCATCAATCATAGGATGGTTTTGAATACCCAAATTTTATATCGGCTGACATCTTCATGTATTTTACGTTCAGGTCTTCTGACTGTATCGTCTAATTTAAAATTATGAATATTTTCATTTTCGTTTTGATCAGTTTTTCATAGATTTTATATCTTATTAAGCTACTCGGTCCGTCCTTTTTGTTCTTCAATTAATCAATATGAAAATTCACCTATTATACGGCACAGAAGAACGCGGCAAAGGAACAAAATAAACGTACTTAGCTCAATGATCAGTGGCGAGTATGGAAGCAATGAACAGTTCATGACACATTTATTTGCTCCCACTCCTCGTGTTCGCATTGGCCCTTTAAGCCTTAATCCCATAGAGTGTGATTCGACGGGTGAGACAACTTTAGTAAGAGGAAACGCTTCATCATAAATGGGAGCACTTCATGGCTGAAAGCAGCACCCCTCGTGAGGTTCTCTGTTGGCCAAGCGCTCTTTAAAGGCATTGCACAGTGCGAGGAAGGGGAGGAGGGTAGGTTGTGCCACGGCACACGGACTCCGCTGATGTGAGATTTCTTTTTTTTTCCCCAGTACCACAGGGAGCCCGAGAGCAGCGGGAGTCGAGCGGCGGCGACGTCGATGCTTCCGCCCCCGAGCGCCCACCCAGGGGGCGGAGGCGGTCGGCCGGCGGAGAAGTCGGGGAGGAGGAAGAGAGGAGGCGGCGGAGGAGCAGGAGGCGAGGGTAGAAGCCGGCGGCGCCCCCGGTGCGAGGCCGCCCTCCTCGGCCCCTCGCCGTAGCGAAGCGCCTCTACATCTTCCCCCAAGTCTCGCCCCCGCCTCCCCACGACCCCTTCCCAGGACGGGGTCGGGAGGCGAGTGGAGTGGAGAGGGGGAGACAGTGACGCCTTGAAGTCGCCCACCGGCACAGGATGCCAGTCGGCGGCCGGGTCGCGGGCAAGATCGGGATAATCTCAACTATCCGAAACAGTGAGCACTACTTCCCAAGCAGAGAATACAATGGGGAAAGGCGGCAGGAGTCCGTCGGTCGCTCTCTGGGATACCCGAAGTTCGTACGGATCCAGTAAGCGCTTTGGTCCAGCTGTCCCCTTTCCATTTCTTCTTCTTCTCATTCTTCTTTCAATGACACTCACGCAGATCGAAATAAGACACCGTGGCTGCTAACCCATGTTTTTCCAACCAAGTTCGTTTCGATTAACCAAAAGATACAAAATCAGGTTCTCACTGATCACGGAGACTCATTCGGAAACCTATGTTGGAAATAGCATTCATCCCCTTAGATTCAGCGAGGGCAATAAATATTTCTCTGATTAAAAAAGATTGCTCACTGAATGAATAAAGTCTGCATATTTCCTCGGTAAATTTATTCCGGTACTACCGATTTGGATTCATAGGCGACATCATCAGGTATAATAATGACGTCGCCCAAGCGTCAAAATTGGTAGTTCCGAAATAAATGTATTGTGTAGACACGCAAAGTTCATTCGGTGATCATCAATTTTCAAAAAGTTGAGCTTGAGACCTTCGAATCCATCAAAAGGTTGTTACTCAATGTGGGATACGGGTTTTTTATTTTGGTTATTCAATTTCATGAGAGTGATAGGTGATTGCAAGTAGCCACGTTTAATAATCCGAAAAACTTTCACTATTACGAGTTCAATAAATCCAAAATATTGTATTATGGACAAACAACAAAAACATGTCCTCGTAAAACAAAATAGTGGGTTTGATTTTTTCATTTCATTTCAGAACATATAAACATTCAAACATGCATTTCAATCATGCTTTCAGTTCATCAGTAGTGACTCCGTACAAAACCTTACCATATCATATGAAATTTCCAAAACCCTTCGCCATTATTCTAAAAGTTTGAATGCTATTGATCATATTTCCCATATTATTTGTATTTAAAGTTGAACTGTCAGCGACAGACTGAAGGCAATAATATTTCTTGTGACTCATTTAATTGTTACATTAATTTGTCTTTCATTAATATACGACATTTATGCACTTGGAAAATGAATTCATTCTAAATACTAAACCTTGAGATAAATATAATCGAAAACAAGCAAGATCAAATCAAAGCGTCGCTAAATAAAGAAAACAAGAGCAATAAATAATAGAGGCAGTCTGCATACCAATAAATAACAAACCTAAGGTAAATTATAAACATCTATAATCGCCAAATAATTCCGTTCAACTTGAATAGAGCTTAACGGGCTAAGGTGGCATAAATTGTACAAGGTAGTGATTACATAATCATTATCATAATGCCAATAAGTAAGTCTAGCTCATCTTTCAAGAATGGCTAAATTGGTTATGTTTATCTGTAAAACAGAGAAAGGGACGGGGGATTCGAAAAATGGGATTAATGCTGCGAAAGAGGTAGAGAATTATCAATAGCCATGGGAGTATTTTTTAGCTAATTACGGAATGTAATCGTGGACATACTTCATTTCTAAAGAAGCCTCGTATGTAAATATCTGGGGGGATTACGATCCTCCTTCGTCATAAATGAGAAAAAAAATTTACTCATGTCTCAAGATGCTACATCACTCGGCCACTTTCTTCATTTGTTCGGAAGCTGTCGTGAGAAATAAACGCCACGAATCGTATCCTAGAAAGGTTCATACAGATGTTGACCAGAAAAAATGCATCACGACGTTGACACTTGAGATCGAATGTCAACTGTGACTCTAGTTTAGGGTCAAGAATGTTTCGCCGAAGAAAGCCAAATTATAAAGTGAAAAAAAATATAATATGGATGACAGGTACTACACAAGATGACCGCAAATTAAAATGAGAAATGGTTAATCATAAGAAATTCAGTTATCCAATAGGCCAATTAAAATATCCTACGGTCTCAGTAGACTTTTTTCTTAATCTATAAAACCGGTCTCTAACTTGGATAAAGGAACAAATCAAAAAAAGGGCAGGGTAAAAACATCATGCATGGAAATAATTCCAGTCAGTGCCGATAAGGCGCTCACTAACCTTCTACAGAGAATTTGCGTCAAAAAGTTATCATTAGCTTTAATGGAATAGGACAATCAATGAGATGATAAGCGAAATAGTATTTTTAATAAAAGTTTGAAGTCTAAAATACCGAGTTGACACAAGAACTAAAGTTTTTTGGACCGCTTTCCTCCTACCGGTACGATCGGATAGTTTGAATGGATACAGTCACCGACAGCAGAAATGGATAGCTTCAAAATTTGATACAAGCATAAAGAAATCGTGTATAAAATTTCAACAATATTTGTTCCCGAAAGGAGACTGGTGAACTCTCTCGGATGAACGTACTCTACGAGTACATATTTTCAACTTTCCGAAAAGTCACCACAACCTCACCTACAACCGCAAAAATTTCCCATCCATTCCCTCGCTGCCCGGCCGAGTCCTACCCTCTCTCCCTCTCATACCATGTTCACATTATTCAGTAAGCTTTATACCGGTATTGAATCCCTTACTTAAACATTCATTTCAACTATGGACTTTGGAAAATTGATGCACAGGCATGTTTAAAGTAATTAGTATTATTCTTAAAGGAGCATACCAATATTGTATAAATAAATTCCAATTTAAAAATAATTCCAGACCTTGAAAAATTTTAACCTTCACTCTTCCTGAGGAGCCTTAAAATCCCGAACTAGTCCTCTCTACCCCCTCGCCAAAATGCCATGCGGGGACCCCAATGAAAGAACCGAACCTTAATTGTATGAATAATATTTCATCCCGGGAATACCACTAAGAGAACACATTTTAATGCAGAAAAGGCTTATTACTTCATTACTGAATCCATTGTAAAGCAGTGATGAGACAACTTCAGTACCCCAATAGTTGTACATTATAAATAAAGTATCTACGGAGCAGAAAGGATCCTAATCGGAAATCAGTCATAGTCTTTTCCGCCAAAATTTAACAACTATGAAAACTTGGAAATGGCCAAATAAGATGAGATAACAGTGAAGAATTTATACTTGGTCTCATAAAATCATTATGTGCCAATTTAGAATAAAATATTAAATCAATAGAATTAGTGCATTTCCTTTCCTTTATTATTCCTAAGACTCGTAACGTATTTCGTTTTCCCTTCATAGCTTTCCCTTCGATCTCTCTTTTCCTTCTTCTCTGCACTTCTATGCAGGCATTACAATCACTCTCCGTCGAAAGAGGATATAATTTTCACTTCTGTATCAGAGGGGTGGATCCTACTACTAGGAGAAACACTATTTTTTGTGCTCTCTGTTTCTTCATGGATAAATATGTATGAAGCAAAGTTTATGAATTACACTTCTGGTCAAAAATAACTGCAGAAATGACAATACTTCTCCTCCTCCCTAATCCCAACTTCTATGGTATTCCTCCTTGCCCTCTTAACTTTTGCCTTTCAGTAAAATAGTTCGAATAACTGTTGTTAACCACCAATAAATTTGTATTATTTACATTTTCCATCCCATATCTCCATGCCTCCTAAATATCTCAAGTACCATGAACAAGCTCTTGCTTTCTCCATAATGTGCTCAACATGTTTCACTTAGATGAAGAACGCAATTTTTAATATGTAAGAAAAATACAAGTAGAAACTCTGTAAATATTCCTGATTAAGCAAGTTAGGAATAATAAATAATTATTTTAGAAATTTCAGGAACACTTTATCGCCAAACAGTGAAAAGTTGCTAACACTACTCTGCTCAGTAATCAATTTTTTCAAGTTTCCACCGGAGTAATGATGAGAAATTTATGATACACTTCCTTAAAGTTAAAGTTCTTTAGTAATCCTAACTCCTTACACAGTTTTCTACATTAAATCTCAGTATGAAAATAATTTCAGCCAAAATCAACTTTATGAATGTTACATATCTATCCTACATATCCCAATATCAACAACAGCGTTGACAGAACATCCTCTCGATAGTCTACCCGTAGTGAATACAGTTGCGAGGAAATATATCTACATCAATTCAAAATATAAAGTAATGATGAATATATCTTCTAAAATACTCAAATTTGAGCTATCAGTAACATCATATTACAAATTATAATACATCTAGTTATTCTAGTATTATTCAAATGAAACATCTTATAAGAAAAAAGAAAACTGAATATACGACAATTGATTCAGAAGGTTTAGATTGTCATTTAACCAAATAAGCCGCAAATATTTCTCTGCAAAGATTGTCAAAAAAGTTAAAGGGTGTGAGTAATGTGTACATGCATTTGCTTGAATTTATTTAGCATTCATATAGGCATACTTCTTTGAGTATATTTAGGAAAGACATGCACAAAAATTAACTTTAATACATCGCATGTACTCACGTGTCGTATTTGCTCGAGTTTAAGTCAACCGCCCAAACTTTTCCTGACGGATGCTCCAACACGTATTCGCTCTTCCGCTTGGACACCACGCCTTAAGACACTTACGCATAAGTAAATTGATAATTGCCGTTGTTTCGCGTCGTCTACTCTTTCCAAATCACTCCAATTCCACATTTTATAAAAGATTCTACGTTAGGTTCTCTAAGCCACATGGAACACCAGCAAATTCCTTATGGGCGCTTTGTTCTTTCAAAATAGTTTCACTATCACTTTTCAGCCACCGCTCACATAATTCATTGAAAGAACTGAAGGTAGAGCTTTTCTGTTCCTTATTAGAATGATTTTAGTTCGCGGTGTTGGTCAAACAACTGGAGAGGTCTTTATTTACGTTATCGGAATTCAAAGAGTTGAGCATCGTAATACGCCTCAGAATTATTTGTAAACATCTGTTTAATTTATATACCGAATTTTTTAACCTTAACTTTTATCGGAAAATAAAAAAAAGTATTTAACAAATTAGAATTCCATGAACCGTCTTTTTAATATAATAAACTTCATGCAGACTTTAATTCTCTATGATGCACTGCATAGCCCTGAAAACAAAAAAAATTTTTTTCTCTCAAGCTCAAATTTAGACAGATGGGTAATTTGTTCATTACAAACTACGACAAAAACTTCGACTTTAGCATATTTGAGAAAATACTCTTTTCAGGAAAATGTTTTTAGAATAAATATAAGACATATTACATACGGGTGCTACCAGCTTCATGGAATATTCTATTTGGCGAACTTTCGGAGATATGAACATTAATTAAATATCGCGAACGCAATAAATTACGAAAAGACATCACTGAGGGTTGTCTTTATACATTGCAGGGAACAAAATTACCTTTATTTGGCATAAGGGTTAACTGAGTTGGAACTTGAGATATTTTAAACCTAAAAAATACCTCTAGATCGCTATTATGGGCGTGCGTAAACGCGTACGAGTATGTTGTCACGACTGACTCGACGGACTAGAATACGGGGTAGATGAAACTATGTAATCACGATTGGCTTTTGCGCAACATTTTTCAGCGTTCGCCTTCCGACACCAAATTGCATACGATACATACTTATATGCAATCAATATCATATTTTTTATGTGAACCACATACAATATGATATATTTCTACTCTCCTTTGCCTGGAAAAAGGTTGACTAAACTATGCGACCACGATTTCGAACGTCGTTAGCTAATAGTATTGGCTTTGGCGCATCGTTTTCCAGCGATTCCCTATCCGATTCCAAATGATGACGTAGTTTTGCAGGATAAGCTTTGCTTTGGAGCATCCTGGTTTATTGCGAGTCTATTGTGTTAATAAGGGCAACATAGGATAATAATAGGTTACGTAACTAAGAAAGTCTAACGAGCGCTTTGATCCCTTGTGGTGAATGATCACATTACGTATTAATGATCAGCGTGAGCGCTGGTGATGTTTTACAATTGGGAGAAATAGGGGAAAGGGAGGAGTGGTGGGGAGAGAGGAGTGAATTGGTATTTCTTATAATCGGATGGTAATTTATTAATGAAGGAGGTTTAACTGGTAGTTTATAAAAACGACTGCGATCCACAGTTCGTGGGTTCGTAAGTCTACACTGGAGGCGTGCAGAGTCAGGTTTTGCAAAAAGGAGAATATGAAGGAGTCGATTAAGTTTCTTTTGGGAAATGGCCCGTAAAAAGGTATGAGAAGGGTTCGGTTGCTACAATTTTTTACGAGCGGTGATCGTGCTATAAGTACAATATGTTCATGTGGAGGAATGGGAAAATGGTGTTTTTTCCAACGTAGAAATACGTTCACAAATTGCATTGGAAATATATTCAATTTTTGAGAGACAATTTCGGCTCGATTTGCATAGAATGGGAGGAATTTTGGGAGGGCAGTTGAAGAGAGAAAAGGAGCGAAGGAGTAAAGTAAGGAATGGAAGAAGAGGGGCTAGTGTGTGCGTTTGAATTGTGAATTTCGGCCAGTATTGACTGTTGTGCGGGTAGCGGACCGTCAGGGGCGGGCAGAAGTCTGAAATTAATTTATTTGTATTGGATATGAAGGGACGTATCGTAACTCACTAAGTATTTTATTTATTTTTTCTTCGTATGGGTAATGGGGGAGGCATTGGCTAGTGTTATTATTGTGGCCATTTCTATGGAGCGGTTAGAAACGGGAGGAGGTTCATAAGATATAGCTGTCAAGAATTTGAAAAGTTTATCTACGTTTTGATAGTGTCGAGTAAATTAGTAAGGCCCAGTTGCAAATTCTATGCCTACGGTAGGATAAGCCCTACAGAATGTATCATTTTACGCGTGTGGGTGTCAGCTATTGTAGTAGAAGTAGAGATGCTTGTTGGAGGGATTAAGGTCGTTGAATGCTGTAATATTTTGTCTGATAAATGTGTCTAAGAATGTTGAATGTTTAGAGGAATTGTAGCGTGTGAAATAAAAGGGAGGAGAAAATATAAAGATTTGAAACAAATGTTTTGGGGGAATATTCGTCATGCGTCCATTCAATAAATATGGCATCAATATTTCAAATCACCTTTGTGCCCATGGATGTACCTTTCTTTTGTTAATAGAGTTGGTAGCTGAAACTGAAGGTGTTGAAAGTCAAAATGAATTTAACTAGGTGTAAAAAAGTTAGCAGAGGGGCTAGTGGGTGTGAGACGTTGGGATAAGAAAACTGCTGAGTACGCAAAGTCCTTTGCTGCTTTGTTGCAAGGGAGGGATATGTGGAGAGAAAATAAGTCAACTATGCCATAAGAAGGGATAGGTTTGGGGAAATGGGAGACTTTTCGAGTGTTTCTAATTTATGCTACAGGTCTAATATATAGGAAGGGAAGGACCTAAATATTTTTACCTGGCTATCACGGCAATTAACAAAAGAAGAAATTATTTTGGCCGGGAAAGCAATGCAAGAAATTATGGGGCAGCTAGAGGTACCAACTAATTTTATGAATTTTGGGGAGGAGGGAAAAAATTAGGTGTACTTGGAGGAGAGTATGAGAGGATATGGATATCCTGTTTTCATAGACTCTTCATAGGACAATTCCTTTTAAGTGTACGGTTAGTTCATTTCGATGCTGAATTATAGACCCCATGGGGGTTGCGCATGAGGATATGATGATTGAGAGTCAATTATCATATCCTCATGCACATCATTGTCCTCATGTGTTTAGGTTTCTTCATCTAACACCATTATGGTTAAACCCCCATTAAAGTTAGTTACTATGATAACATAGTAATCAATAAGGTTCTGTGGACCATATTTTTCAGGAGATGAGAGTTAACATGGATGTGTTGGGAATTTTAAAAAGTTTTCCTTTTTAATTTTATTTAAGATATTTATTAAAGTTTCAAATGGTTGGATAAAGAGCAAAGATATAGCTTCTATTGTAATATGAGCCCAGAAATGCTCTACAGCTGGGCAAAGTGTAGAGGAAGTGGGGCTGTGTGCCTGCCAGAAGACACACATTTAAGTCATCTTAGTCCCCCTATTTTTAAAAATGACGTATTTTTAAAATGACCTAATAAGTTCCTGCGCACATCATACACATCCCAAGGTATGAGATTCTTACTCAAATAATATCTAGCTTAATTTAAAAAGATATGTTAAAAAAAAATATATATATATATATATATTTCATAAAGTTTAAGCTTTCGACCTTCTCAGAAGAAAACATACATTCACACATATATATTATATATATATATATATATATTTATATATGTAACCATAAACACAGTATTCAACCCCAAGGTCGGTTGGGTAGGTGACGGTAGAGTTCACCCAGTACTAAGCCCGACGGCGTGTGAAATTCACACATCAGGGTAGGGGGGCCAGTTCCTTTCCCTGTGCCGGTTATGGTTTCCCAGGAAGACCTGGTACCCACAAAAATCACATATCTTGGGTGGAGCTGCAGGTGCCCAGAGTGCCTTGACCGGGAATCGAACCCGGGACCCTACAATCAGTAGTCCAACACTCTACCCCCTGGACTACCACGACCCACATATTTCTATATATACGTATATGGGTTGTAGTAATCCAGGGGTAGAGCATTGGGCTACTGACTAGAAGCCCAGATTCGAATCCCTGGCAAGACTCTCTGGGTACCTGCAGCTCAACCCAAGGTGGATGATTTTTTGGGTACCAGATATTCCTGGGAAACTATAACTGGCACAGGGAAAGGAACTGGTCCCCTGATGTGGGAATTTCACACTCTGTTGAGTTTAACACTGGGTGACCTCCAACGTCACCTACCATACCAACCTTCTGGTTGATTACTGTGTTTATGGTTTTTATATACGTATATCCATATGTTTAGCATGATGATAATCAAGTCCATAGAATTGCCTTCTATTTTAATTCATGCCAAATCTCATTGCATAGAATTATTAATGTATATTTGCCTTCCTGAAGAGTTATGTGTGTTGAGATATATATGTTGAGAAGGTTTTTACATGGCAGATATCAAATTTTATTAGTTCAGTCACCTACCATCATCACAAGTATACCTAAATTAGACAGACTAAGACATTCTTTTGACACTTTCAGAAACATAAATTGTTTATGTGTTCTTCATTTGCATGGCTGCATGTTTCATATGGATACTTTATTATTATTTATAGCTTCTAGTTATTCTAACACTAATATTAAAAAAATATAACATTAGTGCAATTACACATATATAATTTATTCAAAGCATACTTGCACATTTACATACCTACAAAATGCCTAATTTAAACAAAAGGGAGGGATATGTGTATAGGTACTGATTTCCACAGTATTTTCTACAATAGCAATTATAAATAACCTACATTATCAGGTAGTTAGATATTCTAATTAAAACAATTATTAAAAGTATTTTTAATGACTTTTACAAGGTGAATTTTTTTAAACTATGCAACCAATCAGTATATATTACATCCATTCACAAATATTATTAGCTGTCATGTGAGATAACTGGAACCATTCAATATTCCATTGACTGTAATGAAAAGGAAAAGACAAGAGCTGGGCCAGAGCATTTAATTGTAAAGGAATCCGTTGTGTTAAATAGCTGTGTGTAAACTGTCATTCTTAACTTATAAACTATTATGCTTAAGATGACTTGGAATGATTATGTCAGGGTGTTTGCAATCTAGACATGTACTGTAGATGAAAAATTATTTGATATGTTCATTGTTTTACAGGTTGAATAAATATGTGGGAATCAATGCCTATGATGTAGCCATATTTAACCAATGACATTAAGCTTTAATTATTCACATGAAAAGGAAACCAAAACAATATATATTATATATATGTGTATATATATATATATATATATATATATATATATATATATATATGTATATAAGTTCTGTTCCTAATTCCTCTTGAGAAAGGTGGTTGGACCACCGAAAATTTGAGAACCAGTGAGTCCCTCTTTTGTGTGTTTTGGTTTCTGTGTTTGTTATGACTATCAGTGAATTTATATATATATATATGTATAACTTTTGGACGGCACAATAGAACACAGAATAAAACAGGTAACACGTAAAAGGACACTCACACTGAAGATGATTTAAGCTTTCGGCCTACTTCGAGGCCTTCTTCAGGTCAGACCTGAAGAAGGCCTCGGAGTAGGCCGAAAGCTTAAATCATCTACAGTGTGAGTGTCCTTTTACGTGTTATCTGCTTTATTCTGTGTTTTATTGTGCCGTCCAAAAGTTATATTGCTCTCGTGAGTACTTCCGCATCATCGATATATGTATGTATATATATGTGTATATATATATATATATATATATATATATATATATATATATATATATATATATATATATATATAGTATATATTTACAGAGTGTAAAAGCAAAATTTACACTCTGATCAACACGTGTCTATCAGGTTTCCTGGATGGACTGGACAAATCTATGATCTTATAAATAAAATTTTTCCACTGAATAACAATATTTATAATGAAATTTACTGATAATGAATATTATTTTTATTAGGTAATCTACCGGTTAAGGTAGGTTTTTGGATGGACACAACTATCCAATAAATATTTTGTAACTCCAAACAAAATCCAATCCAGCAACCTACTCTACATCAGGTCTGTCTTAATCTCTGTATACTTCTTTTCTCCCTTCATCCCGTCCAACATCCCTATCCTGTTCCTGCCCTTTCCTTGCTTGCCCAACATTCTCCCCTCTATTACCTTCTTCAACATCCCACTGCTGCTCAATATGCCTCTCATCCATTTATCCATTTTTCTTGCCTCCATAGGATATCTCCCAACAAACCCCTCTCCTCACCCACCATCCCGAGTACTTCATGATTTGTTTTCCTTTCAGTCCATTTCACCTTCTCCATTCTTATCCACACCGACATTTCAAAAGCCTCTTTGCCTAGTGGTACCTTAGCAACCTGGTGGTACCTTACCTAGCCTAACTTAACAACCTCTTTGCCTAGTGCAATTCTTCTCCTTACGTCCCTACTACTTTGACTGCGTTGGTCCCAAACATTTCCAATATACGTAAACTGTTCTACCTGCTCTATTTTTTCCTCTCCTATTTTAATATTTAACTTGGCCTTTTGCTTTAGGGAAAATCGCATAACCTTTGTTTTATTAACATTGATTCTCATCCCATATCTATTGCACCGAATTTCCAATTCACTCAGCAATACTTGCAGCCCCTTGGCCGACTGACAAACCAAAGCCTGATCATCAGCAAACCTAACTGATTTTACAAACTCCTCTCTGAATTTCATTCCCACCTCCAGCTCTTCCCATGCCCCCTTAATCATTTTCTCCTCACATACATTGAACAGCACTGTAAATAAAGGGCAACCCTGTCTTACACCTCTTCCTAACACTGCCCATCCGGACTCTCTGTTCCCCACTCGCACCTGAGCAGTCTGAGACATGTACAGGTTGCGGATCAGTCTCCTGTCCCTACAAACCATTCCTATTTCCTGCAATACAGGCATTAATTTTTTCCAATTCACTCTATCAAACACTTTTTTGAAATCTACAAAACAGGCAAAAACGTCCTGATTGTATTCTATATTCCTCTCTACTAGTGATCTCATTACTGCAATGGCATCACGCGTACCTCTTCCTTTCCTGAACCCAAACTGATCATCCCCTAAGTAATCATTTGCCTTACTCTCTATCCTTTTGTTGATGATCCTGAGAATAACTTTATTTACATATATTTGTGTGTGTGTGGTGTGAGTGTGTGTGTATATATACTGTATACAAAATTAAATTATCTTCCAGCATTACTCAATCATATCTGATTAAGCTGTTTCTTAATTTCAATTTTTCTCCTTTAGCTACTAGACAAGCATTAATAGAAGGGTCAAACATTCATATAACTATGTTGAATAACCTTCATAATTATATAATAAAATCTGATAAGTAAGAAACCACTTACCTATCATGAAAACCCCATAGTAAAAACAAAAATTATAACTAATCCACTATAGTTATAATTAGGGTATAGTTATCATTGTAGTTATACCCTATTATGTCAAGAATTCTCTTAATATGCATATTTCAATAGGGATTGTTTCTTTTCCAATTGAAGCTAGCATGAGTTTACTGTTTTCTCTATGTTTTGTAAAAAAATGCTCAGAAGTACAATCACTTTCTTTTCAGGCAGAAATCACTCGGGAATTAATGAAGAGATAATTTGGGTCAGCATTGGTATGGCCATAACAATTGCCTTACTGATTACAATTGCACTTTGTTACATCCTTCGAGAAAAATGCAGAAGTAGCCGGCGACCTCATGAATACTATATCACAGCATAAGCCATCAGCCATTTACATCTAAATGCTGTTGAAGAAAATGAGAAATGAAACACCAATTAAGATAATTTCAACTTTAAATTTTGCCAAAACTTTGTTTTTAAAAATGCATCAAAAAATATGCCAACAACTGATTGTATCAAAATTTTATCCAATGACAAAAAAAAGGTGTTTGTAAATGATTTTAGAATAAGTGATCTGAAACAAGGGTAAGGTAAATCATAGAAGAATACATATATTTTAAAACAAATTATTCAAATACTTGCCAAATTCTATAAAATTTTCTCGATGCTAAAATTGAAATACTTTTAGGAAAACTCATCAAATAGGAGGCTTAGGGTCTCATTTGCTAAATCAGTGCATAGTTTGCTACCACTCACATTATAAAACATGCCTATTGAGCACAACACTTATTCATCAGCGTAAATTAATATTCTGTTTGAGTATATTATTCAATAATGGCATATGCACAATTTCCAATTGACCAAGTTAAAATACTCAGAAAAGTAGGCCAAATAGTACAAAATTTAAGTAAAAAGATAAAATATAATTTTACTCATAAAGAAATTAAATAAGAGAACAACAGAAGGAAATGAAAAACAATATAAAAAAATGACTAAGATGAAATAGGAAAGACCTAAGCAAACTTCTCTCAAATTTCTGTGTGTTAACTTCCTTAAGGTATGCCAGGTCATATATGTACACCAATTGTATAGAAATGTATATTTTTTTTGGTATATCAATTACTCCACTATCTTTCTATAGAAAATGAATGCCCATCAAAAAATATAAAAACTAAATAAACTCATGTTGTTTTATTTAACTAAAAATATTATCAACCAATATCATTGCTGCAGATTACTTGCAAATCTTCTGGAACCTTGGTCATAAGTGTGCTATATTTTGTAAACTTTGCATCATTCAACAAAATTTTGCTACCCCGGTAAGTTTAAGTATTATGAATCCTACACTACACCTAACGGTATCAGCTGAATTTGCTTGAACTTCAAATCTGATACTCATTACTATGTTAGATGAGACCATGTTTTTCTTTCCACAAAAATCAAACAGAGAAAATTTTGATATTGGGGTAGGATCCCTTATTTCTTTGTGCTATGCAATCTGCCATTTTTTGCAAATCATTGGACTTGTTCTATTCAAACTATTGATGATCACAGAGTATTAAGCTAATCTGGCCGAAACTTGGTGTATATTCCCACAAGAGATGCTACCATCTTAAGTCTGGGGGTTTATCTAAAACCTACCCCAAAGGGTAGTCTAAAATACCCATTATTACAAAATCCATGTCCACCCAGATTTTCTTTCCAACATTTCCTCACATCTCCATCCACCTCTAAGAGTTCTCTCCTCTTACACTTTACTAAGAGTTAACCAATTGTGTTATGAATTTGATTTTACTGAACTATGTTTGTGCCTACCTTATCACCCTTCCCTTAACAGTAATTTAAAAAAAAACATCAAACCTATTAGAAAATTGATATTACATGATCAAACCTCCAATATGTACAATTCAAACCAAAAATAAAATGAACTGTATTATTGCCAGCACAATTTGACTCTTCTTGCCAAGTCCTGCAATTCTCTGTTCGTCTCCTGCGTATATCACCCTGTATCCGTCGCTCCAGAAGTCATCGGTCCCAGCCCACTTAATCTCGTCCACTCCAAGGATGTTGATCCCCAATCCATCCATCTCCATCTTAGCATTTTCCAACTTCCCGCACACTCCCAATGATCTCACGTTCCATATCCCTATCCTATATTTGTCTACTTTGACTGATGTTCCCCTTCCAGTAGTCCCCACCCGGACATTTGATTGGAGGACTATTTTACCCCCAGAAGATTTTACCAGGAAATGTGCCATTACATCATATCTCGAATCCAAGACTGCATCTCCTAGGAATGTGGTGCCTTCCATATTGCAGTAGCGTGGTTGATACTGTGCACTCTTGTCTACGGCTGTGGCAGCTGATGCTGGGCTGACTCACTCGGTGTGCACCACTAGTGCCTAATGCTGCCTTTCAACATGGGTTCAAGGATCTCTATTTTCCTCATTCCGAAGTACTATTATTGTGTTTTTTATGTTAATGTGTAGTTACCTCAATACAAAAAACCATTCAAAAATATTTTCTACACTGACTGATTTTCTATTTGTCAGTCACGGGACTCGAACCAGCGACCTTGAGCTCCATAGGCAGACACGCTACCTCTGGTCTACCCCTGTCCCCGTGATTTTGGTGACAAGAGGAAAATATTCGGTAGCTAGAAGCTGCCAATGATATACTCGGGAAGGATATAGAAAAATATGAACTTCTCAGCCAATCCTTAATAAATGCCCTTAATAACTATCCCGTGTCTGTCATGGTCATTCTAATCCTGATCTCCTTTAGCAAGAAGTTCACTCAATTCTCATTAAAAGAAACCCCACATATCTTTTCAATTCCCACATTTTAAACTCTTCTGAGAGGGAAGTGTTTCACTCACAGCTATCAACCATGATAATGGTCCTAAGTAGTTCATTGATGATATGAGCAAGAGGAAAATACCATAATCCATCAAAATCACCAGCAATACTCCACTGTATGCTATGTAGATCTCCAAAACATTCCATTAAGTTTCTGTTACCTTTCACTCTCCTTGAAAAGTTTAATCTCAAAAGGGTGGAGTCATCTAAAGCTATGACCTGGAGGATAAACAACAGTTTCCATTTTAAACATCAGGTACAACATAGTCATCATTAGATGATCCCATCTTAAATAGGTGCCCTTTCACCTCATAATTTCAAATAGGTAAATACCTCTTATTTTGATGCATTTGCATAACTTGAGCTTTTTAAATAATTTTAGCATTTCAATGAAATGAAAATAAAAGGGAATTAAAAAACTGCTTGAAGAAAAGTGTCTGCGGCAGCGTAGGCAAACAAAAGATTGGGGCATCAAAATAAAACAAAAACTCTTAACATTATTCAGTCAGTCATAATGTGACGACTTGACTTTCTAAGAAAATAATGAAAAATTATAATTTGTTCCCAGTTTTGAGTCATAATATGTATGCAATCTCATGTACGTAATTGAAAACTAAGAAAGAGTGAGAATACCCCAAAACTGGCAGAGAAAAATAATAGTACATTTCATTATGAAGAAAGTTTAATAAAGGCAATGACATTCAAGGAAGTGAGAGAAAAAGAAAACTATTCATTTCAATACCATGGGGTATGTAGTTAAACTTATTGTTAAATAGCCTAGGACAAAGATGCTCTGTGTAAGACATGATGTAATCACCAACTACTCCTTTGTCTCTATTTGGCAAAATTAGTTATTAATGTAAATCACTCCAAAGACCATAAAATAACTCTTTATAGCTGCGATGTCTACACATCTGCATGCATTACCATACATCCAGTTATTTCAACCTGCTCCCTTGGAGAAATGCCCAGTTGTTAAGGAAGAGAAGGTGGTGGTTACAAGTGTGGCTGCTCCATCCACACATGACTGACCTTGGCTTGTCATTGTGAAATAGGAAAGAAATCACACGGCCTAGTACCTTCCATATACACTGCCACTGCAACCATTGGATATGGGCAACTGACTCCTCTCCTCAAATTATTTTGTAGAAATTTCCTTCATGTGGAATCGGGTGTTTGCTGAACCAAAAAATTTGATTCCATTTCAAGATACCCCAATAGACTCAAGACCAAAGAGATAATGAATTTCATTACTTCATTGTATCAATGGAAAATATTGCCATTTTGATTCTTTCTGCAGAATTTGGCCTTACAAGAATAGATTAATTTCACTGTACCTCATTTCGATCACAAAAAGTGATGAAAATTCAATTCTATTGCAAAATGCAATAGAAAGAATTTTCATGTCCACAGGCTAAATACTTGTTGATTTCCTCTGATAATGACCAAGCCACTTTGCATGACATTTTGTCTATGATGGTATTTTTCTGTTGTTAAGGGGGTCAAAAGAAAACATTTGCATATCATGAATACAGGAATGACTTCTGCCAGCATATGAATAGGACTGTTGAGCATTTTATAAGGGAATAAAATGCAAATGTTCAAAATGCAGCAATTTCTTTTGAAATATATAATAATCATTTTTAAATGTTACCATTAAGATCACATTTAATGAATGATTATACTTCATTGGAGATTCACGTATAGAGAGTGATAGTTTCCAGTCATGGTGAAAACATATTTCAAGTTAGCAAAATATTCAAGTGAAAGTTAAAGAAAAATATTGCCATTTTAAAAATATCAACTAAAATATTGCAGAGTTATTAAAAATTTGACTTGGGAGTTGCATTACAAAAGTTAAATATTAGTTCTTATTTGAGGAAAGTAGGAGATGGAAGTCCAATTAGAACTCTAAAAAAAGAAGGGATAACCATACCAGGTACAAAATGAGATGGGAGGGCCTGATGAAGATTGTTTTTTAAGAAAAATGATACGAAAGAATAACAACAGAAGACCCCAAATGAGATACAGGGAAACATTTGATAGTGATGGGGGATTGGAATGTGATGGTAGGCATAGGAAGAGATGGTGATGAGGTGGGGGACTACGGTTTAGGTATGAGGAATTACCGTGGGGAGAATGCAATTGAGTTCTGTAGAAGACAGGGGTTAGTCATCACCAACACTTGGTTTAGACACCACAAAAAGTGTAGGTACACATGGAATATGCCAGGTGACTCAGAAAGGTATCAGTTAGATTTAATTATGGTTAGGCACAGATTCAGGAACAGTGTGATCAATTCACACAGCCTCTCAGGAGCCGATGCGGACTCTGACCACAATTTAGTTGTTATGAAGTGTATCGTCCGTTCCAAAAACTTAGGCAGAGGCGGCGGGTTAGGAAATGGAATGTAGAAGCATTAAATGGATTGACAAGGAAGGAGTATAAGCAGACTGTAGAGGAAATAATGGATGATGGTTTAGAGCCGAGTACTATCAACGAAAAATGGGAATGTATCAAGAAAAGGATATCGAAAGCTGCAAAAGACACTATAGTAACCATTAATTTAATTTTTTTAATCTAATTTTTCTAGTCACTGAAGCAGGATGACAGAAGTACATTAGAGGCTTTTGAAATCACAGAGATGAAGAGGGACCTGATGTATGAGTAGAGTAGGTTGCTGGATTGTGTTTTGTTAGGAGTCACAAAATATTTATTAGGTAGTTGTGTCCATCCAAAACCTACCTTAACTGGTAGATTACTTAGTAATAATACTCAAATGATTAAGAATTAATTTACTTGCATATTTTTTGTCATAAAATGGGAGAACAAAGAGGTCCTTTTCTATGGTAAAATGTCCATAGATATTTAGTTATAGTTAGAGAAGTCAATGTGTTAGCCACCACAAATGATTTTAAATTAAATTCCCTTCCATGACATTGGTATTGGATTGTTTAATTTTACAATTATTTGATTTTTGTAATATATATACCGTGGAATCAAGCTAATTAACCACTAGCACAGAAAAATTGTCTAGATCAAGTCTCCAATTTTTAAGGATCAGAACGACACGAGCCAGTGTTGTGATTATTTAAGTGCTCCAAGATTTGTTTAAGCTCTGACAACTACAATATATCATAATTCCAATACAAAATCAATGAAAACCAAACAAAAAGAAAATAAAACCACAGTAATCAACCAGAAGGTGGGTTTGGGAAAGCTCACCTAATACTAAGCCCATCAGCGTGTGAATATCACACGGAGTACGAGGCCCAATTCCTTTCCCTGCAAACAAAAACAGAAAGAAAAAATTCAATATAATAATTATGATTAATTTCTCTTTCTTGGTTAGTCACATGGACTATAACTTGAATATCAGAAAGTAAATTGGCTAGCAATGAAGTGTAACAGAAAATCCAAAAACACAATGGAAAATTATTGTTATGTCTAAATATAATCATTCAAGAACATTCCCAAATAATGTTTATCAAACTTAAACAAAGTAAAGTTCAGCACACAATGGTAACAACATTAATGATCTGCCAAAAGTAAAATTACTATTACCATATTAAAAAATATATTTCTCAATATGAGCAAATTTCAGCAAAAAAATTTTTATCAACTATTATATGCAATGAAATTATAAGAAATTTGAAAAACCAAACTCGTTATTAAGTCAGATTTCCTTTTAAAATTTAAACAGAAGGCATAAGATTAAACATTGACTCATTGGCATAAAACAACATTTTCGCTTCTCTTTTAGACTAATTTTTTCAGAGAAACTTATACAGATGCACAGAACGTATTGAAAAATTGTCATTTTATTTGGTTCATATGGTGTACAAGGAATAAACACAATTTATGTTTACAAGCACAATACACACACAAAGACAAAAAAGCGTGAAGAATGAACTTTTCAAAAACATCTTCGTTCTAGAAAGCACAATGGACTAGAAAATAACATTATACATTCATCTCCTCTGATGCTATATAAGCATGATTTATAAACCATTAAAATTCATCCACACATAAATTAACACAAAATTATAGCGTATATATTCATATTTGTATATATCATTCAAATAACAATGCAAAATACCTGAAAACTAAGGAAATGCTTTTGTTTTTTTCTTTGGCCTTGTTTATATTAAAATGACCCAATTTCATTTCTGATACCATAATTTATTATCTTTGGTATTGAAATATACAAGTGGAGCTTTGGTGTCTGGGTTGACCTGGTTATGAAATCTATAGGCAATTACTGAAGAAATAACCTGTAATGGAAAAAAGCAATTACTGAAAATTCTGGCATGTAATAAAGGTTTTAAATTATATTTCTAAAGGTTTTACTTGGCCTGAGAACATAATATTGGGAAAGCAACACACTAACTAAATTCTTTCATACAGCAAAGAATATCTATTAGCCAAATAATTAGTACACATGCCTCTAACACTTGTTATGAAATCATGAATATTATAATTCATAACATCACTTTTTCATTAATTTAAAGAAGAAAATTATGAAAAATGGATAATATAAAAAATTACAGCAATTCACTCTCTGTCACAAAGAAATAAGACACCACCAATTGAAATTATATTGACAATGTACCATCATTATCTCAGAAATTGTGCATTTGTGAGGACGATGGATCACTAAATAAAAAATTGATGGCATTCATGAGCAAAGAAATTCATAAAATAAATTTTTCAATAAGTTATAACTCAATAATAGTTTAAAAACTAAAGCATAAATAGCAAACAAATTAATTTTTCAAGATAATAAATATTTTACAGGACACCTCAAAATTGTCATGCCAATGGACAAACAGGTTATCTTCCAAAAAATGAAAAACTGCAAAGATAAGGTTTTTTGAAAGATATTTTGTAAATGAAGTGTTGATAATCTTGGTCCAGAACCATATGCATACGAGGTACTGCATGGCTGGAAACTATTCAGCCATTTAATGTTTGAGAAAAATAGTCCATCTAGAACAATGAGGCCTTAGTCCCTTTCAAAGTACAGCTCTTGGGACCTCACTCACTCATCCAAGCATCTCTTCTACTTCTCAAAACAATCGGCAGTCCTTTTCCGGAATGGCCATCAGCTGCCTCGCCGCATTCTCCTTTATCTTGTCTACTGACTGTTGGGAACACTAGGCTTCTGTTTCAGGGTCATGACAGTAGACCCATGACCCATCTCCAGTTATGACCTTTAATCGAAAATTTTGGTAATGGTTTGCGGCTTGGAGTAAGTCTTGTGCAACTGCAGCATGAAATTCTTGACATTGAAGAGATAAAAGAGAATGCAATGAGGCAGCTGATGGCCATTCTGAAAAAGGACCAGACCGATGTAAGAATGTAAGAGATGCTGGGATAAGTGTGTAAGGTCCCAAGGGGAGTTCATTAAATGAGACCTAGGCCTCATTGTTCTAGGTAGGCTATTTTTCTCAAAATATTGCATAGCTGGATCCTTTCCAGACTGACCTCGTATGCATATGGTTAGCTGCTGACAATAGTAGCTCATAAGAAACGTTTTTGCACAACTAAAACTTAATTCCTTCTCAGTCATAGATAAGCCAAAAATGTAGTGGTTAAAAGAAAGTCATGGATGTAAATTATGAATCCTAACAAAGTATTTAAAATCATGGTAGATAGGAATTCGTTGGTTTCTAATTCCAGGTCTGTTCCAAATTTTCAAGAATAAAGTAATAATTAAGGTTTTTGTATTACTTTCAACATATCATTTTCTCAATTCTCAATGCAATCCTAATGCACTAAGTTACGCAATAGACTGCTAGCTTGGGATGCAAAAATATTTTAACATTTTTCCCTGTAGCACAGACATTCATTGGAATATAACTAATTAATAAATAAGAGTATTAAAATTTTGAAGTCTCTCCTGAAAGAACTCATTCTGCTTTTGAAGAGACTGTGATCACAATGCAAAACTGGGATCCCTGACTGAGCCCATGGCATTGGATGCAGAAGGCAAGGAGCCACGTTAAGGCTCCTCCAAATTTCTCAAGGAACAACAATTAGAATAATAATGAAGCATTCTCCATGAAAATTCATATTTATCTGGGCAAGAACTGCACAAGAGATTTCACATTGTCACAGAAATATAAAAACATAGTACAGTCCATCTCTGTATTTGCATTATTAGAATTTGTTTTCCTGCAATTAAAAACATTTTTATGTCCCATTCAATTTCCTACTTTTCGAACACATATTTACACTCAATTTCATTTTCTGTTTTACTGCAAATTGAACCACTATGTTCTGGATTAAAAATTTCACATCCTAAAAAAGTTAGTTAGTAATGTATCTCAATCTTTATAAAAAACTTTGTTGACCAAGTTTCGCATATATACACTTAAAAAAGATGAGAGAGAGAGAGAGCAGTAATGTGAATACTATTAGGGAAGAATTGGAATACCTGAGGCAGTACAGAGTACCACTATGGACTGAAATTTGAACTAATACTTATAATCCCAGTCTGCCAGGACAAGATTTGTGCTAAGAAATGAATGAGTACATTAGATGACTAGGAGTCAGCAACATAATTTATGCATTGTCAAAACATCTGCAGGATACTTCATTTTGCAAATAAGTTGAAATTATGAGGAATGAAAATGGCTTCTGATGCAAATATGATGAAGCATGAAAAATGCAAGAACTGGTGACAGTCACTTTACTTTACAACTTACTTTATCACTTGAAAACTACACTGAATCAAAAACAATTTGATTTCCTTCACCAAATTTTGAAATTCGACATCTGATTGCACTAGCCAATGTTTTCCCTCAATTACTTGTGAACGTAAGTTTTCCCCTACTTGACAATAGAAAGAACATTTTCCTTTGAGGAAAAAATTAAAATTTTGGAACAAATTGATTCTCATGATGGAATCCATATTGATCTGGCATAACCTTTAAGGTTGTCAGTCTCTAAACTGAATACATAAGTGAAAAATCATGAGTCAACTCTGAGATATGAAAACCAGTGTGAATATATGTCTAAAACAAGAAAATGTCAAGAATTTCAAACATGAAGAATTAGAAGGATTACTATGTTTTTTACATGCTAGATCATCAAATCATGTTGCACTGTGATGCATAAATTGTGTTGTGACAACAGTTGTTCATGATACGACCTGGGTTTCGACGTTCATCGTCATCATCTTCATTGAACGTCGAAACCCAGGTCGTACCACAATACATTTTCTGTGGAAGCACAAAGTTACTATTCTTTCATTTCCAATATGAATCGATTCCATAAAGTTATGCCGGCAACCATCAATAAACACTGGATTAATGTGATGATGAAGAGAACACAAGAGGATGAAGAGTATTCCCTACCTTCATAAGAAATTTGAAAACACAGTGCATGATATCAGCAGGCAGAAGCAGTTTAAACAGTTGAAAATATCAGAATTTTTTTGTGAAATAATCATTGGATACTTTCAATTGTTCCTATTAACAAATAAGACTGAAATGACATTGGAAACCAATTAAAACTTGATGTAAGGAATGAGCTAAGAGATGAGCTGGTGGAATTCAGTACCAGAAACTGCTGTATCTAATACACACTTGCAACACAATCCACATAAGACCCACTGGGAGGACTCCTGGAGATCAAAGGCATTACCCAATGGTCAAAAACAGACAAGAGTAAATTAAAGACTGCAAGGTTCTCTAGCTCCGATATTTATGGCGACCATAATTTTCACTTAAATTTTATAAAGGGAAAAAGTACAAAAGGAAAAGGTAAATTATAGATTTGCTAAATGAGAGAGGAGATTCACAGTAAGAGGCACACCATCAAGACAGACACAAACCAATGTTGAAGTCCTTGGAAGGCTAATAGTTCAAGCCATGAAGCAGTAGAACTATTAAAACCGATCAAGCAGCAGAGAGAACTCGAAAGTAACTCTGCACACAAAGGCAAAAGGAAATAAGAGATTAATAGGATGAAGAGAGTAGCTGAGGAAACATTTTCGCAGGGGAGAAGTGGGGAAGTTGAAGAATTTATTCAGGCATACATACTAGAAACAACCTTGAAGGAGAAAAATACTTTGGCAACATGAGAGTAAATTGTAATAGTTTGATGAAAAAGAGAACAACCTAGCATATGAACGAGACAATGCAGCTGAAAGATGGAAAAAACATGGATGATGATTGTTACTACAGATTGTATAGTAGCAAAAGGTGCCCTTCTCTTAACTTTCACCATAGACTGCAGCCCCACAGTTAGAGCAGTAAATAAAAACCGATGATCACTGCCTGTCATTTTCTCATATTCCATCCACTCACACAGCACATGGGTCAGACAAATAATAAAGACCAAAAATTTAAAACAATGCCAAAACTCTGTAAAATTTTACTTTTCACTGCTTGCAAGTCAGTTCATCTTAGGGGCCCCAATAATTGAAACAACAGTCAACCAAATAAATTTCGCACACATACAGAGATTTCACACTTAACTGGTAACTTAACAGATGAGAATAGATGTCTGTAGTTTGATTCAATTTATGTCAAGCTACCAATTCCATTAATTCACATAAGGGCGGAGTATGGCGGAGTTAAAATTAAAGGCATATTGGTTCAAAGTTTTGCCTGACAAATGTAATTTTGTGATTCAGTCACTAACTATTCCAGGAACATCTTCAACTTTATAGCTATTGCGGAGTTTACCATTTCTGAATTTCCAGAGTATCAAAAAGTGACATCTGCACTAATATGCATAAGATGACTATACAATATATTTTAATGTAATATACAACAAATACCTACATCAATGGTCAGTCCAATTACACAGGAAACTATGATGTGGTAATGAATTAGAGATAAGCACTGGGGTTAGCCCGGGGATCTTTCTGGTTTCGGTAACGAACAGTTAACCAGACACCAAGAAACTGGAAAAGAGAATATGTAAACAGGTACATTAGTAGTGAAAAATCAGTCACAAAAATATAAGACTACATCAAAGAACTTTTACCATATTTTTTACATGTCAAATTTAACTTGAATGGTCTCTATAAATAGCTAGTATTAGATGATGTTATGTTAAAACGTTCGATATTTATTTGCATGCATAAACCCTACTAACAGAGGAGTTAATACAAACTGAGTATAAACAAGGAGTAAAACAAAGTTTAAAAATTTCAAAGAAAGCAGACACATGATTGGAGAGGAGAAAAAAAGCAAGAAAGGTTAGTGTCCTTTCTAACAATAGAAGAACTTCAAAGTAGGCAAATTTTAAATTACACGTTTAATTTATGGAAATCAACTTACAGGGTGCACACATTCATATGCACATATGTAATCATATTGTGAGAGGGTACCCATATATCATATTAACCCTTTGCGCTCGAGGCCGTTTCCGTGGGGACCAACCAGCAACGAGACGTTTTATAGGGCTTTTGGTGACTTTACTACCTCTAATATAAAATGATTTCAAAGCAAAAGCAAATTTCAAGCCCCCAAAAAAACAGTTTACGCCACCATTTCAAAGATTTTCTTAAGAAACTATGTTGAGGCTGATTGACCTGCACGATCGACACCACCCATATGTTTTATATAATTTATTACAACATTAGGCTTCTTGACAGTAACTTCAACACTACCTTGTAACATTCTTCCCACAGAAGTCATTCCTGCATTGTTCCAATTCGTCAAGCACGTGACAACCCTCTTTGTCTTTCCATGATAAAACTAATGTATTTCCCTTGCAGAATGCTACTGTCGATTTCCTGCCGAATTTTGGTTTTTTGATTTGGTTTGGCAAATGCTTCCTATTTGTTAGCGTTGTTCCTGACAAGTGGCATTTCAATTTCAATAACTCTTCAGCTAGGATAAAGCTGGTGTAGTGCCAAATTTGTTTGAATAAAAAGGTGTGTAACTGACATCATTCCGTGACCAGTACTCTTACAAATTCACGAGCGGCATTGTCCCCATATTTATTATAACGCCAATAAATGCCCACATACTATATCTTCGGTAGTCACACTGTGCAGTAGTCACAAGTTTGCCATATTGAGAACGGTGATAGCATCTTGTTCTCTAACTTTCTTCTGGCGTAATTATTTTTTCTGTAACTACTTCATTTATAAGTTCATCAGTCAAAAATAGTTTTAAAAAATCTAACGGTTCTTTCGTATCCGTGATTATGTGCAGTCCTGCAGGATTTTTGCTGGCTATAAATGGTATTCTCAGGAGCATTTCTTCGGATTCTGGACATCTAATTCATTTGGAACTGTCAGATTGTGGCTCTTACCCAGCATCACTGTCACTTTCACTGTCTATTATTCTAATTTTTCGCCTTCTTACACCACTTACTTCATTATTATAATCATCACTGCTCGTGTTATCTCTATTGTCAAGCTCTATGTGTATAGATGTAATTTCCTCGTTTAGCAACTCTAAATCAAATTCATCTTCACTAGAGCTTACTACCTTGATCAAAAAGTTCCCGGAATTTATTCAGAAAATTAAAAATACAAGTTTATTCATCTAAATCTATATTGTCCCCTTCAAAGTAATCCCCATCGACTGCAACACACTTATGCCAGCGCTTGATCCAATCCTCGAAACATTTTTTATATTCGGTTTTCGGTATGTCCATCAATGCTTCCTGCGATTTTTCCATTACTTCCTCTCGGCTGCTAAAACGCGTTCCCCGTAATGGTTTTTTAACTCGATTGAACAGAAAGAAGTCACAGGGAGCCAAATCAGGTGAATTCGGTGGCTGTTGGATGGTATTTGTTGCATTTTTCGTCAAAAAATTACGAATAATGATAGCACTGTGCGACGGTCTCGACGCACTGTGCGACGATTTCTGGTCTCTTTCGGCGAATTGCTTCACGCAAACGTCTCATAACGCCCAAATAATACTCTTTGTTTACTGTCTGGCCTTCTGGCAAAAATTCATGATGCACTACACCGTTGTAATCCATGAAAACCGTCAGCATTGCCTTCTTTTTTGACTGAAAACGACATGGTTTTTTTGGTCTCGGCTCATTTGGTGAACGCCATTCACTTGCCTGATGTCTGGATTGCGTGTCGTACTCATAAACCCACGTCTCGTCTCCAGTAATGATCCTTTTGATGAATGTGGGATCGGATTCAGCCTCGCAAATCATGTCTTTTGCGACGTCAACACGGTCTCTTTTTTGCATGAAATTGAGGTCTTTTGGCACCAACTTTGCTGCTACACGACGGAAACCCAAATCATTAACCACAATGTCTTGGGCGGATCCATAGGCAATGTTCAAGTCCTCCGCTATTTCTCTGATGGTTAATTTGCGGTTATTGACCAACATTTCTTTTACTTTATCAATTTTTTCACCGACTTTCCATGTCGATGGTCTGCCACTGCGTTTATCATCTTCGATTGACTCACGACCACTTCTGAACCGCTTGTGCCACTGGTAAACGACCGTTTTTTTTTAGAGAATCGTTGCCGAAACACTTTTCCAACATTTCCAACGTTCGTGCGCCACTAAATCCGTTTTTTACACAAAATTTAATACAAGTTCGTTGTTGCAAATTTAAATCCATTTCTGCAATTGTAAAAAATCGCCAACACACACAGAGATAGATGTACTCTTGGCTACGTAACTTTTGCAAATGTCAAGTTATGACACTAAGATTTAAAGGGAATATCAACAACAGATGTACCAATTTAACAAAAAAAAACAGAACTCAAATCGGAACGATGGGAGCGCCACACGGTGGTTATTCCGGGAACTTTTTGATCAAGGTAGTATTTCATTGTTACGTTCCATGATAATGGAGATCAAAAACTTCAACTTCTCTAGGCTCTTTGCCACGGCTGTCAGGTTCAAACTGAGACTGAAAATGCAATCCGGTTCATGGTTGCATACTAATTTCAGATAAAAAAGTCTTATCTCCATTTGAAGGAACTAAGGATAAGAAAGTCTTATCTGCATTCGAAGGAACTAAGGATAAGAAAGAAGGGATATCATTTCACACTTCATTAGAATATACAAACAGAGCGTAAGAACCCACATCGAAGGAATTAAACGTAAACAACTATGCGCATGAAGTTACCGCAGTGTACGAAGTGGTGAGCGACAGTCACCTCTCGATTTGCAGCATGAAATTGTGTGGTGAGTGAGACTCACTTCTCGAGTGCAAAGGGTTAAATCAAACATTTTTCATGAAGGGTGATCAGTACTTTTTGAATTCTCTAATTTAACAGTTGCTCAATCTAATTACACGCCCAATCAAGACCAGGGAATGGGTTAAACAAAATCAGTGAGTGGGGTTGGAAAAGGGAATTCAAAGCCCCCAAGGAAATTGAAATTTTGCTGTACAACTATTGGTTCCAGCAGATCTGATTCTCACAAAAGATGAAATCCCTCCAAGTTGTGATGGGTTTTCAACATATTAAGAATTATGAAACCTCCAAACTTAATCATGTCAAAAGAAATATACAATTAAACTAGTCTTTATCAAATCATTATGGTTCATCCGTCCAGTTAAATATGAAGAGTTATACTGGAATGACCAAGTGCTTTGAGAATTGAATTATTAGAAATTATAAGGTTTCCAAGTAAATCAGGCAAAATTCCCCTTTGGATAATTTCTAATTGTGGATAAGTTAAATTATGTTTCAGAGTATGGTAATTACTTTTCCCAATGTCAACACAAGATTAATTCTCCATATTTAAATTCCTTACCCAAAAATATTGTGCATTAAACAACAATTAACAGGTAATGCTATAGTAACACAAATAAAAAACACTATTTCTGCTAAAATTAATATAAAATATTTTTTTCTCCTGCCTATATTCATTTGTTAGCAATGCTAACATCACCGAAACCAGTATATTTATCATATTTTACACATTTTAAAAGATGCTGAAGACAACAAAAATTGTGAGACAATAATATTGTTATATCAACAAATGTTGACCTAGGCCGTTCATTACTCATTCATGGCAATTTGTCCAAGAATCCTGCTAACCAATACTTACCTCTGTGAAGCTAAAAAATAATCCAATACCACCACACAATTTGAATGCATAATTAATTGTATCCAGAAGTATCTCCAAGCATGGAGGACAAGATGAAGATGAACAAGACGCGGGCTAGAAAGAGAAGAAAATAGGTTCAAATTCAGATGAACATAATTTAGAATGCAAATTTGTAAGAAAATGAAAACCATATAATTAAATGCTCAGTTAATCTAAAGGGTTTGTCTCAGAAATGGTGGCACATCCTCACAGCGCTCTTCCAGTGGAGAAAATTTTAAAGGTACACAATAACAGTATATTTATTTATCTAGCAATTTGATAGCTTTAATATAGGGCATGTCAAAAGAGTAGAATAATAAAAAAATGTTATGGATGAAGAAATTCATCCACCAAGCAGAATTTGTCACTCAGTCCCTGGGTTTGCATTTGAATGTTCTTTACTTCCTGGGGAATCAGCAGATTTTGTAGCTCTTACATTCATTTGCTGGTGATCATTAGAATTTGTGCCGTAACAAGAATAACTTGATTATTTAGAAAGACTAGTTGAAGGGAATGTGAGCACTTTAAAATTTAATATTCATAAGAAAAACAATATCCGTGACAAGAGAATTAAGCTGTTAAAGGTATTATTTATATTACTAATACTATCCGATTGCTATATTTTTAAATTTCATTCAGAATAATATTTTATTCTGTATATTTTCTGTTTCCAATACCTATTTAAGACAAGAATTGTGAAAGCACTAATTATTACTCTTTTGACAAACATTAAAATCTATAGTTATGTTATAAAGTATTTATGAATTCTAAAATATTTTAGAAAACAATGCCTACAATATTTGCTACATTTAATATTTTTATTTATACAAGTGACAGAGTCACATTAAAAACACTATGGAGGAATACAATGAGAAACAACCAAAATTATCTAGCACATGATGGAGACAAATATGAATTAACTCCTGGCAACTATGGAACCTGACCTGCCGAGTTATTTGTTGTGCTCGGTAGCAGGCTTCCAAGGTCATCATCATACAAAACCATGCGAAAGTATATGTGATAGTAGCAGCAGAGAAGAGGAAATAGAAGGGTACCAAACCAGTTAGAATAGAGACTAGGATTGCTAGAATGATGTTGAGGACAGGGAAATTACAAAACATAAAGCTGAAGATTAGGAGAGGATTGATAGATATTTAAGAGCTTTGCAAGATGAGATAAAAAGACAGCAAGCGTTATTATAGCGATAATTACAGAGTAATGTGCAATGGAGGTGAAGAGAGCCCTAAAAGGGTGGCAAGAAAACAACAAACTATACAGAAAGGTAGGAAGAAGTATAGTAAATACAGAGCAGATTTGTGATACAATATTAATGGTAGAAATAAGGCGGAATCAAAAAATTTTGGTCATTATTCATGGCCACATGCCAAGAAATAACCAGAAGGAGAAAGAAATTGGTTGGGAATATGATCGATTAGAGGACATAATTGACAGTGCCCCTGGGACGTAGTTATGGAGGATTGGAATGCAGTTGTTGGTAAAGGAAGAGAAGGGAGTGAGGTGAAGCACTACATTTTAGGAACAAATAATGACTGTGGGAGAAAGCAATAGTTCTCAAGGAGTCTCTTTTCCTAATGAACATCAGATTTAAACACTGCAATAGGAATACACAGATATACATGGAAAATGCCCGGCAATCCAGAGAGACATCAGTTAGGACTATATTATGGTTAGGCACAGATTAAGGAACAGCATGACTAATTTGCTATTTCCTGGAAACTGATGCAGATTCAAATCAGGATTTAGCACTAATGAAATATAGCATCAGATTCAAAAGGATTAAAAAGAGAAAATAGGAGAGGATATAGTATGAGAAGCATAAACTGAGACGAAAAGAAAAAATACCAGGAGGCAGTAGAAAAAATTATGAGCGAGGACAGGAATATGGTTTCAGTGGAAGAAAAATGGAAATATATCAAAAAAGGGATATTGGAAGACAGAAACAACAATATAGGAACACTCGACAGGACAGAAGGAAATGGAAAATTTTAAACAGAATTAGGCAGATGGAAGTACAGGAGGAAAATAAACTGAGGTGGGAAACTAAGAATGAAAACAGCACTATATAGGATGCAGAGTTTACAAAAGAAGGGTGAGATGGGTACACACACAATCAAAGATATAACAGGAAAATTAATAATTGAACGATGGATGGATTTGATAGAGATTGAAAGAATACATAGAGGATTTATATGGTAAAGATGTTAGGCCAGCAAGTTTAGGCATAGGAAGAAAATTGTATATAGATGGGGATAGATAACATTCCCACTTAACTACTACTTTGGTGTGACTTGGGAAAACATGGAAGAAAGAGCAAGGGCTAATTAGTAGCATTTATGATGAGGAATTGGAGAATTGAAGGAATACATGGAGATCAGGGATCCTGCAGGGTTAGGAAGAGAATTTAGACAAGGACAATATTATCACCCATGCTTTTCAACCTTTATGCAGAGGACAAGGTAATAATGGCATGGGAGGAACTGGAGATAAGAATGTAAGTCCACAGGGAATACATAAAATCAGTTAGGTTTGTGGATTGTCAAGCTTCAGTTAGTCAGGTTTAAGGGTACAGCCATTCCTGAGCACACTATAAAATCAGTGTGATTTATGGGATGAGCAGCAGTGTAAGCAAATTGAAGGTTATGAAGTTTTTGAGAAAGATTATGGCTAAGTTAAGAATTAAAGTTGGAGAGAAAAAGTGGCACAGGTAAAACAGTTTATATATCATGGATGTGTCTTGGATCAAGATGGTCACAATCATAAGGACATAAGAAGAATTGCGTTAAGCAAAGAGGCTTTCACAAGGATAGATAAATGGTAATCTTTATTTTGGGGCAAGATGAGATTATGGACATGGTTTTCTATGCTTGGAAACTTGTTACTGAAGCAGGATTGCAGGCAGCGATCACATATTAAAGATGTAGGTGTGGACAAAGACGGAAAAGGTCAAATGAATGGATAGGAAATCAAATGAAGTACTAAGCAGAAAGCATTTACAGCTGTAAAGTATTTTGATTGGTGATGGTATGCTTTATACTGATAGAGAGGAGGACATTAGACAAGCACGACAGAGATAGGAAGAGGATAGCCATGTTGAATGGAATAATGGGAGATAAAATATAAGAAGTATTGAAGAACAGGTTTTGTCTTGCTAGGTAAGGCAAAGAAATGTATGAGTGTACAGGCTGTGTCCATCCAAAACCTAACTTAAATGGTACACTAATAACTACTAATTATTTTATATTGAAAATTGTAATGGTATTTATTAGGAAAGCAATACTTTGGTTACCTATTCCCTGTTACTGTATTTCCCAGCCCATAAGACAACACTTTTTTTACTCCAAAATGTACTCTAAAATCAGCCTGCATCTTATGGGTCAGGGGTACACAAGTATAACTAAGCACAAGCTGATACACCTGAAAAATATTGATATTTAAGTATTTTTTCCTGCATCAGGCATAAAAATGGTTGCCTTAATTACAAATCTCGATGATATCACTGTTTTCAGTCAGTAGTATGCAACAGTGTTTTCATATTTTATTGAATGTGCTTCCTGAAAAAATTTTCAAATCAATCTTAAATTTACACAATTTAGCACGTGGTGCTTTATCCCCCATGTGGTGCTGCTGCAAAACTTAATATGCATAGTGCTATTAGGGATGTCACCCCTCTGTTAATACATATTATACTGCCCAAAGTCTACAGGCATTCAAAATTTAGTAGTATGAGAGTGCCACAAATGTAAAGAAAATGGTTGCTTTTGATACATATTTTGATAATATCAAAATATTGACAGAAACTAAGCATTAGATAAAAATTTTAAATGATAATAATCTCATGGGTTCTAAAGAGAGAAAACTATCATAAAGTATTGCATTTAAATATGAAGGCATGAATAATGCTTCGGAACATTAGAAAAGGCATTTTGGCCCACTGATGATGAATTGCCAGGATTCAATGATGAATAAATAATGACAATTGTATAACTTCATTTTTTGATATAACAATTCAATTTTCCCATATTGAATTTTAGCATCAACAAAATTTCATCTTTTCTATCTAACCCAGTATTTTCCGAATATTCTAACCGGAAAAATCAGGGTGCATCTTATGAGCTGGGAAATATGGTACTTGATTAAGACCAGAAGTGTGTCATTTGAACCTACTACCTATGTAACAATGCTGGAAGCCAATAAAGAAAAAACAGAATTTAAAATAGATAATATTAATTTTTAAAAAGGCATTGCTCTGGTCAGTTTCTATAATATACATGTAAAGGAAGTTCATCACAAATCCATTATGATCATGTAATTCGTGGTGACATTCCAACACTTTCTGACTTAGATATCTATATTAAATTGTCATGGGCCCATAAATATTTTTTTTAATACTAACTAATGGAAATCATGATCAAGAATACATACCTAATTCAGACAAAGTAATCACATGTGTCTGTAATAGACATCCCCTTAACATATAAATAACTGCAACATGCTCTACATAGATGGAAGACGCGTAATGTGAAGTTTTTTTAAGGTGGAGATGAAATTGAGCAATGAGAGACTTATTGCAAATATTCTATGCATCTCTCTTTTCTATTTTAGAAATTGCATCAGTATAGTGTGAGGAATTCCAAAAGAGAATACTGAACATAACATTAGAATAAAAATTATCATTAAAGAAGTACAGTAAAACAACACTACTGATAGTATGCAGTAAGGATCTTCTCTCACTGAACATAACTTGCTTGCTGCACAGTACTGCAGGTTTTTTTGGATGACATTCTCATGATTTTTTATTCGCTAAAGTAATATCATGAACAAGTACAAATATTTGTAGAATCTGCCACCTATTTAAGCTGTGATAATTGCTGGGAATTAATGTTGTTATGAACAATATTACATTTGATTTCATACCTTATCCAAAAATGCTAAACCTAAAATAAGATAGGGCTTACTTTTAACTAGCATGATTGAAAAATGAGATTTTAATCCATAAATCATTTCAGTTTTATGAAAAAATACCAAGTTTAATTATTCATTGAAATATTCTTTTTACTAATTGTAAACATTCATAATGTACATGATTTAGAATAGAAGGTATTACCTGCCTAAAATGTAATAGCTACCTAATAATACCTTACAAAAGATACTTCACTTTTAATTCTATCTATAATAGTCACTCTAACTTTTTGAAACATTTTCACATAAAATATCCACATTATACAAGCTTGAGAAATTATTGTAACAGGCGAAATCAGTGGCATATAATTTTACAAAATAGAAATTTATTAAAAATATAGTCATACTAAAAGTTGTCAGTAAGCTACAAAAAATATTCACTTACACAAGATTTTTGTGTTGATGTCTGATTCGAATAACAGCAGCCAAACACTTTCTGAACATTTACACGAAGGTCATCATCCACCTGATCCCAGCCCTAGGAATAAAAAAATTGATCTTTAAATATTAGAATCATATGGTGGGAACATACCTATTTTGTGAACACAGAATTAAGCAAATTAAGAAATGTAATATCATTTCATAATATATCACATTTATTGTGGCATAATTATTTAACTGCAGTCCATGCTATTTGGTAATAGCAGTTTTAAGGGAGGCGACCAACAGTTGAGGTCATTTGCGCCATGGGGATGGGTGGACGAAAAAGGAGGAAGAATGGAGAGAAATCTGGCTAAGGCACTAGCCTACTCTAGTTGAAAGGTGCCAAGGGGTCTGCAGTTTAACGTCCCATCCAACAGACGTCGTACTCAATCAAAGTGCTCTCCAAAGCGCACCTAGTAGTAGGGATCAGGATACCACTGAAAAAAATCTACTACCTCCAGGATTCGAACCTGGGCCCTCATGGTGGGAAGCCTGTACATTAGCCATCATACCATGCTAAAAATGGTGAAAATTCCCTTTTCATTGAGGGATCCCAAATAAAAACTGTACCATAAGAAAAATTACGAATGGCTTAAGTAATCTTAACCCAATCTTACTTTGCAATACCTTGTGGAAAGGGCACTGCAGCAGTTAATTAACCTAAGAGATTTTACAATTGGTGGACACTCGGATGTATACTTGGAAACAAGCAATGAAAGTAAATTCAAATAAGGCAAAATGGACTCATATTGTAAACAATTAAAACACTAAACTGGCTAACAAAGGAGAAAAGAGCAAAAATGAAAGTACTTTTACTAATTCAAAGGTACAATTAGACCAACTTTTAAATTTGAAAGAACTTTTTAAAAAAATTGGAATATGCTTTACTGCTACACCAGAATTACAGACAATAACCCTTTTAATTCAGGAAAATAAAGAGTGCATCCAAAAAATATATATTATGAGGGTATAAAGTTACATCAACACTGTAAAACCAGCATGAAGGCTTTGATACAGGCTGCACTGAGCTCATAAGAAAAATATGGCTAGAACCACCTAATTCTCACTCTGATCTCAAACCCCCACCATCCTGCCATCTACAATAGCTACCCCTTACTCAAAACAAACTTTAAATAAAATTGTATACCTAAAATATGTATTCCAATTTTCCACTAAAAGAAAATTTAATCATAAGATATGGGTTTTCACTTTTGGCAATATAAACCTTGCAATGCAAAAATGATGGTTCCAGGCGGTTAAGTCCTGTTCTTCATTAAATTTCTGTGTTTTTTAATCCAAGAAGAGCACTACTTAAGAAGGCTATTTACATAAATTGAATAATTGACTTCAAACAACTACAGCATGTAAATTTATCCTTTACACTATTACTATTAATTCTAGGTTTAAATGCCTAGATAATACTTATAAAGGTAACAAAGAATACAATATTGACTATTAATTATAAACAATGGAATTTCCGAAATATTGGTGCACAATTAATTGATTGCATTTAAAATGGCATTATCATTAAACATATAGTGATTGAAATACAAAGATGAAATGCAATTTATCATTTAAAGTTGAATAAGTTCGATAAATAACTCAGACGTGAAGTCATTGATTCAAATATTTTAACTTTACTGTGAAGTTTTTGAATGAGATTCATTTAGTAAGACTGTACCAAAATCCGCCGCGACTAATTTAATTTATCCAAGTATAATCTCGGAATACCCTACGTTTCCAACTTCGGTGACAGTGGAGTTGGAAACTTAAGGTATTCTGGGCTAATCAAAATATCTCTTTTAATTTTTTTATTAAAAAACAACAATACACCATATTTTGATATTACTTACTCTTTCTGCTAGCTGGCGTTGTTGGTCCCTATTTACAGCCAAGCAGGCACAGGCTACACTGAATTGCACCAAGAACAGTAAAAATAAAATAAGCATATACTGGTCACTAGGTTAAGGATCTGACTCTGGAAGGAAATCTACAAAATGCTGAAACTGCACATACGCACACCCATACACAACCACAAAGATTGAGAAACAATTAAAACCACAACATTCAGCAAATACAATATTGATCCAGTAATTACAAGTCCCATCTGGCAAATGAACGCCGAAAGGATACAAAAAATAAAATCACTTGGTGGTGTTTTATTGCTCCAATCAAACCAAGTATTGAGATAATGATGAGAATGATGCCACATGCTAAAATTCCTCCGATTATGGGTAGGTTGGTCACCAATGCAGATGCTCTTCCATATACCGCAACTCCGATGAGAATAGATGCGACGAGCTGTAAAAACAATGCATTACTCACGCGAAAGAATAAAAACCCGCTACGCCTTACAGATTACAATAAAATCAGGGGAGTTATAATTCAATCACACGTTAGGGTTGTGTAATATTGATCCGTTTATTATTATTGGGGGTGACAGAGAACTAGAAGTCCCAGCCAAATTACATGCTTCGCAGATAATTGACAAATAATTGCAATATTTTTTAATACATACGACATATAGGATGTTCAAAGCTGTCAATGCATTCTTGGAACACGTAAATCCCCCACACATGGTTATCACATTAAAATCCGGGAAGTCACAAATTGCACAGCAAAATTTCGAGTTTTAAATTAACTTAAACAACAGTTGAGAATATCTTCGCGATGTGTGACCAGATGGTTCCTGTCAAAAGATGTGACTAGACTGCTGAAACCAGTTGAAACGTTAAATAATCCCAATGAGCAGAAGTGGAACGGCGCAAATCTGTCTGCACATGTCCAGTTTGGAGCAGATTTGGCGCGAATATTGAAATTTGTATAGGATTGGTTCACATATTTCAAATAAAGATAGGCTGGCATGAGATTTCACGAGAAATTGATCGCATATCATTAGATATTTTGCTACTAATAATTTTCAAGCTGATAGAAATATTTACGCATTGTTAATTCTTACCGAAACCATGGAGTTCCTTATTTATTTTTCGAGAAACGTCGAATCTGCAAAAAATATTTACCCTTTTAGCACGACAGGAGTTATACTTTACATGATATATGCAATTTTAATAAATTTAAATTGTTATTTTCACAATACTGTATTAAAATATTCGTGAAATATTAATTGGCATAAAACTTGGATCAAGTAAACTAGCCCAACATCAAAGCTGTCACTGGGAAATATGATATATCTCTTCATGCTGATAATATGGACTTTGAAAATTAGCCCTCTGTAATGTTAAAAAAATGTTCCTCCTATCACAAATAATACATCACAAACAGTGGGCTTATAATTTGAATTGAAATGTAACATATTACACAGTACATATTACTACAATTGTTGCTCTGGTTTCCATTTAGAATTTATATAATTAACAATCACTGCAATGATCAAGTCATCAACTGGTTGAGGTACTAAAGTTTTTAAAGAATCTTGCCTTTTCAAAAGTCCCCATTGAATATACCTCTACGGCTTGACATTCCTCACAGAAAACAGGTAATACTATGATGACTAATGGGTGTAATAAATCCCTATAGGGTTTCCTGTGTAGAATGCTTTTATCCCTGAACAGCTGTTTGGTAATGTTTGTTGGGGAATACTTCTCAATTAGTGAATTCATTGAAATTTTTTGGTGAGACTCAGCAGTGCTATATTAAACAGCCTATATTAAAATAAACAAATTTTCACCTATAAATAAATATCAAAAACTTTCTAACTCCATTAATACCATCCAAAATTCCTGTTTTCCTTTTTTCCAAATATTCAATTCTCTATCACTCTTCAAGATTCCTATGCCACTCAATAAACCCCAAATTCAATTTTCCTGCTTGGATATTTTCTTACAACATTCTCTCTCCCTATATCGTCATTTTCCCATTCTCAACGACACATTTAATTGTTTTCATGCTCAATCTACAAGTAGCACAAATTTTCCAATAATCCCAACACTGTTTCCTGTTCTTTTTCAACACCCTCTCATAGACAAACATATTAGATCAATATTGCATTATGTTAAAACAATTGCCATGCCACATTCCAGTTTCCTTCATTCTGTATTGTGGCCATAATATGCTGGTAGGTCAGTCCCACCTAATATCCTGACACTGTAGTTAGGGGGTTCATTTAATTGCAAAAAAGTAGAAAAAACATTAAAAGTTGGTAGTTTTTCTCTCAAAGAACTGCTGTTCCCAATTTGAAGTAATTACATGACTTTCCATTTTATTTCAAAGCATTCTTTTGCAAAGTTGTCAATCTTTCTTCCCCATTTCTTTCATCTAATCATTTCCCATACAGCTAGCTTTTTCAGTGTATTTTCCAAATGTTATAGTATCATGCATGCATTTTACAAATGTAACCACTTAATTTGAACACCACATAGCATGTAGCCATAGGTTTACTTTTCATTTTAGAAATGGCAGTACTGTGAATAAAAAAAAAAAGATTCCATGCTTTATTGAATAAACCATTAGTAAAATTTGTGCAAGTTGCTTTAAAGTATGATGGCTCATTTTTTATCGGTAAATTATAGGGTGACAACAAAAAGAATAAGCTTTTCGCTTTGATATTATAAGAGGAACAGTAAAATTTTTTTCTCCAAGTGTGAAAGTACTTACATATAACTGGATCCAGAGTCATCCATTACTAGCTATCTTTGACTAGCTGCTGTTTATCATTTAAATTTTATGAATGCTAAGAGGTCCCAAAGTTAAAATAAAGCATTCACAAGGGTGTTTCATACATTAAAAACACCTTTTTAACACTGAATGGTATTCTTTAGCCTTTAAACCTTGAGACAAAGCATCCAAAAATATTTTTGATACATTTAATTATTTTCATTAACATTTTACTTCATGCTTTTATTTACACATTATAGTAGTACTATTTCATATATCTAACACACTCACAAAAACAAGTTGTCATTATTGGAACATTTTTAAATATTATCCCTCTTCTTTAATTGCTTTTAAATATTCCATGCACATCATTCAACACACTTTCACCACATTTGGCTGCCATTACATATCGTTTCCTAATAGATTAAGGAAAAAGCCTAGTTATGTAATGATGTATCCATGTTTTATGAAGTGTAACTATAGATGCAGAAATGTGCGTTTTTCATAAAAAGGACAGCTTGGAAAGTGTCATCTGGATGCGTTATTGATCCATAGTGAGCACATACTGCACCAACTTGTACAAAGCTGTCCTGTGCAATTCCTCATGCACAATGTAACAAATGCATTCTTTTCATGTCCCTACAGAATTAGCAATTTCATCACCTTCGTATACAGATCTTTCAAAATCATATTGTAAACATTTTTGATGATTTCTGGTGCGGTTGCCCTTTTCAAACATCCCACAAGTGGATCATCTTATCACGGCCACGTTTAAACTTGGCCTCCCATTTCTTTAGATTGGAAATTGAAGGAAAAGAGTCCCTTTATGCATTTACAATTCTAAAATGAATTTGGGTTGGCATTAAACATTTTAGGAATCTATGGATGAGGCTGAGAGCTCTTCCAAACACCCTCTCATACACGTATCCTCAATTTTTTCATTTGTTTTGTACTCTCACTAGAATCATCCTTCCTATCCGCCTTATTGCATATGCCTGCATGTTTTAAAATGCATTTATCCTCAATGTCATTCTCTCAACTACCTCAGTACAGCTAACAGAAGGACTAAAAACTCCAAACCTTATCTTTGCATCCACACGATGCAAATTAATTCAAAGGGACAAGTCATGGAGACATTATGCATCCTTGTTTCACACAATGCTTCATATAAGTCACTCAAGGCCTTTTATCAACTTTTATTCTTTACTTTTTATTTACTTTTATCATTTTTATGATATTTACGAAATATCCATTCACTCCATGTAATTTAAAATGTGAATGAACTCTTATTTGGATGCTAATCAAAATGAAATTGTGACGAAAAATGGCACAAACATTGAAGCCCTGGTCTCAAATTCCCTAAGATACAAATTAAAATAGTGACCAAGGTCACAATTGGTGAATATTACACTATCGGTTTTATTCAGAAGTGCAACAGGTTTCAGCACCTCTTTGTCAGCAGAAGACAACACTTGATTGATGAATTTACTTGATTTTCTTAATCCATTATTACCAGTATTACAATTATTATTACCATTCTGGTTTTAGCCACGTGAGTTGCATAAATATACACATATGACAGAGAAACATACTATATTGGTGAGAATCACCACTATGAGTTTGCCAGTAAATCTACTTTGAAGTAAAAAGAAGCCACCCTGAGCAAATTTTGTTATGACATGGCCAAGATTTATCAATGCAGATTACCCATTGAAATAAATTCACAAATTTACATTTCTGATCAATCTCACTTAGTTTCATATGAATCACCTTCATGAATATTTAAAGAGCTGGTAATACTGCTTCATGCAAAAGGCCAGAGGTCAATATATAAAATTAAAACACATACTTATTTCATGGATGGTATTCCAAATGCAAAGCATGATAGTTTTTAAGCATGTTGATATTTTCCCATTAATTTTATCCCATAAAAATATTATTTTATTAAATATTTATCGTCCACTTGGTAACCCATATTTTTATCAAAAGATGACCATTAATTATTACAATTGACAGGTACAAAAATGTTAACAGTACCTTTTGCACAAAAGTAAACATTTACAATGGCTATTAAAAACGTATACATATTCATACATAGTACAGATGAAGCATACATAGCCTCCCTAAAGCTATAATTTCTATGTCCATTATTCTCTAACCAAATTTAACTTTGCTACTCTGTTAAAAAATATAATTTGACAACTCAAAATAAAGATTATTGTGATTCCATTGAAATTCAAGTGCTAATTCAATAGATTCGTCCAATTTGTAGATATTTTGTGGCATAAGTTTTCTTGAGATTTGAATTTTTCAGTTAACTACACCAGAGTACTTTTTACAGCACTGACACAATTACGGGAAGAGTTGTTAAAGCTAGCTGCCAACAGCAACAGATATATTATTCACCAATTGCCATAAACCATTATAGAAAATATTAAAAGAAATTGTAGTGTTCAAGAAAAACTGTAAAGACGGAGTCGGGCTAAGTTATAACTAATCCTAAAAATTCTAATACTTAAAATTAATTGAGAAACACAACAAAACATTCATTCAATACTATAATTTGTTTAAAATAAATTAAAGTACACTTACACAAAACATTCTTATGAGCTTATCTACACATTCAGTTTTAACAGTCCAATATTTTTTATTCTCCTTTTCATTATCATATCATTTATCCACAACTGAACCACAAATACACAGAAAACAAATTGTAGTCATTATTAAATGGATAGGATCAGCTGTGAAACAGAGTTCAAGAACAATCTGAATCAACCATAGAAAAATATCAGCAAAGCAAGATAAGCTGGAAGATGATAATTAAAATGGTATTGTATAATTGGTCTCTGTACAACCATTTTAAAGGAAGCAATGTAAAAAAACTTATTTAAATATTAAATAAGCTAACTATCATTTCACTGCATTAATAAAATTGTGCCTTATGGCTAACAATATAGTGAGAGATTTTACCTTGACTATATAAAAGAGAAATAAACAGTATAGAATTCAAATCACAACAGCAAATAAGAGGTGAGGTATGCACTGACGCCACTGTTGTAATAATATAATAACACATTTTCAAACAGAGTCTCAATAATGATAAACAAATTTACTGCCTGAATGTGAAATAAAAAAAGTAAACTTGGTCCACATGAAAATGTATTCCTCAAAGAAATTGGCAAGGCAGCCTGTGAGTTGAAATCAATGAATTGGAATCAATCCAAGTTCATTTTTGTCACTTTGCCATACCAACTAGCAGTCTCTTCATCTTCTAGATCAGATTCTTGACTAGAACACTCATCCTTCCTCTGATTTTCTTTTTTTGAGGTTATTTTTTCTTTCAGCCTTAGATGCAAATTCTTAAGTCTAATCAGTAGGTCTTTGTACATGAATACTCCTCTTTCCTCTCCAAAAGGATCCTGGGAATATAAATGAATGCATTATGCAATAGACTATCAGCTCCAAAATGAAAAAGGGCTGTTGCTTCTGCCTAGTTATTCCCCAACTTTTTCCGACAAAAAAAATGCCCTTACATGCTTAATGTGCATGCACGTATGTTTACAATTAGCTCTTAAACACCATAAATTTACTTCTACCAAGTATTTAACTTGCCTAGCTTTGCCCTAATTCACATAAATATCTAATAACTGAACAATGCTGTTATTACAAGCAAAACTTCTACTTACTTAATCATTTAAATACCACCTTCAGTTTTCTCAACTGAACCCTGTAAAAGCTATAGAATATGGGACTTAAAAATAACTGAAAATTATGCAAAAAACAATATCAGATAATAAATTTAATCAGTGAAGAGAACATTAAAAATAAAGTCAATTTCATGCAACAACAAAATAAATAAATACTCTTGTCAATACAGTACATAAAAAAATTTAGAAATCTTTTGAAAACGTTTTTTGTAATCTTTCTTAATCTATTTCAATTAACGAAGTTGGCTAGAAAAAAAGATAAACACCAAAGTTTTAGGTAAGGTGTGTTAAAAGAATAAGTCACTAGAATAGATTCAAGAGAGGCAATGAAAGTGGACAAAGGACGTTGAGAGAACACATGATATGCTCATCTAATTCGATATTGGAGAAAGTTAAGTGAACACACCTTATGGCTCAACGTTCACCATTTAAAAAATCTCAAATGAGTCAGATTTACTAATACTCATCATTTCATCCAAATTCTCCTCACTAAAACTTCGATTACTACTACAACACAACTTTCTTTTTTATTAATGTAAAGCATTTACCTTAAGATTCATCGGGATTAACTATTTAAAATACGGCATAGTAAAGTCACTAACTTACTTGCATTGGGTGCCCATGAAGATGAATGTTTTTTTGAATAATACTTTCATAATTTTCATAAAATTCAAAGAAATACTTCTCCATGAAATCAACTAGCGGTTTGGGTATGTTGAGTAATGTATCATTCTCCAGCATCCCAATGACTGCTACACGAATGGTTTCGTGTTGAATTATGTCATTATATCTTGCAATATCTCCTCGGGACTTCTCCTAGAAGAAATATTTTTTTACTGTATTTATTAATGACTAATCTAATATCATGGCACATTCGCATTTAAAATATACGCATCAGATTTGCTTGTTTTCAGAAATGTCACATTCACGCTAGCGTCTACATTGAAACTTAGAGAGTAATAAATACTTACTCGTTCGAAACCGGGTTCATTGTGATAGGGTTTTTCGTTCAAAAGGCTTTGGATTGATATTAGTACGCTAGAGAGATTTTGAGCAGGGCTCCAACATGGTCCCGTAAACGTCCTGCAGCAAAACACTGCTTGTAACCATTATGCTTTACATTGTATTTCGCCATTAATTGACTATTAAAATACTTACCCCAAAATGCTTAAACAAATTTTTCCGCATTTGTACAAGTTCGGATTGAAACGAACTGTGCCAGCACCTGTGGTCATTAGCTTCACTCGAGGTGGACGTAATGGATAATCTGGTGGGATTCGAATGAAAAAATAAAAGAAACCACCTTCATATGGCGTATCAAATGGCCCAGTGATTAAGGCATGAATGATGGTCATGTCACTATCATCAGGAACAACAAAAAGGCCTGGCGGCGGTTCCTTATAGATTGACATCAGATCTCTGAAAATTCAATTTGACATGAAATTATATTTTTAAAATGAACACGCCAAAATCACTTGCTGCCGGTCAAATTACTACATTCAACTGAACGAAACATTAACTGAGATTCTTCGATAGTAACAGCAGTGTGAAGAAAAGGCTACGACTAACACTACAATAGAATACGAACAAATAAGTACACGTTGAAAGAACCCTCACCCTTTAATACGCATTTTACACTGAGGACTTGGTGTTTCTTTCGTTTTTTCATTATTTGTCACAGGATCCCAGTCTGAAGCGCTCATATACGCTGTCTCTGACATCTTTCGCTTTACCGTCGACGACTGTTATCGTGACCACCGTTATCTCTGTTGTGAACATACTTAATATATTTCATCATCAAATGAAGTGCGTAAAGCACCACGTCGTCGTCGCATAAACATGCCGGTAGGCAATGAACATAGAAAGCCTTCCACGAAAGAAAAATACTTCAAAATGTTTGCTGATATTTCTCTTCATAATCAATATTTCCATTATTTGACATTAACATGATGAAACTACGCTTGTTTCCTGTAAGTTGAATGACAATGAAATGGATGTTGTGAATATATGCCCCTTATTTTTGTAATGTTAAGCAATATTTATGGTTGGGCGAGGGTACTATCTAGTCATAGAAATTGCCTACGATGAACCATGGTTAAGAAAATAAAATATTTTGCTCGATCCTGGGTTGTTTTTGCGTAGTGGCAATGATTTTCAGTAGTTATATGTAAAAATGTTGATGCTAGGGAATGAACCAGTCAGCGTTTGATAGTTTATACCACCGAATCCTCATTCAAAAACTGAAGTATTAAGGAATCCAGGGCTCTAAACTTAAATTCATGACCTAATGGTAGAAGTTAAAGCCTAATTTAAAATTCTGGCGAGTAAAAAATGGTGTCCTTCAGGGCTCTATATTTGGTCCTCTTGTTATTTCTGCTGATGATTAATGGCTTACCTAGTAACATACCTGCTGACTGTAACTTGTATGCACATGACACAGTTTTATAAATGTATACAAGCACGCACATGGAGCACTGACAGATGTGCTACAACAAGCTAGTGAATGGTTCTCGGGTAATTACCTATTTTTAAATTGTGAAAAAGCACAATATCTTCTTTGAGACCTGAGAAGTGTGTTCACCTCTATGATCTCATAATTACCTGGCAAATTTTGTTGGAGAAAATCTATGGGGTTTTGAACCAAGTCAATTTCTTCCATTTCCTCTGATACTTCAAGGTGTTACTTGTCCATTGTTTTCAGAAATCCAGGAACCCTGAGGACGATGGGCAAGTTACACACTAAAACTTCAGAGAAAGAAATGGATAAATTGACTCAGTAGGAAATCCGAGAGATATTTTCTCAGGTACACACAGATATCTTCTTTTGCTTAATTTTCTGTGGGTAAAATGACTTCCCACTAGAATCTCCAGGATAAACAAGAGAAGTATCAACATAAACATAAAGAAATACACATTGGGTTATGGAATATTAAGATCATGACAAGCTAGAAAATTGTGAACCCTTAATACTGGAATGGGGGAAATTAAATACATGGGATAGGGTTAAGTAAAGTAAATTTAGAGGAACATGGAAATGAGAACTGGGAGAGTAATCATACTTTACTCAGCAATCAATAAAAAAATGTAGGAGCAATGATGAGAAATGGCACAGAAACACAAGAAAATTAAGTAATGGATAGACATGATGGAATAATAACTTGAAGGATGAGAATATTACCAAAGGACCAAGTGATAAAGCAAGTTCGTATGCCAACATTAACAAATGAGGATGAAGATATTGAAATAATGCATGCAAATATTGAAAAAGGTAATAGAAGGATAAGAAGACTGCTTTAAGAGGTCAATGGGAGTCTGGATTGCTGTTATGGAAGAGGAAAAAGTGGTTGAAAATTTTGGATTCAGGTAAAGGAATGAAAGGGAGATACTGGTCAAATTTTGTTGAGAAAAAATTGCTCAGCAAATATTTGGCTTAAAAATCACGAAAGAAGGGGATATATACCTATATCTTACTGGGTGATAGAGCTAGTTACCAGATATTCCATATTTTAGTACAAGAATGGTGGAGGAATGCTGTGAAAAGGACAAATATATACATTATCATGTGAAGATGTTGCCATGATCATGTACTATTAAGGCCAGAGATGAGAATAACATTAAAAGAAATTGGATAGGCAAAAAAAGTGTAGAGCTGGACTGTGTAAAGCTCAGACAACCTGTGTCAGGGAAAACTGGTGAAATGTTAACCAAGGCAATATCTGAAGTTGGGAGGGAAAATGATAAAGTAAGAGAGACAATGAAGTAGTAAGAAACATTTCTCTTCTACGGCAAGAACAGCAGACAAGGAATTAGGAAAGTATTGAGCCAGCAGAGCAATGAAACCTTGGGCAACAATGGAAATATCAAATAAAATTGAAGAAAGAAGACAATATAAAAATAGAAGAATAAAATACTGCTATGGTAATATACTTCTTCTCTTTCTGAAACCAAACTGATCTTATCTTAAGTACTCATTCTCTTTATCCTTTGGTTGATAATTCTAAGTATTACATTTGGCACTGTGAAATTAAAATGAAGTCATCACATGCTGCTATTTTTCTCTTTTTTGGGATGGTGTCTATATTGATCTATTTCAAATAATAACCTTTCATTCACATTTCTCCTTCATAAATGCTACAAATGAACCCATAAAAACTCTTTCCATCATATGCTCTATACCTAAACTTGCTGGCATGATATCTTTATCTTAGAGATCCTCTATATATTCTTTCATTCTCTCTTGAATATTTCCTGGGCCAATTAATATTTCTCCTGTTGTATCTTCAAAGGTGTGCACAGATTTTACCTTCATACTTCCTGGTAGTGAGTGCTTTTACCTTTCTGTACAGCACACCCATCTTCTTCCTTTAAAAAGTTTCTATATTCCCACAATGAATCTTTGACCAGGCTTCTTTTACCGTATTACTTTCTTGCCTTAGTTTATCATTTTTCTATTTGTACTTTCTTCTACCGAATTCTGGTTAACATTCTGCAGTTTCCCTCACTCATCTATCTTCCTAATCATCTCATCTGTAATACAATGTTTCTTTGCCTTTGTCCAATTAAGCATTCCAATAGTTTTATTTGTAACTTTTGATATCCCTTTTTGCTCCCAGGAAACAGCAAATTAACTATGCTGTTGTTCTTAAATCTCTACCTGACCAAAATGGAGTCTAATTGATATCTATCTGAATCCCCAGCTATTAGTCACATTTACCTATGTCTGTTGAGTTGTTTAAACCAATTGTTGGTTATGATTACACCATTTCTTCTGCAGAACTCTCTTGCTTTTTCCTTGCAATCATTCCTTGTTCCCAAGCCTTAGTCAACTACCCTGATTTCATCTCTCTCTTCAACCACCATTGCATTCCCATTCTGCATTATTATCATATGTACCCTTGCAGTGACCTAAAATTATTTCATCTAAAGGCTGTATACAATATTTTGGCCTTCCTATAACTTGTTGGTATGTAGACTTAAATAATGACCAAGTTCATCCATTCAGCTTTTATCTTTCCCAATAACATTCTATTACTGACCTACTCAGCATTTACTATGCTTCTTTCCACCATTTCGCTCAATACCAAAGCCACCCCTTGCTGGATCTCTTCCCTCAGCTGTATATTATTCTATTAATAGCACTCCAGGAATCAATGTCCCCCATCTCATCTTGCACAGCCTTAAAATATTTATATTTATTCTCCCTATTTCCTGCTTTATATTTTCTAATTTCAATGTCCTTGAAGTCATCCTAACATTCCAAAATCCCTGTTCTAACTAGTGTGATCCTTTTCTGTTTATTTTCTAATACTGCTGTTAATTTTGTAAGAGTAAGCACTTTGCAAGTATTTAATGAGACAAATTGACTGCATCTCCTGCTGCTAGGTATAACTCATGGCCTAATGGGCCTGGTCCTTAAGCTGCGAGAATTCATTCTTGTAACTGAGTTCACCATAAAGTTGTGGAACAAATAATTGAGGTGGTTTTTTCTTACCATTCTCAATAGGGTTTTTAATGTGACATCATCACTGGTTGGAAGAAAATGAACTAATTTCTTGAGGAAGATAAATGTGTTACAAAAAACTCAATGCCAATATTCCATGACTGGATTCTAGTATCATAATAATGTGTATCTAATAAAGTGTGTTCTTGAGCAAACACTCCTGAATGAATCCTAGTCTGGATAAGCTGGTTCAGCTTAGCATCAACTTTATCACATGCTTATGGTGGAAGATTATCAAGTTATCATTTAAGTTGTCTTTTTTTGAATTTTCGTAGGTCATAAATTGTAGATTACTGAAAGGAATATTACCAACAGGCACTTTCACTATTGTTAAAATACAAACATGATTCATAAATTCTGTAAATGTAACTCAAAATTCCAAACTTAATGATTTATCTCAGTTAAACTCATGATGGGAGAAAAAAGAATCATCATAATTGACTTTTTTAATATTGAAAAAAATACAATGGACTGCATTACTTGCAAGTAATTATGTCAAGTGTAGCATAATGTAACACCATATGAATTAACAAATTTTGAAGTTAACAAAATGAATTTGAAAGGTTGGCTTATACGTAACTCCGACACTGATGCCACAACTTTAACTTGAAAAAATATGATTGACATCAATTTTAGCTAGCCAGTTCAGAATTCATTTATGATATAAAGCCTCAGCCCTATTATTTCTAAAAAAAATTTTTTAGTTTAATTCCTAATTACAATCTTCTTGAATTTAAGCTCTGGCAATGAAATCATAGAAATGGGATCTTCTGTACATTAAATAGATAAAAATGTCACTAAATTCTTTGGTGAAAAGTAAAACAAGACATCCCTGGCTATCTTATTCTATGATAATCATTTGTCTGGAAATAATAAGCATGCTTGTTTCATTCCTTCTATTATGAAAATGAATATTTTTAACACAACAAGAAATCTAAGAAACAAACTTCTTTGAACTTCAAAACTTGGTTTATGAATTTGCCAACACACAGTAAATGCTTTTTTAAGATAATTCATATGCATCACATAACTTCCTAAAAATTTTATATACATCACAAACACAAAAATAATAATAATCTCATATCTTTTAATTCACTCTTGAAGTAAGGGTTATTCCTCTCAAGAGAGCTGTTGTGGATAGATTGATTCTACACAATTATATCAACGTGTCTTCATCTTGTGTTTCAAACACCATCAACAGAGATTGATGTGAATCACCCTTGTCACTCTTTTTCAGGAGAGCAGTATCCTCACCACTGTTTAAAGACTCCACCGAGCTGCCCCCTGGTACATTGTGAGGGCTGCCATAATTCCCACTTGCCTCTCTTGATGTGCTACTTGTGGATGCTAATTCATGCATGTCAGGTGAAGCTAACGGCGGTGTATGGGGAGGATGAGGGTGAGATGTTAGGAGTGGCACAGCTGTTACAGGCTTTGGTGAATGTTTGGAAGTGCATGTCGTTGGTGTATGAGTGGCACGAGACTGTTGCACACATGAGGGCAAAAGTGGGGCATTAGCTAGAGGAGGACTTTCAAGGACGAGCAGCCCGTATCTTTCTGCAGTACTAAGGTTTTCACGATACCCTGATGTACTTGAAGTTTGAGACATGGCACTGTCCTCATCCCAAGATGGAGGATCTGTTTTCCTTAAGCTAGGCTGGTGTTGAATTTTAGGTTTTGCAGCTGCCGCCGTAGCACTGGGAGTTGCAATGGCAGTAGGTGAGGAGGAGGAAGGATGCAAAGCACCAGTAGCTCCTCCAGATGGCATGCCAGCTACAGATAGCTCTAGAGGTTCATCAGTATGAACTTGGGAACCCCCAACTCGTGGGAGTTCTTGAGGTTCAACTTTAATGTGTGAAACCTGTAAGTTAAGAATAATATTAATGAGATATTAATTTTGCAGATAAAAATGAAATTAATTTACTTGAGGTAAATGGTTTGGGTTTGGGCATGTTAATGCAAAAAATAAGAAGTATTAAGGATTCATTCTTCAGAACAGATTGACATATTATTATTATCAATAAACTACTGGTTAATGTATAATTTTGATGAAAAAAAGCTACCAAACGGTTTAGCAGCAATTCCCTTTCCTCTTTTAACAAAACACAACCCGACATCCAATCTTACACTAGACCTCTCTTCAATTCTAAATATTTCCTTCCTCCATTAATTGCATCCAACATCCCTATCCTACTCCTGCCCCTTTCTTGCTTGTCTGACATCCTCCCCTCTATCAGAGTCTTCAACATCCCATTGCCAATCAGAATGCTCTGCATCCATCTTTTCTGCCTCCTTTGGATTTCTCCCAACAATCCCCTCCCCCATCATATCTGGCACTTCATTTGTTTTCCTTTCAGTTCACTTCACCTTTTCCATCCTTTTCTACACTCACATTTCAAAAGCCTACAATCTATCTCCCTATCATCCTGCTTCATTGATCATGTTTTCACACTGTACAAAACCACACTTCATATCAAGGTTTTGACAAACCTTTTCTAAATACCTTTACTCAAAATCCCTGTCATCAACTCTTATCTTCCTTGTGAAAGTTTCTTTGCCTAAGCAATTTCTCTCCTTATACCTCTACTACTTCAGCCATTTTGGTCCAAAACATTTCTGAGATAGGTACTCTTCCATCTGCTCTAGCTTTTGCCATCCTATTTTAACATTTAGCTTAGCTTTCCTCTTTCTAGAGACCACAAAACTTTTGTTTTATTTACATTTATTCTCAACACATACCTATCACACTGATTTTTCAATGCACGCAGCATAGTTAACAAATGCTTGGCTGACTGAAAAACTAAATGCTAGGTCATCCGCAAACCAAACTGTTTTTATGTATTCCTCTCTCACTTCATTTCTGTCACCAGTCCTTCCCATGCCTCTTTAACCACATATCCATTGAACAGCACAGGTGATAATGTATAATAGAAATAAAGGCCTTATTCCTCTTCCCAACACAGCCTATCTGGACTCTTCATCCACCACCTGTACCTGAGCTGTCTGATTGCAGCTTATAGGTTGCAGATAAGTCTCCTATCCCTCCAATCTACTCCTATTGTCTACAATACATTTAAATTCTACCCAATTCACTCATTTATATATTCCTTCCACCTCTCTTGGATCTTTCCTGGTTAAGCTAATATTTTACCTGACCTGTTTTGATTGTTTCCAATGATTTTCCCTTCTTACTTTTGGATAGGGTTTTAACCTTGCTGTAAAGCACACCAATCTCATCCTTTTTCTGTTGACTTTCCATATTCTCATACTGCATTTTCCACTACACTTCTTTTGCTCCATTTGTTACCTGCCTCAGTTTATTCAGCTCTGTATCCTTTCTCCTACCTAACTTTGTGTTTATATTCTTCCATTTCCTTCTCTTGTCTTTCTAATCATCTCATCCATAATCCATAGTTTCCTTGTCCTTTTACTATTAACAGTTCCTACTTTTTTGATATATTTGCATTTTCCCTCAACAGCACTCAGTTCCTTTCCCTCACTCATGATTTTCTCTAAAGCCTGCAAATACTCCTTCTTTGTCAATCCAGTTTATGCTTCTACATTCCATTTCCTACCTCACTGCTTCTGCCTTATCTTTTTGAATTAAATGCTACACTTAATGAGTACTAATTTGTGATCTAAGTCTGCATCTGCTCATGGGAAACTGTACAAACTGATCCTACTGTTCTTAAATCTGTGCCTAACCATAATATAGTCTAACAGATACCTTTCATTTGGTATTTTCAAAGTGTACTTACGTCTTTGGTAGTGTCTAAACCAAGTATTGGTGATGATTAACCCCGGTCTTCTGCATAACTCAATTGCTTTCTCCCTGCAGTCATTTCTTACTCTGAAATTGCAGTCCCTCACCAGAATATTATCTCTTCCTTTGCCTACCATCGCATTCCAATCCCCCATCACTATGAAATGTTTCCCTCCAGGAACACCCACAATCATGTGTCTGATGGTATACCTCATCTACTTCTTCCTCCCAATGATTGCCTTGGTGGCATGTATACCTGAACAATTACCAAATTTGTAGTTTCTGCTTTTACTTCTAGTAGTAATATTCTATCCATTGCTTACTCTACATCAACTACACTTTTTTCCTACCTTTTTTTTAATATTAGAGCCACTCCTCACTGGCTCTTGTTCCCTCCACTGTATAGTACTCTATAACTATCATTTCAGTAATCCCTGCTACCCTTCCATCTCATCTTGCCCACACCTGAAACATATATTTTCTCTCTCCATCTCTCCTGTAATATTTTCTAATTTTCCTATCCTCAACATCGTCCTAACATTTCACCACCCTATTCTAACTAATTGGCATTTTTCTGCATCTTCTGTGCTGCTGCTGTCATTTTTGCTATGCAAGGATTTTGTGAGATGAAGACCACAGGAGCCTTGCCTCCCCCACTGCTGGGCCAATATAAACATACAGAGTCAATTGGGTGTATTGTTTTACACGAAAAATCACTCTTTACAGCCAAATTGATAATTACCAAGTCAAGTAGAGTTGAAGAATAAGGGGGTGTTTTGGTAGGTTTAACATTCATCATTTTGGCACCAAAACATGTAAGGAGGTGAATACAGTCCAACCTTGGAGGTATGGACTTATGTGTGCCAAGAATAGAGTCCCCAAAAATAACAATGTTATTGCAATTTTTGCAAGTAATTTCTATCAATTCTGAGTGCATGATAAGAGTAAAACCATTAAAGTCGGTAGCCTTATCAATAGGGGAGTGATTGACACACAATACCATGAGACAAATCAATAATAGAATTTCCATACAGTAATCAAAAGTTTTGACAGTAAAAAAAGAATAAGAAAAATTGATGCAAGAGGTTTTAACTCCCTCGTGGCAATACAGGGTGCAGCAACATAACTTCCTTTTTTGAAAGGGTTTCGCACTTGAAAAAAGGAAGTTAGGTTACCACACCCTGTATAAATAAACACTGCCACCTCACCCCTAGTTCCAACTGGAATGGAAAATATAACTAAAGCTTCCAATGCTGAATACAATAATTTCATTCACTTTAAGGCAGTGCTTGCAGATCAAGGTCATCTATCAAGGCTATGAGGGCTAGGATCTTGTTTCTAATGGACTAGGAATTGGCAAAAATACTCAAGAATATTGAATAACTCAATGATTTACCAGAAATACATTTTTTGGTAAATATATGCTTTTATGTTTATTGCACCAACTGGAAGAGGTACCTTGATGAAAAAATATTAATATTTACCTCAATGTGACTTTTCCTACTCTTCCTTAGGCGGAAAGTCTTTCTGCTTTGGGCCTTTGACCTCTGTAATCGGGGCTTTGGGTGGCCTGTTATATCAACTGATCCTTCTTCAGTTGGACTACTAGGACTAAGTGGAGTTGTTGAAGTGTCACCTGGAAATTAAATCAGAGAATTAAATCAGCTCTCCAGATAGTTGAAACATCAACACTCACCTACCTCTATGTCATTGTTGATTGTCAGGTAAAGCAGAGCCACAAAACAGGCACACTGCATGCAACAAACCAAACCTTGACTTTTTAAGTTAATATGAGATGGAACTGGCATTACCGATCTACACATGAATACTAACAGTTTCGAAAAGCATACAAATTCTATAAAGTGATAAGTAAATAAATTAATAAACATGACAAATTAGATGTCACTAAATCATGCCATGATGCCCTTTTTATTTATGCATTTATAAAATGTGAATGAAATGGTTTTATTAACATAGAAATTTGCATAAACCTGGTTGGTATCTACTGTGGAAAGTTTTATAATAGAGTGGAGAATAGCAACAATAAAAACAGAAACACCTGTCTTCAGAAATTAGTTAAATGGTGGCATGCAATGCATTAACCTTCTTCTGACACAGAGTCTGGGGATTGTCTGTTGCAAAACCAAATTAAAACTAAACATTCTCAGTTTTCTATCACTTCTACTTGGTGGAAAATAACAGCTTGTCAATGTGGGTATAGAGAATGAAAAACCTAGCCCCGTACATCTTATTTAGGATTCGAATATATGTGTACCTTATTAATCATTATCTAAAATAATAAAAAAATTTACAGATCTATTCCAATGTTACTGTTCTTATTTCACTCATCTTTCTTAGTGGCTACCCAAAAAGCAACATCCCTAAGCATAATTACCTGAAAACTCTTGAATGAAACCAAGTTTGAAATGAATAAAAATTATTGTTTATAATCTAATGTGTATGCTGCTGATGGTAAAAATATTGACTAAGAAAATTACAGCAGATGGAGAATCTGGAAATGCAGATACAGGTAATTCAACACCTTGGAAACCTTCATATGAATTTTTACTGCAATTTTAACTCCAGTAAATTTTACCTATACTATTTTTGATGATGTTCACCAGTGTTGTACTGATATGGACAAGAAAACAGAAAAATATATTGAATAATGATGAAAATTAAAATATGTCAATTCCAAGTGCCTCTTTCAAGAAGTTTTGCTAAACATCTCAGCTTAGAAAGTTTTCAAACTCAATTATTTCTATATTATGTTCATGATTGATCCATAAATACCAGCTTACCAATTGCTTTTATTTATTTGCAAATGAAGTGATTCCAACGTAAAGCAACCACTCAAGAACAATTGCTTATCCTTATTACTTTCATTCTTACTCAAATAACTACTATGCATGTACAACTAATTTTTCATCTAGCAAGCTTATAGCTAAACTTTTATACTGTATAAGCATTTGATACTGTATCACAGGTTTTGTACTATTGGGTAATCACATAGGATTATAATGATAATGGCACATCCATGTTATGAAGAGGAAAGTCTGTGTTATCTGAAAGAGTACATATTTAATAAATTTCATAGAATTCTAAAGTAAAAAGATTCATTGAAATGCTTCATAATCACACTCATGCAATCATGTAACCTTTTCCATTCCTCCTAATGAAGTTTATTGACAAAGCATACAACCATTGCCAGATCATTCAGCCTGTGTAAAATCTGATGGCTGACAATTTGTAGTGGTCTCACTCATTCCCTTTCTAAATATTATTAATTTGTTGGAACACTAGGGTAAGTAAAAAAAACACTACTTTTAATTAAAAATGGGTAATTTCAAAAATATTTTTTTTCATACAGAAATAACATGCTGGCAGTACTGTTGTTTAATGGTTAACAATGCCCTTTTTCTTAAATATTGTTTTTTTATACTGTCAACATTATGAAAATTTACCAGTATCAATAATTTTAAGTGGAATAAATTTCTGAATATCATAATTTCTGTATACTGGTGGACTGTATCCTCCTATCCTTTCCTTTCTCATACTATGTATGCCCAGCTCTGCCATCTTACATTCCTTATTACTTGGCCTACAGATTTGATTCTTGGTCTTCCTTATGATGCCTTTACCTACAATTCTCATTACATTACACAGCTAACAAGACCAATTGGACACACTTTGGGACTTAATTAGCCAAATACAGGAGTTTCAGAGTAAAAACCATCCACCTTGACTGGGACTTGAATCCAGAATCCTCAATGTTCAGATATCATTAAAATTTAAATGAGCAATAGGTATGTACAGAAAACATATCTTCATCACTGTCATAATAAGCTATTCAATTATATTCTTTAATAAAAACTTTAAATTTTACATATATTTCACCACAAATCAATAATTAGTTACTGCTAGAATAGTTACCTGGGAGCTCTATAGCTCAAAAATTGCTCATTCCCTCCTATAACTGTTGCTCTTCAGAATGATCCATCTTCTTTCTGGGCTGATTTCTTTCTCTATATTCACTTTTCATTACTAGCTATGGTTTATCTTTCTCTTGTGTCTCCTTAGTGTTCCATCCTAATATCATGTCTTATCCTCTTTATGCATTTGAACCTCAGTGGCCACTCTCCATGTCTACTGGTTAGTGCTCACCTTTTACAAGGATATCAACAGCAGGATAACTCTTATACATTTTGCTTTCTTGATTTTTATGCCAGTATGATAATGCAGTTGTTTTGATATTCGGATCTGAGCTCTAGTATATTACTAGTTCATCTTACAGGCCCACATTACTCAAAGAGGGCATTTGTCACAGTTACATTAATTTCTTTGGAGAATTCCACTTACCTTTCTTCTATGGAATTTTATTTCCCAGCCTTACTTGTTTTATGTAGCTTTCTTCTCTTCCACATTGGTGGGCATTATAAAGGGTCACTGCATGCCAGTTACCTATTATGATTAAGTTCTCTTTACCCTTTAAATTACTGATGACTTATTATGGCAGTTTATGTGAACCTTTTATTTTTCTTTTCCATGGCTGGAAGTCTACGCTATTATTGTGTCCATAAGCTATTTCTACCATAAGGATTTTCATATTGTACTGCCAGCATGTTTTTTTGTCTCCTTTACTATTAATTTGCTAGTATGATTCCAACTCCTGCTATCTCGTTTTCCAAATCACTCTACATTCAATGCTCCTTAATTAATTTTTTTGAGCCCTACTAAGTCCAAAATTAACTTAGCCATCTCAATCTTTGAATTTACCAGATTCCCAATAACTCTAAATGATTGCGTGTTCCATGATCCTAACTTCTGTATAAGCATCTACACATATACTTTAAGCTCATATTTATATATTTTGAGTGATATCCTCTAGTCTTCACCATGTATCCCATTTGGAGGTTTAATTAATGCTCAGCTTAGTTCAATGGGAAGAATGTCATCTCAAGCGAATGCAAGGTTGCATCAATACCAGTAAAATGATACACAAACATCAGCAATCACTGCACATTTATATCAAATTCATAGACCCAGTACCAAACACTATAGGGAGCAGCAATTGAGATCATTAACTGTGCTCAGTTTGACAAATATAAAGAGCTAACACATCATATGCAATTATTTATTTCTGTAAAATATTTTGTATGAATTAATTAATGCTATTATTAAAAATCCGAATACTCAAAAGTACTGTCATCTCTCTACCATTTTGCTTTAACAAACTGGAAAAACTTTAAATTTGTTTTACATTTATTCTTTTTAATATTGTTTTCCTTATTACTTTCCAACTATGAGAAATGAATATCACAGTATGAAATCATTGTCAACATCATATATATTATTTCTGTAAAACCCTTTTTGCATGCTCTACTTTTACACTTGAAAAACTTATTACTATCCTGTAAGCTAACATTCACAAGGATCTTCCACATGCTTGGCGGGAAACCTATCTTCATTCAATACAAACTATCAGCAGCTATTCAAGAGTTGTGCAATTTTCTTATTTATTTTAAACAAGGTAAGAATGATTAAGGTAAAATATGTGCTATAAAAATTATGTGTGTAAAATAGAGACTATGTTAAATATTATTACTTCTCCATTCAAGTGTTAAATACATCACAATTAGAAATCAGGCATACAGAATTCTACCATTGCTTTTTAATTGCTATCACTACATGTAAAAAAATCAAAAGTCAGTTAAAAAGAAAATGCCAACTAATAAGATAACACATTAATAACAGCAAATTGTTTCAATACTATCAATAAAATCACACAGGAAGTGAACAACAATAAATAAAACTTTCACATTTCACTCTACAAGCAATGCTCCATTACACCACAGAACATATGCTGCCACCATTATAACCACATTATGATATTTTCTATTGTCCAACTTATTTTTTTGGATCATAAGACATACGATTTTCTCTACTGGACTAGTTTTACTTGAAGTACTACTTTATTTTTTAATATCACATATGTGAAAACATTTGAATTATATAAATTGAGATTCTCTTAATGTCATACAGATGTTGTTAGGAAAGTATGACAATCTTACCGATAAATGGCCAATGTTATTGTCTGACTAGATGCATCTACTCAAAACTTGTATGCATGTGACTGTGACCAAATAATTTTTTAAAAATGCCTTATCTCTAAAAAGATTATAATATATAAAAAGGAGGATGCCTCTATAGCTTAACTGACTAAGGCACTCAGCTGGATATTGAGGGATTCAGGTTTGAATCATGATCAGGTGAATGATTTTATATACTTTAAAATTGATGCATTTTAATCTAAAAAAGTCTTATACACAGAAAATTTAGCAAGCCTTCTTTTTTGATTGGCATTAATTTGGAATTTTTTAATGCTAAAAATGTAGATGTCTTAGCTCTTGGTACACTAGTTATTACAATTTATTCAAAATGAAATTAAAAGTAATTATTTGCACTATAATGCATCAAGTAATGCTTAGTTTGAAGTTATTCATCAATATACATGTATGTCTCCAAGATTTTCAGTAATGAAAAGTTTGCAGGATACATGGCCAAGGCATTGCAATATTATTCCCAATTACATGAAAAAGAAAACCACATTTTCCCATAAATGGGAAACCTTTCTGCTAATTTAATAAGCAGTGTGAAATAATAGAGAGACAAAATGACAATCTTATCTCTGCATCACTAGATCAAAAATGCTCATGCAAATGATAAGATCTGCCAGGGCATAACTTATATTTTTTGTGAGCAAAGCTTCATTGGGATTCCCAACCTTCTCCATTTTCACCCCTAATGCCCTTTTTATAATGATTTCTGATGTTGTGGCTCCATTTATCACAGCACATATTTAGCACAGTGAGAAACAGCCCACTATGGAAAACACTGGCATGATCTCAAAACTAAGGGAATAATTTTTCTCTTTTATAAACACCCTAATTCTTTTCCTTACTATATGCAATGCTTCTGTCCCCAGAAATTCAAATATGTTTTTACAGCAGCAGGATATATTACAGTGATCAAAAATTTCTTTCATTCTAAATAGATGACGCAATTGGAAAAAAAGAAAGTATAGTAATTAGCCATTGATATATTTCCAATCTTCACTGCTTGGATGTTAGAAGGAGAGAGGAGGTCTGCAGGAAGTCCTCAGGAGTTTGGGAATGAGTAAAGTGGAGATATTAATTCAACAAAGATATAAAATGCTACTTGCAATACACAAATTCCATGCTTGAAGCTGTCTCTACACTCAAACTGAATCCAAGTGGCTTGTCGATTAAAGACTATCAATATCAGATATTTTTTCTCTGCCTGACTGATGCAATGCATGAATTAAAATTTCAACATTTCAAAACACCAGACCCTGAGAGTGGGTGTATATAATTATAAAGTCATATCATTTCACAAGACATACAACCATGTCATTTTAAAAGCTGTTATTTTTTTACAGCCATAATAATAATAACAAAGCTAAGCCATAAAATAAACTTCTCAACAAAGCGGTGCTTCAGGAAAGACGCAATTTGTAATGATAAAAGAAAAATTTCACATAACTAGTTTTGACTAACTAAAATGTATGGTGAACACCATACAAACATTAAATTGTCATTAAACATTGAATTTGTGAATGTGAAGAATTTTGCTGACAGACATAACAATGTACCTATTAATGGAGATATCAATTTTCTCTTCATTAATTTATTTGCTCGCTGTTCAATTCACTTTTGTTCATTAAAGCTGCATATTATCGAAGTTGAGCAAATATTTTGCCTATTAATGAAAATATTCTCATTGGGAAATCTTCATTCATGAAGGAATGGGAAAGCAATTATTTGGAATGGGACAAATTTAGTAGCAAGCCATTTTTACTACAGTAAAGCACCAATGCAGCAGAAATTCAGAAAAATGGTGATGGATAAATGAAATAAAAACAAAATCCTAAAATGTTCAACTTCAAGGCTGTTTTGGCCATATTTTCTATGATAGCCCCTAGAGAAATTTCCCTTCAACAAACTTCTTAGGTGATATTTCCCATTGCTTTGCTAAACCTTTCACTACTATTAATGTACTCATGTGCTCACTCTATGTTAGTGTACTTTCACCATTGAGCTATGCAGTCCTGTTCTCTCCACTTCTCTAATATTAAGTAATTGATGATTTGGCCATATGTTCTCATGTGCTATTTTAAAATGACAGCAAAAGTTAACTGGAAATTTATATTCACCTTCTCTTATATATCAATTCTCTTATCCCAGTAGAATAATGGAGAGATGATGCCTATCACTTCCATGGCATGGTGAGAGTTAAGTAACAGAAGTAGCTGTAGTGAAAGGGTTAAACCAAGTATTTATTCCATCCATCTTTACACAAAAATCCAAGTTGTAAAACTTTTTGATACTGCATTGTTTACAGTTCCTGAAGCATTTGATATTCTTCTAGCGAATGTTTAAACACAAAAATTAATTAGTAATGTATTTCACTTTGTTTTTATTTCTCTACATTTGATCTGAGCCACCAAAGTGAATATATATATATATATATATAGTCACAGGTTTAATTTAATTGCACTTCTTCTATATTGGGCAATGCACAAAACCCCTCATCATCCCCATAAACAATCACTATCCCTCTTGCAACCCTTCTTTCACATCAACCTCTCTACCAGTTCCTAAACATACCCCCTCCACAATATTTCTTTTAATAATTTCTTCAATGCATCAATTATGACCTCTCTTCAGACACAATGAAAGCTTAAAACCCTCTAGATAATCAGTGATAATCAGTAAAAGACAGGTAATCAGTACCTCTAGGTAATGAGTAAAAGATAGTGGCGCTGGGACCTCTGATACATCAACTGTGAATCAACCTTAGGTGCCAGTTGTCCCACTCCCTCTTTCTCCTGCAGAACTAACAAATCAAAGTAACAGACCTCCACTACTCCAAAACTTCCAATGCAGCCAATCTCATCTATGTACATTTTTAAGTATTATGGTATGCTTATTGAAGTTCAATGAATGCAAAGTCAATCACATTTCTAGAAAAATAAACAATGATTTTCTTTTAGAAGCTATATCAAAAGCAAAAAGTTTATTATGTATCTAATAGCTGTCTACATTCTTACACTTTCCCCATCAGACTTCTTTTGAAACTGGCCTAAAAGTAATGTAAGAAAAGCCACTCAAACATTAGTTAATATAAAATATACAGTCACTCAAAGTAATAACGAAAAGTGATTATTTTGAAATTCAAAAAAGTGAACTCACAGATTTATAACTTGTATGCCATGTGAGAGTTCTGAGAAAATTTTTCTACTGGGAGCAAAGAGGGGGATGGGTAAAGAAATAAGAATGCTTCCTCACATCAGACCAATACATAATCCATCCATTATCAAAGATATCAAATAATCATTGCTCTACCAATGTTTAGCAACCTTTATACGTTTGGCACTCCAGGCAGCTATCTTCACAACCAAATCCTTAGTTTATCCTCAATTTAAGTAAATATGAAAATCTAGTATATCTTCCATTTTCAATGGATTATGGTCACTTACTTGAGATTACATATTATAAAACTTGATTGATTCACTCAACAAAAATTAATCAGGTCTTTTGAACCTGAGAGGAATTTCACAAATATGCCATTTCACAAAAACTATTTCTAACAATAGTCAGTCTTGCAATACCTTTAAATGAATCACTTTACTAAATTCTAAACCTACAATTACTACATCGACAAATATCTTAGCAAACAGTACTAAAACTTAAGAAAAGCAACAACTTTCAATTACTATTACGACTCGGCTTTCACTAAAAGCTTATTAACTAGAAGCTTTTACCTGATGAGTATCTAGTCTCTACAGTAGATGCTACATGTTGTTGTGAGGTCACTTGTTGGGACAAAAATGAAGACTTTTGACTTATTACATGATCATCACTAGAGGCTGGTAGAGACAAATCTGAAACATGCCATATAAAAGTTGCCAATGAGAGAAGCAAAAAAAAACTTGGTAAACAAATTTTAAAATTTGGCTAGCTCACATCACAAAATTAGAAAGCAAAACTAATTATTGAAGTTCAAATATTGTTTCAAGTTTCAAAAATAAACATTCCATGCAATTAAATTTAACTAAAACATAATAAGACTTGGAATGAAAAACACAGCAGATAATCATTAAATATTTACAAAAAGAGTATGAAAAATGTCATATTTTTGTTTTGAACAGTTATTATTAATACCAGATGAATGATGAACTAGGTTGCACAAGGGTTTACTAGACAGTGAATATATATAAGGGGAGCTATAAGCTGGGGATCAACTTGGATGGGTAGAGGGTGCCTACATCAAAATTATATGTAAATTCTAATCACACTGTTGAGGGAAAACTATTCAATTGACTATGGTACTATGACACAATTAAAGAGGGGGATACAAGAAAAAAGCCTAAAAAAGGTGACATACACTTGGAGATACAGGGGAATCACATCTACTAATTATATGTCCACGCGTGTCTACCTGTTGGCCCTGTTCCCACGACAGCACTACCAGTACACGAAGAAGCGTGGACTTCCCCCTCATCATCATCATCATCATCATCATCATCATGACCATCGTCATCATGCTCACTCAAATCCCGGTTCAGAGTGGACTGAGTGGAGTCAAAGCTCGCACTGGACATAGATTCTGCATCAACACAACAAACCAGATACTAGCACAAAAACTGGTCTCTCTATCAACATTATGAAGCCTCAGTAAGGTTTTAACTGGTGAAGGAAGTTTTATTAGGCACTAAAGTCAGCAAATGGAGCAGTGGCGTGCAGTGACAATGTTTTTAGCATATTCCTGAATCATTCTTTTCATGGTTATCCCATCATCAGTATGAGAACACCAAAAAGTTCAATTTGATAATATAGAGCCAAAAGTAGTGTTTTTTCATCATTTTTACTATGTCAAAATGAAAAGTAAAAACTTCATTTTATTTGGTCACTTACCAAAAGCCTCTAATTGACTTATCAAGACCACACACCACTGTTATGGAGATATTTTCATTGCACAAGACACTTTACTCCAACTATCACATGTGAAAATATCTCCTAATTTTTCATTCAACAAAAAAGTGTTTGTAATAAACTTTAAATATATTGGTCCAATCTAATCATCCAATGTAAGTTATACTTTTGCAGCAAGTTTTGCATCCATAAAACTCTATCTAGGCATCTGTATGTACATAAAGTGACTTTTAAGCAGTGAAATGAAATTTTTTCAGTATGTTAGGCAAAATTAAGATACATGGTTTATCAAAATAGCTGAGTATTTTTCTAAATTATTTTTGTGAAATATCAAAATTTACCATGCTTTGTACCAAATATCTAAAAGCAACTGAGTTGATAGATCAAAAGCACTTGACATGGCATTAGATTAGCAAAATGTATATTTTAGCAAGTTTTCATACAATCTATATGATATGAAATATAATGATACTGCATTTAAAATGTAATATAGGCTGTTTATAAAACTAGATATTCCCACAACTTCAATGAACATGCTTTCACTGTTTTCAAAATTTTAAAACATTCCAAAATTTAACAAATTAACATAGCAATACTTCAAATTAATCAAAAATACCAACCAATTCAAATTATATAAACAATAAAATTAATAGGAACTATGAATAAATATTGGTTATTTCTATGTATTTATCATATACAAGCAATATAGCTAGGACTGCATTAAATATGAAAATGCCCTGTATTTAAAGAGCCAACTGAATGTCCATGTCGAGCAAACATATAGATGAGTGTGAGTGACCTCCCTGGAATCAATGAAACAGTATTAAACACTCAATTCCAAATGAAATTTGAACATACCAACCACGTTAAATAAGTTAACCTAAAATTTCTGAAATGGATTCTAATTAAACAGTTTTCATTGATGTTTACTTCTACACTCTCCAGAAATTAGTAGAATGAGAATATGAATACCATACCTATGGAGGATTCATGTTAAGGTCCAGATTTGTTTTCTCAAGAATACCAGTTTATTTTATTTGCAGCCAATCCAATAATTATGCTTATTAGGTAAACAGCAAATTTGCTAACATCTACAATTTGGTACTTGGTACAAAATCTCTTTGCAGTTAAGTGTGTGTGTGTGTTTGTAAAAATATTTTGAGCACATCTATGGAAATTCATATTTCTTTTGTAAAACTAAAATGAGTTCTGCAAAGTTGACCATGGACAATGTCCAGATGCCATTTGAAACCAAGTATAACTTGGTTGGAGGGTAAGTAAATTGTGAAGTTAAAAGAGAAAATGAAAATAAATGAGAGATCTAATTAAAAAAACTGGGTAGAAGGCAAATAAAAATTTTAATGAAAAATTAAAAGCATAAAATGCATAAAAATTGAATGCGTATAAAAATCAGAAATTTGGTGGGAAAAGTAAAATTAAACTGCGAACATTCACATCATTGACTCTTTTCTCATTCCAGAATCATTAGCGGAACTTAAAGAACTACAGGAGATGATGGAAACCCTTCATATACTTTAAAAATGACCTTTCTATTTACATTGAATGTGAAATAGTGCCTGGGAACATTGAAGAGGATCATGACAATACAGAAAGTAAATCAAACGAAAAGGTATTGGATGTAAACTCAACATTAAAAGGTGACAGAAGGTGGACATACTTAAATATTTGACTGATTGTCGTTTGTACAAAGGAAATGAGTTGCATCACATTTTGAATAATGCAATGTGAATGTTGAAAAATGTATTATGGAAAAGAAGGAGAAACATACCAAAATTATAGAATATGTGCATGTGTAAATAAATGTTGACATTAGTTACAATTAAATCATATATACAATGTATATCAATGATACTTTGTCATTTATCAGCAATTATACTTGAGTAATTGTGTGCTGAATTATCATTTTCTAAAAATTGTGTTGTAACATCATTATCATATGGCCATGGAAAAATGATGTATAATGGTCATTGTGTATATCCTCCATACTACTGATTACCCTTAAATAAGTAGAAAACTACCTTCTCCCAAAAATATGAGTTACCTCAGGTTCTGCTTAAGGCAGGTTTTAAGATATATTTTGTTTTATTGCACACAAATTTAAAATTATCATATAATTGGTTTAAATTCCCTATTAAACTTCAATAAATTTAGTAGGTTGGGCTCCTTTGATATTTATATATGTTTTAATTTTGATTTTAAGTATAATTTATTTCCCATTCAGACATTACCATTTTTATTGATATTTCAATAAACCAACAGAGTAATACTTTTATAATGTTTTTTTCGCTTAATTATTAGGAAAGAGTTTATTTTAACGTGTATTAAAATTGGCTTTGACCAATCATTTATTTGAAGTCTATTGCACAAGGAAACAGATCTCTGGTCGACCCTCATATGGTGGGTCAATAGGAACTAATTGTGTTTTATAAATTAAAAAATATATCCAGATGGCATAAAAAATATCCACTGTATTAATTATGTTTGATAATGAAATATTATCACCAATGTAAAAATTAATCAGGTCTTTAATTATTAACTTCACCTGGTCTTATGGTATCTTCTGACAAAGAGTTATTTAAATTACAAGTTGATGTATGTTTTAAGACTAGTTCACAGAGTAATTATTATGATAATATGAATATCTAATAAGTTTACATGGCAACCATAATTTTAGCTGTGGTGTAAACGATGCTTGTTTCTTGAATCTAAGAGCACACAATCTGCTGCCTAAATGAAGGGATAATAATGACTCCAAGCTAAAACTAAAGTTTGTCAAATTGATTTCAGTTAAACATTAACAGACTCCATTTATCTAGTTTCAACTGATATTTTTCTCAGCCTTTATTTTTATTCTCACCAATATTATCCAACATGCACATGAAGCTGTAACTTGCAATCCAAGTAACCAAAGGTTTTTACTTTTTGCTCAATTCATCAGACATTGCCAAGGGCATTAGGTTTTGACTAATTATAGCTGAATGCTTATTCAATGTATGCTAGAAATTTCTGTCATTTCTAGCAATATGTAGCATTCACATGATGCACTAGGTACCTACTAGTATTTTGGGCTAAAATATAGCTAGAAACCTAATGGAAACTACAGTTTTAAATGTCCATATTAAATGAGAGCTCATTTAATATGGACATCAAACAATTCCATGAAGTGAAGCCTGAAAGTGTAAAGTATGCCATTTTAAATGTTTCATATTTTAAAAACAACTTATTGAGCTTTGAGCTATCAATTTATAAAAGTTATTGTAATTAAAACCTTTCTAGAAGGGAACAAATTTTCCCTTTTTCATAAGGCATTGTATAAATATAGCATGCTGTCATACATCAGCCCAATAGAGTGCTATTCATAAAAAGACTTGCTCTCTGATAAGGCAATCAGTATTCAGATTTAAGATCAAGATCATGACAAAGTAGGCCATACAAAGATCCTCATAGTAGTAGAAATACTTGGTAAGAAAAAATTGAAAATTTTAATTGGAATAAATAACTCAGCCTAAGCTGACTACTGCAAGCATATAAGCTAACTTTAGCATGGAAGCTCAAAAAATCAATACGTTTGAAGCATTACCCACAAAATCATTAACTTAACTTTAATATGTTTTTATGTTGGTTGGCAAAATTTTATTCACATTCTTTTACAGATTATTCAGAAATTAATTTGAATTAAATTTAAGCATATATGCTCCTGACAATAAATATTGTGTTTTATAACACCATTTCATATCATAATATCCTAGGGTGAAATAATATAATGCTGGATGGGCAAAAATGAATGGTGCTAAATATTTTTTTTACCCCTTAAATATTAAATGCCATTACAATAGTTTAGATTTTAGTTAGTTATATTTCAGTCATTTTTAGTATAATAAGACATTTGCACCAATAATATATTTCATAAGCCATCACAAGTATGTGAGTCAAGTGGTGCTAAGACACACATTTATATATATTCTAACAGAAAAGCTTCGGAAAATTCCAAGGCAGTGTATGAATTGGAGAATCATTATTTTACAATAATATTTTATGCAAATTTAAATAAAAATTCTCAAAATGTTTAAAATTGTTTATAACCACTTCTAATATCTTATAGAGAGGCTAGACTTTTACCAGAGTGATTCAGGGCTCTATCTTAATGCCTTGGTCGTAATCGAGAAGTTAATTGATTTACAGCGTGAATTCTTAGTCATTCAAGAACTTTGAATTTAATTGCTTCCCATGAAAATAGCATACTGAGGGCTGAGATTTTACTAATCACAAAAAAGCATTTGATGCAGTGAATCATGAATGACTCATATATAAGTTGGAAAATGCTAGGATAAGAAGTTTGATCCTGAAATCGTTTTAGGATTACTTGAATGACAAAGCATTTCTTTAGACTAATGGTTAAAACAGTTTTATATTTGAGGACATTACAAGTGTTCTACAAAGCCCAGGCTTGGGACTTCTCTCATTCAATTTTGATATTAATGATATAGTATCTTTCCTTATTTAAGGTAAGCAGTAATTTTGCTAATGATAAAGCTTTGCATTAAACTATAAGGACCTAAAAATTTTGATATTATTATTTAAGATAACTTAATATATTGAACAATTGGTTCATTACCAACAGTATATAAAAAGCCAATTTTTTATTGCCCATAAAAATGAAATGATCAATTTTTGCAGGAAATGGAAACTTGCAAATTACTTAGTAACCAAAATCTTTTTTGGAAACCTCATGTTTCTGATTCAGAAGATAAAATTAAACTATTATTTGGGGATCTATTCAGGTTAAGAAAATTCTTTACAATGAAGCTTCACGCAGTATCTATTTTAGCTCAATTCTCATGAAATTAGACTATTAGTACTACATGTTTTACCTATTATAAGATTGATAGCATTGCTCTAGAAATATTGAAAAATAGTCCTGCATATAAATATCTCCAAGAAAGTACCTAATCTAAATGAACAATATATACCTTTCTAAGTTTTGAATATTTTACATGTGTTTATGCACTTAGAATGGTAAAAGATTTATGGTGGTAGTTTGAAAAGTTCTTAGAAAGGAACAGAAAGCCACTTAACTCATTGAAACTTTTTATTTTATGAAGTCTCCCTGTACACTAATGCACTTTGTCCAGCAAAGTTGTAATGTCTTAGTCCCATCTTGAAAATTAGATTTCTTAAGGCCTGGAAAATACCCATCTACTTCAGCAGTTAGTTCCTTGTTTGAAGAGAATCTCCATCCACTGAGGAAAATTTTGAGCTTGGGAAGAGATGGAAATCTTATGGAGCCAAATCAAATGAATAAGGAGAGCGTGACAATAATTTGTGTCACGTATTTTTGCTAAAGCAATTACAATTGTGAGTGGGCTTCTTTGTCTTATGTCTCCCTGTCTTGATGAAAGATGACTTTTTCATATATCCTGATATGACCTTTTTTTCATGTATATTTTGCTGAAGTTGTCCAGGAAGTTAACGTAGTATTGTCCAGTAATTTTTTGACTAGTGGGAAGATAATCTATCAGCAGAATCCCTTTTGCATCCCAGAAAACTGAAGCCATCACCTTTCTGGCTGACTGCATTGCCTTTGCTTTTTTGGTGGTGATGAATCAACATGTTTCCATTGCTTTGACTGCTGTTTTGTCTCTGAGGTATGGTAATGGACCCAATTTTTGTCTGAGGCCACAAACTGGCAGAGAAAATCGTGTCGGTTGCTCTTAAAAAGATAAAAAATTGTTTGGAAATTTCCATTTTGATGCACCTGTGACCCTGCATCAAGAGTCACAGCACCCATCTAGCACATAACTTTCTCACATCCCTTTCTACCTTTTAAAATACTCGTATGGTATGCCTGTTCAAGTGACATCTTTACAGTTTCAGCGATTTCTTGCATTTGCAATTGGCCATCCCCCATGACCATTTTATGCTCATTTGCAATAATTTCTGAGGCAGTGGCACATTTTGGCTGACCACTAGGTGGATCATCATCTAAGCTGTCTCAACCAAACTTAAACTCATTTGTACACTTGGCAACAGTTGAATATGGAGGAGCAGAGTCCCCCAGATTTGGAGGTACATTTGATTTCAGATATACATTTGAAAGGCACATTCTTCAATTATTTTTCGACATAGTCGCCATTCAAAATAAGCCATTTATCATTACCAACAAAAGCTTTTCAAGTCCATTTCTGAAGCCATCTGTCACCCATCACAGGGTTAGGGTAACCACTGCGGTTCTTATCGTGAACATTGGTGCAGCCATTTTTAAACTGCATGCAACACTGGCTCATTCCACCTTCACTCACTATTTTGTCTCCATATACTTCACAAAGTTGCCTATGAATTTCAATTGGCTTGTGGTTTTTTGTCAAGTGAAAACCTAATCACAGATTGCACTTCACAATTCGCGGGATTTTTTATTGCATCATATATTTCAACAGTTTGCAGTGAGCAAAGCAGAGGAAACACAGTCTATACACTACCACAACAAGATGCATACTGAGTGTATGGACATTTAGACACCAAGATGGTGGTTCTAGCCCTACTCTAAGCCACCTACCTACCACCATCCTAAGCCAAAACGTAAGTTACTTTCTGGAGAGCCTTCCTATTTTATCAAAATATTGGTGGACTGGAATACTAATTGCATGATGACCCAATTTTTTCACATTCATAAGTGAATGTTTTCTCTTACTTCCCCTCCTAATCTATAATGTTACAAGTATTACCAAATTGCTTAATAAGATGTGTTCTAAATATTTATTTAGTAAAATATTTTGATGCACCCATGAAAATGGAATTCTTTTCCATAAAAAAAGAATTATAATTATTTCAATATTGCACCAAGTAGATTATTTGAGACCCTTCTTATTGGGATAACTTCAGACCATTTTTATGATATCCTAAGGCTACATACAAAGTAGTTCAATCTACAGAGCAATGTAATCATATGAGTATGCATCTTTGATTGATGTACTGAAAACAGCATAAATACCAAACCAGAAAATAGTAACACTTAACAACTCCCTCTTTCATGAACATTTAATCTTCTTCATAAGGACCATTTCATAATTAAGAACTCAATATCTATTTCAGAATTGAAAAACCTCTTTTCTTTCTGAAATATTGAAAATACATTTCTTTTTTCTAAAATAATGCTTTACTGGAGTATTTTTCATTAAATCTATTTAAATTAAAAACATTCAATTTATAGATTAAATATCAATTTTTAGCATGTGCTAATTTCACATTGGGAACTATAAAAAAATCAAATGAACAAAACTCTCCATGCCCTGATTGTGATGACTTTAGGGTTCTTAAAATATATGCATTCAAAATTAGGTGTACCACAACATGACCATATTACATCATTCATTCCTCATTTCAGGAACAACATTTAATAATCATTATTCATTAGGTACCTACTTAAAAATATGCAAATACTTTTAAATATACAATTTATTGTTATAATACTAATATGAATTACTAATACTTTATGATAATTATGATAAAATAATATTCTGAAGCTATTTTCATTATTAGATTATAAAATTGCATTATTTTTTAAATGGATTAATAAAGCTTTCCATTCACAGTCCAGCAGTCGTTAATTAATAACATGCTGAAAATTGGCAAACTATGCAGGTATATAATATTAGGTACAGAGTATGCATATTCAAGACAACTAATATGCACAAAGTCCATTTTTACTGACCTCACTTTGGCAAAAATATCTGACTCATAATAAGTTAGCTACGAAATATTATTAGCTTAAAAAAATCAAAGGTGGATGACTAAATCAACATTTTAAACTATGATTTACTTATTGTTTAGCATACGCACATTATTAATTATAACAAGCCATGTGAGAAGTATTATTCTTGAATGATCAGCACCCTGTTTGTTCAGTTTATATCAGAGCTCCAACAATCATGTTAATGGTGACGCCATCACCATACCACAAAGACAGCTCTTATGCTACTTAAATTTTCATTATAATATTTTTGGCCTCAATTATCTTGCTATTCAATGGGACATCACACATGGTAAAATGCTACATATATCCAAGTATATGATGGTTCATGAATAAGTTAAAGTGCACACTTAAGCATTACTTGTTACCATAATTTTAGACCTAAATAAAATTCTTAATGCATTACAATGAAAACAAGTTATATTAAATATTTCCATTTATAATCAATGTAAAACTAAAATTAAACAAATCAGTTTTGAACAAGGATTTGGTTGAATCATATTTAATCTGTGGATATGAGATCAAATTAAATCCATAAGAAATATAACAGGATCTTAAATCCAGATTTTGTAGGATGTCTATATACTTGATGTACTGATGACAATTACCATATATTTCAAGATGTGAAGAAACTAAATGTATGCCCATCACATCTCTTCTGATGACAAATCATAAGCAATTCAGTAAAATGCTGGAATGCATAAAAGTGTATCAAATCCCTAGACTAAACAATAGTATAATTGTGCTAACCTTCAGGCATAACAACAATATATGAATGCGTAAGGTTAACATCAGCAAAAGACATTTCAAAGAGAATTTTTAATGATAAGAACCTCTCCCCCCCTTCCCAAGTGACTTGTTATAATCAATTAGGTACATAAATATTGGCACATGTATAGAATAATATGCATAATATATATTATCAAAAACACAATTTACACAGATAGTGAGTAACCATTTCCTCCAAGTAATACATTATGTTTAGTTTTGAAAGAAAACTTCATGTTAGAATGAAAATTATAGAAAATTAATACTTAATAAAAAATGTAAAAAACAAAGAAAAACAATAAAGGAAAAACAACATGAATAATCTCATTTGCAAGAAGCACAATGGAAATACCATTCAGAAGAACTCAGGTCAATTTTAGACAAATTTATTGCATACCTGAGGCCTTGTGAAGAGGTTGGGTGTCTGTTGGCTGATGACCATGCTGAAACCTTCCCCCTGAGTCACCCCCACTACTACTTCCTCCGCCAGTGAAAAGTTCAATGATGGATGGACGGTGGCGGGCTGGAGTTGGATGATGACCACCCCCCACTTGCAGAGTCTGCGACTCAGAATGCCCATCTCCTCCAGCTCGTCTTTTGGCATCTTGTTCTATAAAGATAAGACACAAAAAGTAGGTAAATACTCCTTTATAATCAAGTCTGAAATAATCATATGATTATTAGAGGTTCCAGAGTAACTTGTACAAAAATGTAGCTATTCAATCAAGAGACTAGAATTTTAAATGCACTCCTTACCATACTTCCTATCCTCTATTTCATCCTTCAGCTCTTTCATTTCATGAGCTAGTTCCATTAGCAAAGATCCTTTACTTTTAGGCACTGGAAGGCTAAAGCCTTGCATCTTCTCTCTTATGATGAATTGCAAGTGACGATCAGAGTCACAGTTGGGCGGTAATGCAAGCTGACAGCAGTAAAACAAAAACAAATCTTCATTAACATGAATTGTTCACAAAATAACTTTGAGAACTAAATAAATATAGAGTTTCATTTTATTACAGAGAGTACTAGCAGTCAACTGTATCGGTTCATGAAGTGCAGCTGCCACTGACATTTCATGATTTTGAAGGAATTACAATTTACCCCAAATTGTTAAGGATCAAAATGTTAAATTCAATATATATATGAAATCACATGAGTGTGCAGTTACATACTGATTAAGAATGAGAACTCACTCCTCATTCACTAATTATAATTGGCTTTACTATTTTCCAAGGTTGTTTCCCTAATCAACAGTGTTGGTCAAGGTTGAAGTATACATGTAACCGAGACATATAAAAGCCAAAACAAAGTGCTGACAAAATTCTTCCCAGAAACATGACAAACGAAAAACAGGCATGTGAATTTGGTTGCATAAATTTCCTATCCCCATTACAATCTCTCCCATTCACCTACTTTTCCTCATGAAACTTCGATGTACTGATGTATCCTGAAGATATTAAGATATTCCATGACAGACGTAATTTCAGCACTATTATTGAATGCCCTTCTACCACAGTGCAATTATAGTCCATGGGGGAGGGACTAAAGGTATAAAGAACAACAATCCATTTGCTTGAATACTGTACCTTGAAGATTAAATTGGCATATATTCTTTCAAATGTAAAAATGTGACA